>CAHIKZ030002196.1:252500-314866 GCA_903632075.3 Acanthosepion pharaonis
AAAACATGTATCAATATGGTGAATTCCTTTCGTCTTTCAATGATAATGTGATTAAGGTTATCAAACAATATGAAAGGAACTTAAAATAAATAGACAAAATATATTATACAATTTAATGGAATATGCATTTTTGAAGGAATAAACCAACCTTACTGGGAATCATGGGGAACATAAATGTATACAAACAGTCTGCAGCAAAAGATCCGTGTATTCACACCTGCCAAGATAGATACAGGTTTGACTAGTTGACATTGTAACCTCCAAAATCCAACCCACATCATTACTGAATTATCACCAACCTTGCACAAGATCTTGCTATTAGGCTGGATTCCTGTGGTCTATTCTAACAAAAAAACTATGTATTTCTGTAAAAGAGCTGAAAAACTAGTATGATCTGACGACACAGTGTGTCAATCTTGAACAATTCCATATGTCAAGAATGACGAATCTGAAAAATTTAAGAAATATCGCATCCTCTAACTAGTAGGTTGAGCAGCATCAATGTTGAATTTCGTACTTTTTCTTTAAATGGTTGCTATTCTTGTTAATCGACAGCAGTACTTTTTCGTATCAATTTTGATGACTTTATTCTTCGTGTGTTGCTGATATCTGTCCATTATTAACATATTCTTGGCATGATCACTTTAATTTTTGAGAAAATTTGAAAGTAATTATCCCTCCTTTAGGTTTCATGGCCCAAATAATCATTCCATTGTCAAATGGTATTTATTTTGCTAACTAATTCAAGGGCTAAACAGTTCATAACTTTATGCTAGACTGCCTTTTTACCTATTACATGATATACATCATATACAGCTGTTTTTCAAAAATCAATTTTGTATTATTAGTTTGTAAATTTAGGACTTTCACTTTATGTATATCTTAAGAATATCATCCTGATTATGAATTAAAAACAGATAATTATAAGACATTGCCTTTTTCCTGCCTTTGAAATAAACTTTGATAAAAACAGGCGCAAAAATACTGAATGTTTGAATGAAAGTTTAGACTACATCGATTTTCCACTTAAATAAAAATTTGTCTTCTTTACTATGTGTAACCTGAAAAGAATATTAAATGTTGGCCGTGAAGACATAACTCAATGAAAATTGTTTACATGTCATTTAAAAGGATAGAAATTGTTGTTTTTTTTTTATGTGACTGTCTTTCGAACCCGGTAAAAATAAACAAGCAGAGAGTAAGAATGTTTTTATCCCAAGTATACGTTTGAAATAATCTATTTAAATATGAAAAGCGGAAAGCGTAATAAATGCATGGATGTTGCAAGATTTGCAGTGTAAATAAATAAAATTACAAGATGACTGTCACATACGGAGACTTACAACGTGCAATCCAGTATTAACTTAATCCGATAGACAGGTACAAAATATAGAAAGTTAAAACAAAAACTAAAAAACGTAGCTTTATGCAAGTGACGATAAGGAGACTGAAACTTATCTCTACTCGGGAAAAGACATTGATAATGAAATAGACTACGCTAACTTTTTGCCACAAAAACTTTACTTAAAAAATTAAATACATTGTTTAGTGAATCACTAAAAGTTTTTCGAAATCTTAAACTCTAAATTCCAGATGCAAGACAAAGAATAGTGTTAAATTATTTCCTGTTGTTTTACATAAAAAATATACTTTTCAAATTAGCTGTCCTTAGGTCTTATTTGAAATATGCCTGAAACCAACATTTGTTCTTGGATTGCGCAAATTTAAACTGAATTACAGTTTTAACTAAATAATCTCCGTCTCATCTATCGATTCTCATTTGCTAAGTTTTAAATTATTTTATTGAGGCTCAAAAGCAACTAATTTAAATTTTACAATCTTGAATTCGCATGGTTAATTCTGAAGTATATTTGATGTCCAAAATTTTACGTAGTACAGATGTTGGTAGTCAATTTTTATTGACTTAACAAAAATATACGGACAATTTGTTTTATCAATGATCATTTATAACTAATCTTATGTCTAAGATTTCCCGATATCCTGACCTAATTGGAATTCAGAGAAACATTTATTTATAAAACCTTTTTCTTAACATATTATCTTTATATAAAACACATTATACTAAATTTTTATGAAAAGTTTTATGTTCAGTAGAAACTTTAAAATCTAATCATCATGAAGTAGTTCATGATGATTAGATTTTAGATTTTCGCCTGAACATAAAACTTTTTCTCAACAAGCCCATCAACAAAATGTCATTTTAAATATTCGTTAATATAAACTAATTCGAAGTATTTATTTTATTGTCATCTTCTTTTGAAACATTCCGCCACTGAAGACCTTCTGTTTGCAATTGTCCAGGGGACACGCTGGAAAAAATAAACATGTTGTTTTCGAAGAAAGATAAATCGTTTCGAAACAATGATTTTTCGTTATATGTTTATTTTTCAACAAACGGCAAACACATTTCTTAACAGAAATTATGTTTATGTCTATACGCCCTTCGTGTTATTGAAAATATGTTGCCCAACTCTTTTTCGAAAGCAGAAACGAAGATGTCATTCTTACTATATTTACATTTTACATGGTTTCTGTCAGACATAAGTTGCGGATAGGCCATAAGTGTTAAGTTACTGGATTAATAAATGAAAAAGGCACAAGAGTGTGGTAACATATACAGACACTCTTAAATGTCAGGATAAGGAGATTTTATTGACAGGTTGCAACTCATTTTGTTTATGATAACTAGATTTGCCGATCTTTTATAATCAAACAATAGACACTCATTATCATAACATCGAAATCACTCGTTTTACGACATCCTTTTCTTTTTTAATTTGTTATTTTCATTTAAGTTTTTAATGAATCCAAACAGCATTTTGCGATGCTACTGAATAGAAATAATTAACCTCTGTATGCTTTATATATTTTTCGAAAAAATTCACTGATAGAAATTGTTATTGAGTGTTTGGGACATTTGAAGCTAAATAGTTAAAAAAAATAGAAAAATTAACATTTCTAAAAATGTTAATCTTTAGAAATGAATGATGGCATGCGACCAGAAAAAAGTAGTTATAATACATTTCCTGCACAATATCACATGCAACCCACATAGCAAACATAATATAGCATATATATATAACACCCACAGAACATTGTACAATAACATGCTACTTTGAATGAATAATGTAATTTTTAATTATAACAGATCTTCTAGTTTTCGGTTTTACACTATCAGGTATGGCGATAATCAATTTAAGGATTCCATTTGATTAATAAAAATAGATTTATTAGAAGAAAGATTTTTGACTTTCAGACATATCAGTCTTTTAAAAGATTAAAATTTACATTTCCAAAAAGAATTAAATGTAGATGGAACTAATAACCCAATTAAGTTTCAGCTCAAAAGGAAGATCTTACAAACATTATGTTACAAGATAGATATAAAAAAAAAAAATTAAATAATAGAAATAACTGAATTTGGAAGTTTTAACAAAACAAATATTGTGATATTTTTGTATTGCATTTTTAGTGAAAACTGCTGTATTTTTCATTAGATAGTTTTGATTTCCTTCACTCAAACTTATTTGATTTCTATGAATATTGGAAAACAAATAATAACTATTGCATATTGTTATCTAAATTTAATATTAATGTATTGGACATCAAGTGAATTTTTCTATCGAAATAACATTTTTTCAAAAGTGTGAATGAAGTAAAAACGAAAGTGGCACAATATCATTATTAACTAATTTTTTTTTTAAATTACACGGATTTGCTAATAATTTCGCACTGTTTTTTTTGTATTTCTATGTGCCTCTCCTATTTCCATTTTTACTCTCTATTTTTGAATTTCTGTTTACCTTTCGACCAAGAATGAAAAGTCATATTTATAGACACTATAAATAGATGGATGTTCCTTTTAATAGAAGTTAAAAAAAAAGAAAAAAAAATAAAATGAATGTCAAGCAATAAAGATTGATAACGCCAATAGCTTGAATTAATTGAATCACATGGTCATCAAAATAAAATATCAATTCCATGTGTGAAGATGATATTTTTATCCTATTCTTATTAAGGGATGTTGAAGAATATCTGAATGTTTATTAAGATTTTAGACTGGATTAAACTTTTCATTTAAAATTTTTCCAAAAACGTGTAAATAAATGATTATAATGTTTTACTACAGAAATTTTTGTTCAAACATTCTTATTAACATTTTCTGACTCAAAGATAATACCTGGTTTATATTTACTATGGGCGTTGATGATATCTAAATAATGAATTTAAATGTTAAAGCAACAAGCAGTGATTTGAACTGTTTCAAAAGATAATTTAAATCCGCCTCCTTATTTATGTTAAGCAAAAAACTAATTAGTATGCTAAAAACATACAACATTTGAATCAAGAACTAAAAGTGCTTAATCCATCGTCCTATTGCAACAGACAAAGAAATAATTTTGTTGTTTGTTCAATACTTTATTTTATTTTAGCAAAAACAGAAAATATACAAATGTCAAGCCTCTAAATGAACAAACTACTGAAAAAAAACTATATATAAAATTGTTTGTTTTACTAGTTTTTCTTGCTGTTATTGAATAGTCGATGGGTAGGGGAAAGGTTTTTGTATGTTAGCCAATAAGTAAGTATTGTAAACAAATCACAATTCTCAGACCTTTCAAATGTTTTCTTCTTGTGCCGTTGATAATTATCGATCATGTTGTTGCTGTCGCAAGAGTGATTTTGAATGTTAATTGCTGTGTCATCCGCCAAAGAATTTTACCGTCCCTTACATTTTCGATGCAACTAGAGATGCTAATTTTTAATTGAGCCAAGGGAAGATATTTGTGGAGGTATCAGTAAGCAAAAAGTAAAATGTCTTCATTCTATCAAAGTTGTTTTTATTCGTAAATTTTTTTTTTTTTTTTAATTCTCTACTTTTTATTCTTTACTTTTTCTTTTCATTCTTGTTTATAATATTTCTTCTCTCATTCATCATTTTTTTTAATTCGGATTTCTTTTTTCATCCATTATTTCTTTGAACTTTTTTTTTATTTATTCTTCATTGCTTTGCTTTTCATTTATTCTTACCTTTTTCCCTCTCTTTATTTCTGATGCAATTTTTGGTTTTATTTTTCTTTATATTCTTTTATTTCATTCGTGTTCAATATTTTTATATTCTTTCTTTCTTTTTTTTTTGTATTCTTTCTTTCCATCTTTTGTATTCTTTCCTTCTTTCCATTCTTTTTGCATTCCTTCCTTCTTTCTTTCGTATTCCTTCCTTCTTTCCATTCTTTTTTCTATTCCTTTCTTTCATATTTTTGTATTCCTTCCTTCTTTCTTTTGTATTCCTTTCTTTCCATTCTTTTTCTATTCCTTTCTTTCATATTTTTGTATTCCTTCCTTCTTTCTTTTGTATTCCTTTCTTTCCATTCTTTTTCTATTTCTTTCTTTCCATTTCTTTCTTGTATTCATTCCATCATTCTTGTATTCCTTTCTTTCTTTCTTTCTTATCTTTTTGTATTCCTTCTTTCATTTTTATAATTTTTCAGTTTATCCCTTTCATTTTTTTATTTCTTTTTTGTTTCTTCTATTTTAGCGTTTCTTTTGGCATTCTCTTTCAATGATTTAATTTTTCTAACATTTGTTCTTTGTTTCTTTCTTTCTCTTTATTTTCATTAGAAATTCTACTTTGCATAAAAATATCACACATTATCCTTCCCCATCAATTGTCTGAATGATTTATAAGCAAAGCAAGGACAGAATTAAATGATCAGCTTAATTCTTTACACTTACACTGCATTAACTTTGTTTTTATTTTCTTTTAATAGTAAAACATAAAATGTACTTGAATCTATTAGATCTTAGAACTAGAGTCTTAGTGAATTAGAAATGTGAGGGGGGGGAATTTCCTCTCATTTACATTTTATATAAGATTTGCAGGATTCTCTTACAGATTTGAAATTGAAAAATTGTAGACAAAGAAGTAAAACTTGACTTTTTAAAAAGTTCTTTTTATATGAAGCATTTTCATTATTATGACTTTATTACAAGATTTACTCTATTTTCCTTTATCCACACATTCTTTGTTGATAGTTTAACAATCAAATTCACCCCATGTAAGGCAGTAAAGCCACTAAAACACAAAGGGTTACTGGGTGTGAGAGAATTAGAAAACAAACTTTATTAAGGAGTGAGAACAATAGAAGAGGAATCAAGAAGACATTAGATAACGATTGACGTTGCATTTAAATTTTTGAAGATTAAAGTTGGCTGGAAAGCAAGAAGCTGGAAGAGAGTTCTGCAAGTGAAAAGTGTGAGAAAAGAAACTATTAGTATAGAACTTATGGTGGTTGCATTTAGCCAATTCTGATGAGACCTTTCTGCCAATCTAGTACTGCACTTAAATTCATAAAGTCTAAGGACCATAGCAAAGAGCTTATCTGAACAATTACCATGAAGGTATTTATAGAAAAGGCATAGGGAAGCAACTATACAGCAGGGGGAAGTGACTGAAGCTGAGATGCCAGGTCAGGACCAGCAATATTGCTAATTCTTCTTTGGCATAAATATAAAGACCACTGGACCCTATGTGGCAACAATATTTGAGGATTATAGATATGTAAGAAAGATTCAGGAGAGAAAACTGTCTAGCATGACAAAAGGAACCAACTTTATTGGCAGCTGACCTAGTGTTATGGTCCGGTTCCTTGTACCACGGTGATAGTCCAAGGTAGAACCAATAAAGAAGAACTCGAACACATGTATGGAATAACACAGATATATTACAAACAGGGATTTATACAGAGAAGTAGAAGTGTTAGTATGAACAATCAGGTTTAGTAGAGAGAACAATGTAGTCTCGACCAGTATCACTATTACAATTACAATGTCTTGCAGTAATCGTCTGAACGCGACTCTGTTTCGGACTGCCTCTGACTCGACTCTGGACCCGACTTGAACTACTGACTCGACTTGAACTACTGACTGACGATATTCAGGAACGCAGGACAAAGAAAAGGCCATTTTTAACGTTAAAATTATAGAGCCCATTAGGGGATAAAAATATAGTCCCATTTGAACCCGTATAAACGGGGTTCAGCCATTTTTCCTCCCCAAAGGGAGACTCTGCCCTTAGGCGTAATTTTTTGGTTCCTCCCCATGGAAGAGAGGCAACCGAACAGTCTGTAGTGAACTATTTTTTGACAATATTCAGTCACCACCCCACGAAGGGTTGTGGCACAAAGCCATTTTAACGTGGGCATTTAAAGCCATTAGGCTAAAGAAAATCAGCCCATTTGAACCTATAAACGGGTTCAGGTTGTTTTACCTGTTTCGAAGGAGACTCCGCCCTTCGGCGTATGTTAAAAAATCGGGTTCCTTATAAATAGGAAGCAAGAGTTCAAACCAAGCAGTCGGTTCAAATGTGAACGACTGACTGACAATATTCAGTCCCCGACGAGGGTGTCATGTGGCAAAGGCCTTTTTTAAAATGGGAATTCCGAGCCATTATTTGGTAAAATATTAAAATAACCATTTGAACCCGTCCGGGAAACGGGTTCTGGGCATTTTACCTCCCCGATGGAGACTCCACCCTTCGGCGTAGCCTCATGAGGTTCCTCCTGCCCGTAGGAAGTTTTAGTTTAACCGTGCAGTCGGTTCAAAAAAAGTGAACGACTGACTGACCCTTGCCTACCCTACTAAGGCGCAGTATTTATGTATAAGTTTGGAATAGTCCATTATTATTATTATTATTATTATTATTATTATTATTATTATGGGTAAGATCCAATAACACCTAGCAATAGATTCAATATAGTCTTTCCACTCTATGTCAGTCAAGAATGTTAGCCTGAGAATGTGCAATGAGACACTCTCCTGGAGGTTAGCATCAGCCATAGAGATGGACGACAGGAAAGGGTTGCTCAGATGCTTAACAGAGAGCAGTTTTGTTTCGGAGGTGTTAATATTAACAAGCTATTCTTTGCTCCAGTTGACAACAGACTGTAGGTCTTTCTTGTGATTAGCTGCCATTTTGACCTTATCAATTTGATCAGACTATCAAGACAAGTGTAAATGGTTATCATCAGCATAGTTAGCAAGTTGAGGGCTCATTTGTATTACTCCTCATACTGTATCAATATATTCTTCATTGTTACTATTATTTTAAGGCGCAGTAGATTTGGAAAAGATAGCTTCCAAAAACTAAACAAGAAAAAAAGAAACAAAGAAAAGAATGATGAACTACTATATATGTATCCTTGTATATAACAGTGTATATTAAACAATCTAATAGATGAAAAGACTTGAGGCATCAGGAATGAGGTTTTATAGAAGGATGCTGAGAATACCATGGACTGTATATATGAGTAATGAGGAAGTTTTAAGAAAAATGGAAACAAAAACGATTTAAAAGTTCGAATCAGAAAGAGTTAAAATTTCTAGGACATATAATGAATGGAATGTAAGTGGTTGCGTTTTTTGTTTTGGGAGATTATATAATTCTAGCAGAACTTTGGGTTGCTTGATAGTCCATGGTGGAATACTGGCTGCAATCGTTTTTTGTATATTTAAGGGTCTGGTGCCTAATTCTTCAGCAATGGATTTCATCCTGGCTCCGTAGGATTGTTTTGCATTATCGTTTTGTCGGAATAGATCGTAACAATTCAAAGGTACTGATCGAAGCTGGTTTATTAGAGCATGATTTTATTTTTATCTAGTACTGCAGTTCCAGTTTAGTGCGCCATAAATATGGAGGTGTTTCATTAGCTTCTGTGCATAAGCTCTCCACTGGGGATGTCCTGAAAGCCCCGAGTACTAATCTGAGGCTTTGATGAGAGGTGCGCATTGAAAATATTCTAGGTACGACTTTCTATATATAAAACTTGCGTAATCCAATTTTGAACGAAATAATGATCTGTATAATTTAATTAATGTTAGTCAATCTGCTCCCCATTCAGTATGGGCGACTACACGCAGAAGTTGTAGGGCTTTGCTAATTTTTTTTTTAATATTTTAGATGGGGAATGAACGTTATTTTTTTCTTATCAAAGATAATGCCCAGAAACTCGTGTTGTTCCACTATTGGGATTTCTGCTCCATCTAATTTTAAACATGGGTCATTGTGCAATTTTCTTAATTTGCAGAAATGGTTTTCGTTTTGGAAAGCGTAAACCCATTGTCAGTGGCCCATTTGTGTATTTTATTGAAACATTGTTGGAGTTTTCTTTCAGCATGTCGAGATCAGTACATGATTAGACAATCATCGACATATACATAGCATCTCACTCCTGGGCTTAGGGTTTTATCTATGGGGTTAATTTTACACAATAAAAAGCGTCACCGAAAGAATGCTTCTTTGTGGAACCCCGTCTTCATCTTGCAGTTCCTATAGCCTGCTTCCTATACGAACTTGAAACCTCCTGTCTTTCAGGAAATTCACTAGAAATTGAATCGACCTTCCTTTTACATACAGTTCATGCAGATCTTGAAAGATCTGCAAATTTTCATATTGTATCGTACGCTTTTCTAAGTCAACAAAGACTGCCGTGAGATGTTCTTTCTTAATGAAGGCATCCCTTACAAAGGTTTCGAGGCATACTAAGTGACCCATGGTACTTCTTTTTTCCTAAAAGTACATTGATAGTCACTGATTAGGCCGTTAGTTTTCAGGTACCAAATCTACCTGTTGTTAACCATTCTCTCCATGGTTTTACATAGGCAACACGTTAATGATATCGTCCTGTAACTTTCAGAGTCTGTGTCATCCTTTCCAAGTTTTGGAATTGGGATGATGAATGACTGTCTTCACATACCTTGGAAGTTGTCACTTGTCCATGTCTTGTTATACAATTTTCGTAACAGTTGTACTGATTTGTTGGGCAACTGTTTTATGAATTGATAGCGAATATCATCTGGTCCCACAACCGTATTGTGGGCTTTCTTTAAAGATTCATTTACTTTCTCTGAATGGTAGATCATAGCTCTCAGCATTATTTGATTTAAAGTTTAATATTTGTTTTCCCGCTTTTTGTTTGAGCTTCAGAAATTGTTGGCTACCATTCTTGGCAGATGAGTTTTTGGAGATTGTTTTGGTTAATTGATCAACAATATCCTTTTTGATGGTTATTTTACAGGTTATTTATCGACATATGTTTTATAGCATTAGAATGATGTTTACCAGCTATATTCTTTATATTCCAGTATTTACATTAGTCGGACTATTGTCCTCATCTTTGTCGCCATATTTGTCACAATTTTCAGCCGTTGTACGCTCCGGCCTTCTTCAGGTGGTTGGAATTTCGAACTGAACCCTTTATTTCGATCACTGGGGTAGACTGTTCTAGTTCCACGTGCCATGTTTGATGGATGTCAGTTATCAGTTATCTCCTGCAATGACATGCAATGATAACAGCAAAATTGCAATATGAGCACTGGTAAAAATGATGCTGAAAACATTAGGTTTTATAACACTCAGAAGTTCATACCCAGATGTCCTCAAGGACACATGGCACAGTGGATAAAGGCGTTGGTTAGATCCAGTGACAGACCCAAAGAAGGTGAGTTCAATTCCTGGTTAAGGCAGTGGAGAACTTTCAGAGGGAAAATTAGCAGGAGATAACTGATAACTGACATCCATCAAACATGGCACGTGGAACTAGAACAGTCTACCCCAGTGATCGAAATAAAGGGTTCAGTTCGAAATTCCAACCACCTGAAGAAGGCCGGAGCGTACAACGGCCGAAACATTGTGACAAATATGGCGACAAAGATGAGGACAATAGTCCGACTAATGTAAATACTGTACATAATACCTCATCTCAGAAATATAGACAGACTCTTTATATTCCGTACAGACTTTGTTTTTGTGGTAGAATTAAGTCTACTGACGTAGTTTTTCCAACATTCTTTTTTGTTTTCTTTATTTTCCGTACTTTTGTTTAAATTGTAACAAATTAGTGACTGAAGGCTTAAAGCTTTTCTGAACCTGATAACTTCCTTACACTAATTATTAAACCAAAGTCTGTTACGATTTTTTTTTTGTACTTTTTGGAATGCATTCCTTTGCAATAGTTATAAGGATTTCCGTAAATTGTTTTAAGTCCTTGATGCATTTGCCTTCAGCTAGTTTATCAAAACATTAGTTTTTAAATTCGTCCCAGTTCGTTCTGCCTAATTTCCAACGGAAAGGATTTTTATAATTATGTTCTGAATTATACAGAACAATTGGCAAGTGATCACTACCACATGTGTCCACAAGAAACTTTCAGGTGAAATCCATAAAGATATATGAATGAATCTATTGCAGAGTGGCTGATAGTGAATGGATTTATGTAAGTCGGAGTTTTATCGTTATAAATACATAAATCATTGTTTTTTTATAATTATTTCTAAAGTCCTTCCCTTTTGCATGCTGGGTATGACGATAAACTACATCCAACAACAAGGCCTCTGCTCAGAAGCGTGAAACCACCTCTTAATTGTTGGTGTTCCCAGGTCCACCCTGACCCGGGGGTGGGAGGATTATTCAATTAAATAAGGCAATTAAAAATTATTTCCTTTTCAAACATCCATGCAAAAAATAAAATAAAAATAATAATAATGTAACAGTTGCTAGAATGAAAATAATTAAAATTCTTTTTTTAAAAAAGGTTCACGGGGTGGTAGCACCTGATAGGGTCCCAAATATGAAAATGTAAAAATAGGTTTTTATACCAGCAAAACATTTCTGGAAAAAATTATTAGCAGCTATAAATTTTAGAAAAAAGAAATATTACCAGCAATACATTGTTTTTGAAGAAAAAAAATATTACCAGCAATACATTGTTTTTGAAGAAAAAAATATTACCAGCAATACATTGTTTTTTGAAAAAAAACCATTACCAGCAAATACATTGTTTTTGAAGAAAAAAAATATTACCAGCAATACATTGTTTTTGAAGAAAAAAAATATTACCAGCAATACATTGTTTTTGAAGAAAAAAATATTACCAGCAATACATTGTTTTTGAAGAAAAAAATATTACCAGCAATACATTGTTTTTGAAGAAAAAAATATTACCAGCAATACATTGTTTTTGAAGAAAAAAAATATTACCAGCAATAAAAATGTTGACGGCATTAAATAACCCATTGCCGTAAAACAATGCAAACGATCCCTTTTTGTTTGTGTCTTTACAGCTCTATATCGTGATGTGACAGTTCAAGTCCGCTAGTATCATAAAGGATGCAGGAAGTTGCCTTATAATTTCATGAATTTTGGCTTCATTTACCTGTTCATTAGGTGGGCTATATACCGAGCAAATGTTTATTGGCCGATGTAGGGTCACTTTAACAGCATTCACCTGTAAAGTAGTTGTCATATTTATTTTACTTTGGGGTAAATCATTCTTAAATAGGTTAGACACACCGTCAGATGCACAAAATCTATTGTCATGGTTGTATTGCTGGTATTCTTTTACATTCACTTTGTCATCTTGCTTAAGGAATGTTTCCTGAAGGCAAACAACTGCCGGTGACAGGTCTGTTATTAACAGAAGCAGTTCATTTATATTTGCCTTTATTCCACGACAGTTCCATTTAATTATCTTATACGTGGCTGCTTAAATGGTTTTGGTCTTTAGCTTATGTGGTTTTGATTTCTTTTTCTTAGCTTTTCATTTTGGAGGTTTTAGCCATTTGAGAATTCTAGCTTTCCACCGCCATCTTTTCTAGTTCGTCAAATTGGTTTTGCATAGGAATTTGATCATTTTGTATTTCTGGCTTTTGTTTGACTGATTCTGTTCTTTTGGGAGATAAGCTTTTCAGGTTTGTCTTTCCAGGGTTTTGGTGGACCAATAGGAGATTGCTGTGACCTTTGTTTTGTAGTTTTGGTAGGAGTGGTTTGCGTTTGAGTTGTCTTTTTGCTATTTGTTTTTTTTTTTCTTTATCATTTCAGTTTTTTCATTTGTGGTTCAGCCTGCTCCATTTCCTTGGAATATAGACTTTTTAGGTAAGTTTGAAATTTAGGCCAATCATTTGGTGCTAAAAAACCACAAGGTTTTCAACGAGGGCTCTAAGTGTGCAAGATTTTTAATGAGGGCTCTGTATTTGCCAGGCTGACTGGCATTATTTCTATGGTTATTTTCCGTGTGTGGTGGATCAAAGTAATTAACCTTGACTCCTGAAGCCCTCAACCACCAAGACCCTGTCCCCAGACATTACGGGTCGCCACCCACGACACACAGGTGGCCTCATTGTTGGGTTCGGTCTTACCCCTATGCAGAGGTGCAGTCGGTGTATTCTGAATCCCCAGCGACAGGGCGGAAAGTCTGCTTGGTGAAGTTGATACTCACAGGACAATGGTAAGAGGGATAAAAGGACACAGGAACTTGCCTAATAAGCTTGTGTAAGTGGATAGCATAACAGAAAATGGGAGGGATAGTGAAAAAAGACAAGCCTTGTTAAGTGCTATTAAGAGAAAGTTGTGGAGAGCCATGATCATTCACATTCTGAAAAGAAAACACAACAGAAATAGTCTTAATCATTATGTCTTTTCAGTATCATGACACTAGGTCAATAAACTCTTCATTATAACTATTAGATACTAATGATGTTCTGAGTGTAAGAAAAGATGAATTGAGGTTTTTGTTTTAAAATGTCAAATACTGAAAATTACCAGATAATATTACCAATTTCCTTATTGGAAATATTTGGCATTCATTGACCCTAACAACCAGTTGCTACTTGAGTTACGTTTTTCTTTACTCCCTGACCATTGATCTAAGATCAAAGTGTTGTATCAGTTATCATCTTTAATAGTAATGGTAACATTAGCCATTTCCTTGCGTTAAAACATTCATCATTCATTGGCCAATCAGCCAGTGCTATTATCGGTTGAAATTTAGAAAATATTTCTCTTAAAACATTTTTTCAAGAAAATAGTTTCCTCAAGTTCATTGCTGTCACACTAGTATTGATGGAGGTTTCCTTCCTCGCCGTTTGTGAAACCTCAATATTAATAATAATATTTAATAATATCATTTTCTCTGTAAGATTCATGTGCTATCCATTTTAGTTGTTGCTGCTGTTGAAAGTCCTCAAGTGATGAGGTTTCTGTTATTTGGTAAAGTTCTTTGATATAATTCTGTCGCACAAGTCCATGAAATTCGAAGAAGGGTTGCTCTCATTATGACTTACATGCTTCATTCGCTCAAAGCAATTTTTAACCATTCATCTGAAAAAGCAGCCGTATACAGCTGACTGTTTAGATATTTCTGAACAAGCTTCACACCATACATGACGTCCTCATGATTTAGATTATTTACACGTAGAAGAGAAATACACTAAAAACCTTTACAAACTTCTCCAGTACACTAATTATTTTACATTTAGTTCGAAACTAAAGGCACATAAAATATTCTAAAACAAAAAACACAGCCCCTCCAGAGAAAGCCAATGAATGAAAAAATAGATTATCCTGCCTAAAAATTCTATCATATCTGCAATCGAAAAAGAATCTATCTAAACTCAACATAAAAGTCGTTACTACTACATTCGAAAAATAATGAAAGACTTTGTCAATACTAAACAAAACCTGAAAGAGGAGTTTACTCCATGGCCTGTAATATTTGTCACAAAAAATACATAGGAGACACCTCAGGGAATCTACATAAAAAATATATATGAACATAAAAGGGACATTTTACAAAATAATACATAAAATGCATTGGTTACCCACCATAACGAGACTGACCACAACTTTGACATAAAAAGTGCTATAATGATCAAAGGAGAAAAATTCACTACGACAAAAATGTGCCTTAATCGCAAGGTCATCAACAGTAAATTTGCACCCTGGTTCTTACAACATTTCACCATTCTTGGCAGATTTAATATCATGGTGTGGAATATCTACTTACAAAAGTGATGGAAAGAAAAATATTCTAAATGAATTCGGCTGAAAAAAATTTGTCCTGCGTATGTGCAGTCCTATCAATCAACAAAACAAATTTAGTCCGATGAAGTCCTGAAAAACGTCACAGGCAAACTTTTTTCCACGTTGTCTTACAATTTCCCCAATACTGTTCTTTATATATTATAGCGTATATTTTAGTAGCATGTTTTCATAAAGATATGTCTCATTAAATAAATTTACACAAATTTTGTCTATATTGTTAGGATTCTCTCGTAATTACGGACAAGTTACTTAGTATCCTTATCAAAGGAAGAAAGCCATTTACTATGTTGATGCATATTCCTTTTATTCAGAGAACTTTCGACATACAATCAAGTGTATTAGAAATGGATAGGTGGGGGAATAAATGAAATATACATATGTTCTTTTTATCTCATTTCAAATGAACTTAAAAGGAACAATGGGACAATTTCTGATCTCGGGTTTAAAAGGTATTTTGGTTTGGAAATGTTATTATAGTGGGGGAAAAAAGAATGTATATATATTTCATTTAATTCCTTACCTATACATTTCCAATACACCTGGTTTTCCTCTAATCTTCTCACCTTATACCACACCTCACGTCGTGCGCTTATTCATTTATTTTTTAAAAATTATAGCGTTGATAAATTTTTATTTAAAAAAAATAAAACGTTAAGAGATCAATTGACCGAAATCGCCTGAAGATACCAAAAGGTTGAAACAAAGGTAGCATAATCAACTGATTTCTTAATTTTCTATACTTAAAAGCTGATAAATTTTTATGTGTGTATTGAGCACTATTTAAATATTACTGTTTTCTAGTTTCTCTCTCTCTCTCTCTCTCTCTCTATCTATCTATCTATCTCTCTTATATATATATATATATAAATAAAACTAAAATAATCTTAAGGAGCCAGGCAAACCTACCAAGGTTTCAGCTAAACGGATCTTCAGAGTAAAACTGGCTAAAAAGGCAAATAATGGAACAATATTTATTGATAAAACCAAATAAAACAATAACCACGTGACAAAAAAAAAACAAAAAAAAAACTACAACATGTTACACTAATAACCAGCTTTTCTTATGTCGGCATCTACTAAGAATTTCAACTTTTTGGTTCAATAAATTTTTGGGTTCTTTCTGGGTAACGATAGCTAGCTTTTTCCTCCATGCATAGTGAACAAAATTTATCGTCTGCTTTATATTTATAACATTTTTTACGTTTAGTCTTTTACTCGTTTCGTGTTTTTTTTTTTCTTTGGACTTGGTGCTCAAGCACTTGACGAGAGGATTCGTACAGTGTTATGTTCTTGGTTCTTTCTTTTTTTTCATTTCAATTTTTCCCTCGGACATCAATTTGTTATATTACAAGTTGAGCTAACCGAGGTTTCTCAAACGAATATTACCAATATTATATATTCATATATATATATATATATATATATATATATATATATATATATATGTGTGTGTGTGTGTGTGTGTGTGTGTGGTGTGCGTGCGTGCGTGTGTGTGTGTGAGTGAAAAGAGTTAAAATATAATAAGGTAAGCTTTATTTATAGGTTAAAGGAGTCAATATCAGAGATAGAACATATGTAAATATAAAAGTGGACATTGACGTCAACACTCAGAGATAAAAGCCTGTTTCATGTTTAAATGCAATCATTAGGCCTGACGATTGCACTTAGCAATGAAACAGACTAACATCTCCGAGTGTTGACGTCAATGCCCACTTTTATATTTACATACGTTCTATCTCTGATGTGTGTGCGTGTGTGTTTGTACAAACAAGATCATTATGTGTGTGCGTATATATATATATAATATGATCGTTATATATATATATATGTGCGTGTGTGTGTGAGTGCATATACAAACATGATCGTTATATATATGTGTATGTGCATATATGTATGCATAAACATGATCATTATATATATATATATGTGTGTGTGTGTGTGTGTGTATGTATGTATAAACATGATCATTATATATATATATATATATACACAAACATATCATGAAAGGTATATTACAAGGGGGTGCTAAAATTTTCTTGTCTTTACTTATTTTTTAAAATCTGATCAAATATCTTCGTGGAGCTAAAAATTTTCTATTTGTTGCGTGCCAGTGTACGCAGTGAGAGAATAAACACGTCTCCTGAAATGCCCACAAGAAACTTTGCAAATTCGGGATGTGAGTTCATGTAAAAAATGAAAAAAAAAAAAAAAAAGACAAGGATCGAATATATATGTACACACAAATGATAAGGTATTAACAACAAATGTATACAAGCGACAAAGACAATAATGTGTGTAAACTTTTGAGGTGCAAAGTATGTGTAGTGATTGAATGTGCGTGCGTATGTACGTGTGTATATTGTTCATGCATTTCCCAAAGGGAAGCGCGTTCTCCTCGAGAGGTAACATGTTGACGAATAAGCGGATAAGATGAGAAAGAGTGATAAAAAATTATCGCGGAGTATTTATAGTCCTGAGTGCGTCCCTAGGAACAGTTTTGAAAATTAAGAGTCGGTAACCTGACTCATTACCTAATATATATATATATATATATATATATATATATATATATATATATATATATATATATATATATAAATTCAATTTAAATAGAAAACAGACAAACAAGGGTCTGTAGAGGACCGTGGCGGAGATGAGTATGTACAAGAACACATGTGGGTAGAATTTCCTGCTAGCCGGTCCAGCTACACGAGAAAGTTGGACTTTAATTAAGTCCAAAGAAAACAAACAAGATCGATAAATATATGTAAACAAATATATGTATTAACAAGAAGTACAAGTTACAAGCACATGGACAGTTACATTGAGTTCGTGTGGGAAATATTTTGTGTGTGTGTGTGTGTGTGTGTGTGTGTGTGTTGGGGTGAGTGTTCGTACGTACGTGTATTGTTCTTAGCGTGTTCCCAAAATTTGGGAAACGCTGTATCTGTGAGAGCTCACATCTCCGAAGGCCTGAGGAAAAAAGAGATCGATGCGAAGGGTCAGCCAGTATTTATAGCAAGGGTTAAGGAGCTGAGGAGGAGCTAACTCCGACAGGTCCATTGGTCATAATTTATTTCCAATGAACCTTTAAGGTTTGTTTTTTATTTAAATCGAATTAATATTTGCTTTGATTTAACATTGAGCTCTCTGGATTACATCATCCTTGAGATTATTTCATACGGATTACAAAATTTTTCATTACTTATATATATATATATATATATATAGATATGTGTGTGTGTATGTGTGTGTGTGTGTGTGTGTGTATAAAAATTTAGTTTTATGTATTATTTTGTAAAATGTTCCTTTTGTATTCATATAATCTTTTATGCTGATTCCCTGAGTTTTCTCCTATCTATTCTTTGTGACAAATATTACAGGCGAGGGAGTAAAGAAAATGGTTGAATCCGTTAGCACAACACTACAAACATTATTTCTACACGTAAAGATAAAAAAAAATATTCTCTTCAAACAAAGTAATTTTTCAGTTGAGCATATGAATATATAATAGCGTTTCTAAATTCTTCTAGTTGCGAACGACATTTTGTTTATTGTTTATAGATACTTTGTTTCAATAAATTCATTTCATTTTTGCCCTAAAAAAGTCAATATTGGATGAAACGTGTCAGCTAAAACGACATTTTTCCTATTATCTTTTTTTCATTCTATTTGTATTATTATATATATATATATATATATATATATATATATATATATATATATATATATATATAGTTAAGTTTATGAAGAACTTGGTAAACCGTATGGGTAATCCCAAGGAGGATGAAATCCTGAGAGCTCAATGTAAATCAAACTAATATTTAAAAGAAAAACAGACCACTTTAAAGTACCATTACTGTAATGGTACCTTAAAAGTGGTCTGTTTTTTCTTTAAATATATATATATATATATATATATATATATATATATATATATATGTATAAATTGAATGAAATGTGTTATAGGCATATTTTCATGGGAATATTATCTGTTTTATATACTTGTAATTGTTATAAATTTACTATGTTCCCTTCAAAATGTTAGCAATCTATAAAGAAGTAATTAATTTAATTGTGAAATGATTAATCAATTTAATATGCCGACGCTTTCAAATCCGACCTCCCGCCACCCTTACTGGAAAATATTCAGCCTGAATTGAGGTTTGTTTTTCCCCACAATAATTTGAAAATATTTATTCACAGTATTTCTTTGTCTTCATCTTAATGAATATGAAATAATCTGACATTTATTTCTTGTTTGAGGGCAAATAAAAAAAAAAAGAAAGATAAAGTAATGAATTATCTAAAGCGAACATATTTTAATAGGGGGAAAAGAAAAGCTGAAAGAAGAAAAGAACAAAGAAGCTAATTATTTTTCATTAAGGAAAAGAGAAAGTAATGAATAAAATATAATGAAATAATTAGGCGATGTTAATTGCCTACGAGGTTAATGATAATACAGATAATAACGTTCTCAAAAATTTCCCTCGAAATAAATCATGTCATTTGTTTTCAGCATATTAACTACGATAGCAATCATGACACCTGTCGTTAGCCATTAGTTAGAAAGGTTGTCCTGCAGCTCAAATCACTGCTTTCAAAACTCACTGGGTACTCCATTTAGGTAGCCTTGTATCAGACTAAGCATAACTAATTAAAATGACAACTATAGCAGTATTCTTTGTTTTTTTTTATGCCATTTTTCATCAAAATGTAGACGATCATGGCTTTCTATAGATCCCGTTTCTTTATTATCTGCGAATTACGATGTCTCATTAGGATATAGATGATCATGGCTCTCCACAGATTCCTTTTCTCTATTATCTGTGAATTACAATGTCTCATTAGGATATAGATGATCATGGCTCTCCACATATTCCTTTTCTTTATTATCTGTGAATTACAATGTTCCATTAGGATATAGATGATCATGGCTCTCCACACACTCCTTTTCTTTATTATCTGTGAATTACAATGTTTCGTTAGGCTATAGATGATCATGGCTCTCCACAGCTTCCTTTTCTCTATTATCTGTGAATTACAATGTCTCATTAGGATGCTGATGATCATGGCTCTCCACAGATTCCTTTTCTCTATTATCCGTGAATTCCTTCTTGTGAAATAATGTTAAGTGGTTTCCCATTGTTTTCTTAATGGTTTAGGTTTTCCTTATCTTACATTGGTTACCATTAAGATTAGAGTGTATAGTCTACCCTACTATTTAATCCATAGTTGAGAGATTCATGCCTTTTCTAAGGGCAATTGTGCAAAAGTAAAGGCAACAGACAAAGCCAGAATTTGAAATCCAGTTGTTAATTTCGAAGCTGAGAACTGTTACACTTCCAGCAGGATGATTCTTTTATGTGCAGTCCTCCTTCAAACGTAGACGATCATGGCCTTCCACATCTTCCTGTTCCTTGTAGCTCTTAATAAGTTGTCTTTGTTATTTCTCCCAAACCCTATTTTACCATCCATTTGCTCAAGCTCATCAAATATTATATGCTGCTTTCCCTCAATCTGTCCTGTGAGTATCAGATTTACTGAACCTTCCTTCCTCATTATGTACTGTAGACATTTTAACTGCCTCTTCCTGATGTTAAATATAAGTTTCCATTCTGTTTCCATTTACTCTAAAATTTTGCCATTGCTCATGTTCCGCCCTTGTTATCCTCAGCATCTTTCTGTAGAAACACATTTCTGTTGTTTCAAATCTCTTCCTCATCTTCGAGGAGATTGTCTAGCATTCCCTGATGTACAGGAGGACAGATATCATGTAAAAGTTCAGTACTCTTTAGCAAGTTTTATATTCACTGGGTGCCCCATTTCTGTGGCCTTGTTTCAGTTTAAAGTTAGCTTAACTAAATAGTTCCTTTCAAAATTTCTGGGATGTAGAGTTACTATTTATACTCTGACTATTGTCTTCATCATATTTTGCTATTATCACAATATTTTGGCCTTCTTCAGGTTTCTGCCAATCTAATCTTCAGAGAATTTTGAACTGAACCCTTTATTTAATCTATCATTTGTTCTCATTTCATTGACCATGTCTAGGGATATCTCATTTTGTTCTTAGTACTGCTAAGTTGTTTGTAAAAGAAAATACTATCAAAGTATAAAAATACATTTTTATAATAAAAATACCATCAATACATTTTTATATAGTAAAATTACCAACAATAAATTTTATCTTTAGGTGAAGGCATACGATTACATTCAAAATATATTTAGTTGAAGACATAAAATTGTGTTCAAAATATTTAGATTTCAGCATTAAATAACCCATAGAGGTGTTGATATGCTGCTAAACAAAATCAACAAAGCCAAAGTATATATCTAAAAAATATATGTGTACTTTGAAAGTATAAAATTATGTACAAAACATCTGTAGTTGAAAGCGTACAATATTTAATTTTCAGCATTATATAACCCACAGAAGTGTTAATATGCCATTAAGCAAAATCAAACAAATCAAACCTAAACTGTTGTTTGCCCCATTTCCACTGAGTCCAAATACACACTGCTTAGCATAGTGGATTAAAACAGTCATTTATGAAATTGGTGATATTGTAATTGTGAGTTCAATCCCTGTGTCAGGTGGTACAGATGGTACAAATATTAACTGAGAAGTACGAAATATAAAAGGAGACATAATCCCTAGACATAATCAATGGAAAGAGATCTTCCCCCTTCAGTTTACAATTTCTTAACAGTTACTTGGGTTGATAAAAACATGAAGGCAGTGAAGAGTACAACAGATGAAACATTGTCATAGCAACAAAGATTAAGAAAATCGTCCATGTTTAATATTGAGCACATGACCGAGTGGTTAGAATGTTTATTTTCTGGCCATGAGACATGGTTGATTTGTTAGGGAGGTGACTTCTTCATGTTATTGGTATGGAGGAAAGTGTCTGAAAACCACATCACAGATTGACTCAACTCCTTGCGAGTCAAATTGGGTAGATAGAACTTTTTGAGGAGCCATTGTGCTAGCACAAAGTCAAAAGTCATTGTGACTGAGGGCTTAAGTGTGCTGGCCTTCTTCAGACTGTTGATCCTGCTAGACAATGTGCTCTCTCCCAGAAACTGTAACTAAGGTCTGCTCAGGATAGTTGCACTATAAACAACAGGTGGTGTGTTGAACACAAATGTACCTGAGCAGGCATCTGCAATAGGGATTGTCTAGCCACCCTAGTAAATGGGTGTCCTCAGATATGAGTAGCCAGGCATTTTCAATAATGTAAACAAGACCAGATTACCAGTAGTGTGAGTTTGTCTTTG
The DNA here is from genome assembly GCA_903632075.3 of Acanthosepion pharaonis. Lineage (NCBI taxonomy): Eukaryota > Metazoa > Mollusca > Cephalopoda > Sepiida > Sepiidae > Acanthosepion > Acanthosepion pharaonis. The sequence goes on from CAHIKZ030002196.1 coordinate 274,684, forward strand.
TATCAGGCTAAGCTTAGTGAATAATAACAAAAATCATAGTTTTATTGGTTGTTTATTGGCTTGTTTCATTCCTTAATCCAAGGATTATTGGTAAGATTAGTTTACACAGGATTTGTTCTTGACATTTCTGGGAGGAATTGCCAGCATCCATCTCCTCTCCAAATAAAATTTGGCAAATATTCCAGATTTTAGCTAATCGGTTGGTACGTACAATTTAAACATATAGAGAAACTGATGCTACACTCCTAGAGAGCATCTCACTGTACCTTCTTGGCCTCACATTTCCAACTGACAAAGTAGAATGACTACATTGAATAAATTTCTGCATCTACTGCAAGGAAAATTAGTTCATTGTGCCATAACAGAAGGTTTTTCTCATCAGAGTCCATCTTGCACATTTATAAATTTACCATTCGTCTGTGCATTGAATACTGTTGCCATATCTGGTCTGGTGCTTCTGCTATTCATCTTGAAGTTCTTGACAAAATCCAAAGAAGGATCTGCAATGTAATAGATCCTGACTTGGCATCTCAACTTCAGTCTCTTTCTCACCGACATGATGTGGCTTCCCTCTATCTTTTCTACAAGTATTTTCATGGCAACATTTTTTTCCTTGGTGACTTGACTACAGGAATAGATAGGTTATTGTTAGCTATATAATGTGTATAATGTGTCAGTGGCTTTATCATCTTGCTTGGGGTGAAATTATATATATATTAGGCACCTCTATCAATTTTCTGTTACCCAAGTTTTAAAGTGAATTTTTAAAAATGACAAAGTATTCTTGAAGTTTTCTTTTTAGCTTTACTTGAAAGCTGTATGATTAAATTTACTATTTCCGGTAAGCAAAATGCTCTGGTGTGTTTCCAATAGAAATTATATTGATTGGAATTCCCACTTTTTCATCACATTTAGAAAATTGATAAAACTCAATAAATATCAGTCATTTTGACACATTTGTAAACAAAAGTTAATTCTCAGTTATAAAAATCTTCCAAAATAAATTCTATATTTGTAACACATTATTTGAGGAAAATTAGCAAATTTAAAGTTAAATTAATCTGATTTGAAACAAATATTACTTACTATATAAAATGTAGTATACAAGCATTTGTTAACAATGGTGTCTTGTTTTTCTGACATGCTGATTGATGTTACTGGTAGCTGGAGGTGTTGGCATCTAAATATGGTTAACCAGAAATTGACAAATGTACAAAATCTAATATTTTATTGAATTTTAGTTACTTACATATTTATTTATAGTCTTATTTTTTTTATCAAAATAACTCTCACAAAAAAGAATAAACTTAAAAAAAACTACTAAGAATAAAAATTATTTTTTATGAAATAGGAGCTAAAGAATAATAATTTGAATGGAAATTTCAAAATGACTTGCAAATTAAAAAATACAGACTTCAAATAGAAATTGAATAAGAAAAATTTACAGTTAAAGTAAAAGTAATTTTTAGTAGAATTATACTGGATTTTATCTCCAGGGTTTTTTCTTTAAGTGAAACTAAAAAAAAGAAAATTACTTAATTGAAGTATGACCCACATGTAAATAAATACATCAAATAAAAATATTTAATGAAATAGGAATTAAGAAAAAGAAAACATTACTTTAAATTTTAAAGGGATGATTTGTAAAGCCTGTTGAGACATAAACACAATGAAACAATGAAAATGAAAGAATTACAGACAAAATTTTAAGGAGGACAACTCTTAAAACACATGATGGACATCCATAATTATAAAAATGGGAATGTTTCTACAAAAAAAAAACATAAAAATTATTTTTAAAATATTGGGGTAAATGACTTTTATTAAGCTTTTCAATTTTTGATTTGTAAATATAGTTTTTCACTTAGTAACAATATCACCTAATACAGACTTTAAGTTATAATTAAAATTTAAAAAAAAAAAATCTTGTAAAAGTTCATTATTTATCGATTATTTTATCGATAAAAAATATTTCTAGTGTCCTTAATAAAACTTATTTATAAAAGCAATTAAAAGATTTTCTAATTAAATGTCATAGTTTTATTGCATTTTTTTCTTTACTGGGGGTCTTGTTTTACAAAAAACAAAAACAAAAAACTGATGACTTAAATTCTCCAAGGAGTCCTGCTTTTAACTAATAAAACAAATTTTGAGATTAAAATTTAATTTCTTGAAATTTTATGAAATTAAGTAAGTGGGGTGTGGGTGGGTGCTAACATATGTAAAAAAAAAAAAAGAAAAAATAATTTCATTCATTTGTGAATAAATCCTGAAAGTTTCATTAATATCCAACAATTATTTTATTTTGCAAGAATTTCTAAATCAATGTGTTTTATAACTAAAAAAAAAGCTCAAAAACACTAGATGTCAACCGTTGACGTAAACAAAACAAGATTTGGATCCCAAATTTTGAATGTGCTAAAAAGGATAAAAAAATTTAATGAAATAATAAAAAATACTTTGGTCATTCCTTCCAGTAATAACAAACATTTTTATTAAGTATGGGATCTTTTTCATCATGCTATGCAGTTTTTACAGCAAGCAAGTGGAGGTATCATATATATATATATATATATATATGTGTGTGTGTGTGTGTGTGTGTGTGCGTGTGTGTGAAATGTGTGTATATATATATATATATATATATCTGCAAATTATTATATGTATTATTTATATATTATATATATATGTGGTACTGATTGGAAGGTGCTCAATATCAGTGATAGAGCTAACATATTTAGTTGGATTGATGTGAGTTTTTGACCCTGGGTTTCACGAGATTGAAACCCAGGGTTACAAACTCATATCAATTCAACTATATATATATATATATATATATATATATATATACTGCCTAAAAATTACACACATTTTACACACATTATATATATATATATATATATATATATATATATATATATATATATAAATAAAAGAAAGAACAGTAAGATATATAATCCAGTCTTTTATAGGTATTTTTTTTTTACAAAATAGTGCTCGATGTAAATTTACAGAGCATTAAAATGTAAAATATGTTTTTCTTCATTGACACAGTTTTAAACATTTTTCAAAAATGAAGCTAAAGCCACGGATTTAATTTTGCAATTAAATTAAATTAAAGACATTAGTTCCATTTCATCCTCAAGTGAAATTCGCTCGAGGATGAAATGGAACTAATGTCTTTAATTTAATTACAAAATTAAATTTGTGGCTTTTAGCTTCCATTTTGAAACATGGTTAGAACTGTATAGGTGAAAAACCATATTTTAAATCAATTAATTTATAATATATATATATATATATATATATATATATATATATATATATATATATATATATATATATATATATATATATATATATATATATATATATATATATATATATATATATATATATATATATATATATATATATATATATATATATATATATATATATATATTATATATATATATATATATATATGTATTTGCCTGTGTGTGTGGGCACCTTGTGGCAGTGTAAAAGGTTAGCAAGCTAGAACAATTACAATCCTCACTGGGTGCCCCCTACTTTTGACTTTGTGTCACATCTAAACTATGCTTGGAAAATCATTATGTGTGTGTGTGTGTAAATTCTGTTTCTACAACCTTATTATGTAATGTACTGCTGCTTTATTAGCAAAAGCCAAGAATAATGGTGTCGTGGCACAAATACTTTGGTAGTCAGGCTTATTAGCTTGAAGTTTTGACAAAAGTTATTCATATCTACATATTAATACCACAGTATCTACCTACATTCATATGTAAAGTGTCTATCACACTCCAAAGGAAAAACATTAACTAAAGCTTTATCCACTTGAAAATAAGGATTAATTCTATTTTTGTGTGGCAGTAAGTATCAACCCTTTCATTTCTCTCTTAAAATATAATATATATATATATATATATATATATATATATATATATGAAATGCTACAAATGTTTTCTGTAATATATATATACATTAATGGTAATATTAGCCATTCCTTATGCAGAAACATTCAACATTCATTGAGCAAGCAGCCAGTGACACTGTTAGTTGAAATTTATAAAATCTTTCTCCTAAAAAAATTTTTCCGAAAAATAGGTTTCTCAAGCCCAATAATTTCAAAGTCCTCAGTGGTTTCATTTGCTAGCAGTAATTTTTAATCATTGTTCTGAGAAAGTGTTTGTATACATTTAACAATTTAAACATTTCAGAACAAATGGGATCTCAATTAAGACAAACAGAAGTTAGAAATTCAAATCCAAATTGTTACTCTGAGTTACTGAGTAATGTTTGTTTTGTTAGAGTTACTGTTCTATCTTATCTAATTTTAGAGACCTTGAGTACTTTAGGTTTTGCATAGATCTGTCATTTTCTTTTTTTTCTTTGAATTTTTTTCCATATTTCTACCTTTGTCAAGTTTAATGTTGGTAGGGTTGTTTTTGGAAGCCTTGCCAATAGCTTGGTATGTTCTGTGTCTCACTATCTCTCTCTCTCTCTCTCTCACACACACACACACACACACACATATATATATATATATATATATATATAATGATGATACTAGTAATCAGTATTGATATTTCCAAAAGGATATAGATCCTGGGAGAGCGCTATGTCATAGACAAAGCAATGATCATTATTATAAAGAAAACAAACACTACAAAGCCATGAGGAGATATTTATTTCATTAAGGTCAGAAAATTTGACCTCAACTCTTCAGATCTCATAATGCAATTATAAATAGAAAAGAACAATCTACCCTGGTGGATTAAATAAAGGGTTCAGTTCAAAATTCCAGTCACCTGAAGAAGGCTGGAGCATACAATGGCTGAAACGTTGTGAATATGGCAATGAAGTTGAGGATAACAGTCCAAATAATGTAAATAATGAAAGTAATCATAATACCTCATCCCAGAGATATAGACAGACACCACAGAGGTTCTACCAGTGACCATAGCTTGTGAAGTAGTTTTTGGTCAAGTACAATATTCTCCAGTTTCAGTAACCATCATATTCCCCAGATCTCTCCCCTTTTTTTACTTTTTCCAAAAATCAAATCCCACTTGAAAAGAACAGTATTTGAAGGCATCAAGGAAATCTGAGAGAATGTGATGAGACAGCTGTTGGCTACTGCAAAAAAAGAGATCCCATCAATAGAAACAATGCTGCATAGAATGTGTGGCTTCAGAAGGGGATTACTTCAAAGGAGATTAAATGCTGAATTGATATGTATTGTAGTTTTCTTTTTATGGCATCAGTCATAATACTTTCTGATCTGACTGTGTATGTATGTATGTATATGTGTGTGTTTGTTTGTGTGCGTGGGTGTGTATATCTCTTAAAACTGTCTATTCCAAACAACACACACTTTCCAAATTATGCAAGAAGACAGCCTCTATTCTGTATAATTCAGTTAATATCAACCAATCTGAGGATTTTTATTCCCTAAATATCATTTATAATAAACATCTTGACAAATGCTTAACATCCAAGAAAAGCAAAGTAAATAATTTAATTCAAAATTACTAATTTTTACAACATCTTAATATACAGAAATCTAATTTTATATGCGGCCTTTCTGTGTCTTCATTTAAATTTCAACAAGAATACTGAAAGTTTGAGTTGGAATTCATTTTCAAACCAGATTCATGCATTCTCGTATTAAACAGGAATTTAGGCTTACTCAAAGATTAATGTTTCCACAGAAAGCCTGGAGAGAATGGAAAAACCCCCCCAAAAAACCCCCCCAGAAAAGAAAGTCTCACTTTATTTTCATTTCTTGTCTTATCGAGAAACGACACTGAAACTGTCTGATTTGGTTTTTCATTGAGTCAAAAGCCTTAAAAATATGTGATAAATATTATTAGTTTTATTATCAATATTATTATTTTTGTTATTTTTTATCACTCCAATATCTCTTAGTGGCCTATTATATATATATATATATATATATATATATAGAGAGAGAGAGAGAGAGAGAGAGAGAGAGAGAAAGAGAGATAGATAATGATATATATCTTTATATAACAAGAACAATATTGGGGCAAAATGTATGACAAAGTGGAAAAAGTTTTATTGTGATGCATTTTATCCTTTAAGTCTTCATTAGATTAAATTTGTTACGTTGGTACAACTACATATAAGCATTAATGAAAGGACAAAATACATCACAAGAAATGCATGACAAGAAAAATTTTTCCACTGTCATATATATATATATATATATATATATATATAGAGAGAGAGAGAGAGAGAGAGAAAGAGAGAGAGAGAGATAAATTGCTGATATTTCTGGAAGTGTAGACAGACAGGTTTGCCTATGAAAATCAGGAGTTGAGATGCTGAAGGTAAAATTAATAAACATGAATTTATATATATATATATATATATATATATATATATATATATATATATTATATATATTAGTGCACACTTTTCATAGTATGCACAGATACTAGACTAATTTTAGAAAGTTACAGAGCACACAAAATCTTGTCACAATGCTAGTCATAATAAAAAATGCCATGTTTCATTCTCATTTCTCTTAAGATTTCAGTGTCTTTCTGCCTTCTTTAAACAGATAGAAAAAGTTAGATTATTATTATTATTTCTAATAATAATAATGATGATGATGATAATGAGTTTATCAATTTAAAAATCAAGTGAAACATATTTAATTTTCATTAAGAAGATGATTATAAGTTTTTGCTCCTTTTGAGAAAAAGGCCTCCAAGCATTGCAAGATGACACATTGGTGGCAATAGTGGAACACACATGAAATGCCTACAGCCATTATGCGATAATTTCTCTTAATTGTTATCAGCATTTAAATCATTAAGTTCACTTTTGTATTTGGGGCAGGGGTTTGGGAGGTGGATTGCTAAGAAGGGATTTGGAGGGGAGCGTAGATGGTGTAAAGAAATTATATTTCCACGCTATCTTCTGTTGTCACATATTGACTAAGATTTTTATGATAGATAAATTAAAAAACTCTGGGGTTTTGAGGAACTGGGGTTTCAAAAAGGGAAACTGAAAGAATAAAAAGAAAGGGAGAGAAAGAGAGAGAAGAAAGATAAAAAGAAAAGAGAAGAGAGAGAGAGAGAGAGAGAGAGAGAGACCAATAAAAATATAGAGCTAAAGTAATAAATAGAAAGTAATGGATAGAAAAGAGCAAGAAGTGGATAGAAAAAAGAAAGATTTTTAGGAAGGAGATGAAGATAAATAGAGGAAAAGAGAGAGAGAGAGAGAGAGAAAAGAGAGAGAGAGAGGAAAAGAGAGAGAGATATAAAAAGAGAGAGAGGAAAACACAGAGAGAGATATATAAAACATAGAAAGAGAGAGAGAAAACAAAGGGGGGGCAGAAAAGGGGGACAGGAAAGGGGGCAGAAAGAGGGGGGTAGAAAGGGGAACAGAAAAAGAAAGAGGGAAACAGAAAAAAAAAGAGAGGGAACAGAAAAAGAGTGAACAAAAAAAGGGGGAACAGAAAAAGAAAAAGGGAAGGGAAACAAAAAGAAAGAGGAAGAAAAGAAAAAGAAAGAGGGTGAAAAAGAAAAAATAAAGGGGGAAAAGAAAGAAAATTATAGAAAAAGAGAGATGCAAGAAAGAAAAAAATAGAGTATGGCATACAAAAAGAAAAAGAGAGTGTAAAAGAGAGAGAGGGAAAAAGAGAGAGAGATACAGGATAAAGAGAGTTAAAATTAAGAGTGATAGGGAGATAGGGGAGGGGTTAAAATTTGTCACAAAAATGAAACAAAGGAAACAAATATATGTTAGAAAAAAAAACAAAGGCCAAAATTTGAAATTAGATAAAAAGAGATAAAAATAAAGAAAATCAAGAGAGAATAGGAGGTGATAAAAGAAAAGAAAAACTGGAAATATTCAAATTATTTCTTATCAGAAAGTGAAATTTAAGTCCACTTAGAACAAAAGATTCCATCAGTTTCACATTTACAAATACACACAATTTTAATCCAGATAATTCAGAGTAAATATTATTATAATATTTAAAAACAAAATTAAAATTTGTTATATGCAGACCATAAATGAATTATGAATGTAAAATCAATTTAAATTACATTTAAATAAAAGATATTAGGTAAAAATTCCTTGCAGTCTTTTTTGAAAACTAGTGACTGAATACACACAAGAAATCTTTTCTTAAAGAAAAAAAATATAAAAAATGCTGCAAATTTTCACACGCATATCTAACAGATATTTGGTAAACCTCTTTTAATCTATGTGCAACAAAAGGGTAAATCATCTGGAATGAAACAGGAATATTATACCAATTGTCTAAGTGTAAAAGGTTTATCTGCCTTAAATAATTTTCAGTCTTAGTGTACAGACCTAGTGTAAAGGTCTTGTATTCCATCCAATCTATGATACGAGCCCCCCCCCCACACTCTGCTACATCTCATAAAGCAGTATACATATAAAATACAAATTTTATTGTAACCTAATTATATACAATAATTGATCATATGCAATATTAGTGAAAAATTCAAATAGAAATACAATGTATCTAGATACAAATTAGTGATGTCATAATAGATCATTCCATCTTAAATAAATCAACAATCTTTTGTCGCAATTTTTAACATGAACTTGAGATTTTTCTTGCTAAAAAGTAATCTTAACGCATACAACATTATGGATGAAAAAAATTGTGAATTTTATATATTTTTTTAAACTTAGCATGAGAAAAAAACTAATTCACAGATTTGTACAAAAGAAAAAACAGGAACCGAGAATAATGTCAAAATCAGCAAAGATTTTTCCTCCTTTAATAAAGAGTTTTGCTTCCTTTAATTTTTAATGTATATAAATGAAGGTAGAAAAAAAAACCTATGTTGGTAAGATTGTAAAGGCTACGAATCACTGTTAGGAGCCCCAATCAGGCTTGAACCTCTCCACCCTGATTCAGGGTTATTACACACCAGCCCTATATATATATATTTTAAATATGTAGAGATAAAAATATAAATATGACAAATATGACAATCATATTGAAATATATATATATATATATATATATATATATATTTATATATATATACTTATATATATATATATATATATATATATATATATATATATATATATATATATCATATATATATATATATATATATATATATATATATATATATATATATATATATATATATATATATATATATATATATATATATATATAATCCTCCAAAAGTATTGGAACAGCAATGCCAATTCAATTGTTTTTGTTGTTCACTTTCCTGGTATTTACATTTAGATATGTTAAACAACTTAGGACATACCACCTTTTGTTGGAACCTACCCATTTTTCAAGTGAGCAAAACTATTGAACATGTGACTGACAGGTGTTTTTTGTTACCCAAGTGTTACCTTTCAGATTGATTGTTTAAACATTAATTAGCTCTGAATGACTACTCTTCGTTTTAGCCTTGGATTTCACTTATAAAGACTGCATTTCTTGTTAAAAAAGATAAACCAACATGAAGAAGAGAGAGCTGTCTATGGGAGAAAAGCAAGCCATTTTGAAGCTGAGAAAAGAAGGAAAATTAATCAGAGCCATTGGACAAACATTGGGCATAGCCAACACAACAATTTGGAATGTCCTGAAAAAGAAAGAAACTACTGGTGTACTGAGCAACAGACATAGAACAGGTCGGCCAAAAAAAACAACAGCTGTTGATGACAGAAACATTGTTAGAGCTGTGAGGAAAAACCCCAAAACAACAGTCAGTAACATCACCAACAACCCCAGAGTGCAGGGGTGAAGGTTTCACAATCCACCATTTAAAGAAGACTTTGAGAGGGGAAATCTAGAAGCCATACCACAAGATGCAAACCACTCATCAGCAGTAAGAATCGAAAGGCCAGATTGGAATTTGTAAGGAAGTTCAGAGATGAGGGATAAAAGTTCTGGAAGAAGGTTTTATGGACTGATGAGACCAAGATTAATCTCTACCAAAGTGATGGAATGGCCAAAGTGTGGAGAAAGAAAGGATCTGCTTATGATCCAAAGCATACAAGCTCATCTGTGAAACATGGTGGAGGCATTGTCTTGGCTTGTATTTGCATGGCTGCTTCTATAACAGACTCATTCATATTTATTGATGATGTAACTATGCTATGCTAGTAGCAGAATGAATTCAGAAGTCTACAGAAACATTTTGTCTGTCAATTTACAGAGAAATGCATCCAAACTAATCTGGTGGAAGTTTATCATGCAGCAGGACAATAATCCAAAACATACTGCCAACACAACAAAGGACTTCATCAGGGGAAAAAAATGGACAATTTTAGACTGGTCAAGTCATTCACTGGGCCATAACCCAATAGAACATGCATTTCATCTCTTGAAGAGGAGACTGAAGGAAGAAAAACCCCCATCGAAACAAACAAAAACTGAAAGAGGCTGCGTATGTAAAAAAGTGATCTGGAAAATGCATCACAAATGAAGAATGCAACAGATACTTAAAAAGAAATTTTTTACTTTATTTTTATTTTTTATTTAACTGAAAAACATGTTGAAGTTTACTATATGTGAGACACAAAACTAAATCTAGTGAGATGAAAAAGTAGAACTATTTTGTTATACCAAATATCTAAATGGAAAGAGTCCGTCTCCTTTGAAAGTCATTTTTATTGTGTGGATTGATTTTTTAGGTTAAAAGAAATTACTGAAAACCTTTCTTTATAGTTATTTAAAAGTAAAGTAGTATTAAAAGCACTCCTTTAAGTAACTTTTTTCTTTTAATCATTTCACCCCAAGCAAGGCAATAAAGCCACTAAGTTGCAATGGAGTGAAATGGAATGAAAGCGAGAAGGAATTGGAAACTCAATCCTAAACAGGAAACAATGGGTAAACCTCAACTCGTGTTCAAAAGACCTGAGAGAAGTGTCAACTAGATGATTCTAATATTTTAATTTTTGCATTCCTTCCCAAATCTGACAATTTGAAGTTTTGCATAAGTGTTTGAATCAATTAAAAAGTTATTCTAATTATTTAAAGTAAAACTGGATATTATCATTTGTTTTGAAATGATCCATTGTCAAAATTTGCTTAGTATATATTCTAATTTTTTTTATATTTACTCTTTCTACATCAATTTACTTCTTGCTCATTGACGTAGACAGATCAACAGAATAGTATGGCTATATATTACTTTATTACATTGAGGCACTGTGGAGTAATGTATTGTGAATCGGATTGAGGAATCGTAGAGCTGTTCGAATTCCAGTTGAATCCATTACATTCATTTATGTGCTAATTCACTTTGGAAAGGTAGCAATCCATCTCTTCTCCCCCTATCTATGGGTAAATAGTAAGACAGACTGGGTCCTATAGACTTGGGTGGCAACCAGTCTAGAATAAGTACAACTCTGAATTCAAACCAGCCAGGAGAGGGGTGGATTCCATCAAGCTGTCCTTCCCAAGACACACCACTTCTGCTGTGGTTTTGTACTTGTAGTGCCCCCTGTGACCCTAATGAATTACGGGACCATTTGATTGATTGTGATATCACTTTATTTTTTTTATTTCTATTTTTATCTTTTTTTCAATTTTTGTTTATCAAACTCTGAACTTAATTCCAAGTTTTCTGTTACTTTTTCTTTTTTCAAGCCTTTCTTTCTTTCTTTCTTTCTTTCTTTCTTTCTTTCTTTCTTTCTTTCTTTCTTTCTTTCTATTTTAAGCCTTCACTTCTCTCTGCATTCTCTTCTTTCAAACCTTTCTTTCTTTCTTGAGCCTTCCCCTCTCTACTTTCAAACCTTTCTTTCTTTCTCGAGCCTTCCCCTCTCTTTTTCCATGCCTTTCTTTCACCTTCCACTCTCTCCCCTCTCTTCTTTCAAACCTTTCTTTCTTTCTCGAGCCTTCCCCTCTCTATTTTCAAACCATTCTTTCACCTTCCACTCTCTCCCCTCTCTTCTTTCAAACCTTTCTTTCTTTCTCGAGCCTTCCCCTCTCTATTTTCAAACCATTCTTTCTTTCTCGAGCCTTCCCCTCTCTACTTTCAAATCTTTCTTTCTTTCTTTCTTTCTCGAGCCTTCCCCTCTCTTTTTTCATGCCTTTCTTTCACCTTCCACTCTCTCTCCCCTCTTCTTTCAAACCTTTCTTTCTTTTTCAAGTCTTCCCCTCTCTTCTTTCAAGCCTTTCATTCTTAAGCTTCCCCCTCTCTCCCATCTCGTTTTTCAAGCCTTTCTTTCTCAAGTTTCCTTTCTTTCTCATCGCTTCTTTGAAGCCTTTCTTTCTTAAAGCCTTCCCCTCTCTTCTTTCCAGCCTTTCTTTTTTTATCCAAACCTTGCCTTCCTCTCTCTTCTTTCAAGCCTTTTTCTTTCTTTCTTTTCAACCCTTCCCCTCTTTCTCCCTTCTCTTTTTTCTTTCTTTCTTTCTTTCTTTCTTTCTTTCACAAGCCTTCCCCTCTCTTTCCCTTCTCTTCTTTCAAGCCTTTCTTTCTTTATCAAGCCTTCCCCTCTTTCTCCCTTCTCTTCTTTCAAGCCTTTCTTTCTTTATCAAGCCTTCTCCTCTTTCTCCCTTCTCTTCTTTCAAGCCTTTCTTTCTTTCTCAAGCCTTCCCCTCTTTCTCCCTTCTCTTCTTTCAAGCCTTTTTCTTTCTTTCTCAAGCCTTCCCCTCTTTCTCCCTTCTCTTCTTTCAAGCCTTTCTTTCTTTCTTTCTTTCTTTCTTTCTTTCTTTCTTTCTTTCTTTCTTTCTTAAGCCTTTCCCTCTTTCACCCTTCTCTTCTTTCAAGCCTTCCCCTCTTTTTCCCTTCTCTTTTCTCAAGCCTTTCTTTCTTTCTCAAGCCTTCCCATCTTTCTCCCTTCTCTTCTTTCAAGCCTTTCTTTTACCTTCCATTCTCTCTCTCTCTCTTCTTTAAGCCTCTCTTATAATGAACCTTTCCCTGTCTTTTAATTATTTTCTATTTTTTCTTTCCTTCTAGTCTTCTTTCTTTGTATTAGTTTTTTTTCCTACATTTGTTTCTATTTTTTCAATTCCATTTTCATTTTAGCTTTTTCTTCTTTTCTTTGAATTTTTTTTTAAAATCCTTTCTCTCCTCTTAAACATGGATGTTTATTTAATTTTTTCTCTATGATTTATTTATTTATTTTTGTTTTAATTCTTCCTTTTTTTATTTTCACTTTTGTCACTCTTTCATCTGCTGTCTCTTATTTCAAATCCTTCACAACCGACACTCGGTCTCTCTCTCTCTCTCTCTTTCAAAACCACTCTTAGACATTCCGTGTGCACCTCATTAGACAAACATGAAAAAAGAACAAAAATTTTGATTCTGGTGAGAGGAAAGGCTGAAAGAAAATGGCAGATTATTTACCAACCATAACGCTATTATGGCTGAAGAACCCTGGCCGGCAGTGGACACAGTAACTAAGAATGGCAAGCAAACGAGACTGATTGCAAACCCAAACTGTCAAACTGCAAACAATTGGGCAAAGGTCATGGTACTGTCCAATATACGGACAAGAAAACTAAGCAAGCAACGGCCACATTGTGTGGACAAGCACTGTATTCGGTTAACCAGGCTGGCATTGAATACATTTCACAGACAATGGGAAACCCTGTTTATGGACAGTGGCTTGGATCAAAAGGCTGGTGATAGCTATAAGAACATTGGGATATACCAAACTCTATTGATAAAGTGTCTATGATGGCTTCTGGTCATGAGATATCAAATGTTGGATTTTTTCACTGTCATTTCCGCCGGTGGCCAGAGTCTGAAGAAACGGCAGCCTGAAGATGGTCTTAGAAAGATGACAATACAGAATTGATTGTGAAAAGCTTATTCAGTGATTTATTTTTTAAATTTATTTTCTTCTTACTGTTCTTGTTGTGGCAGTTTATGTTGGTGGTCTCTTCATTTCCATAAAAGTAATGAACCTAAAGAAAGACTAAGTTCTTTGGGGGAGTGGGGTCATGTCAGAAGAGAGAGAGAGAGAAAAGGAAGGAAGAAAAAAAGCACTGTCGCAAAAGAAAGAAATACAGAAAGAAAGGAGTTGTGTTAGAGAAAAGAAAGAAGAAAGAGAATGCGGATATGTTTTTGCAAAGTAGAGTTTGTTAGTGGTCTTTATTTTCATCATTAAAGTTGAGGAGTAAAAGAGAGAGAAGGTAAAGAGAAAAGAGGGAGGGAGAGAGAGAGAAAAGAGTGAGGGTGTGATGGAAGAAACAATATATATATATATATATATATATATATATATATACATTAGTTGCTACCCTAAAGTTTAGGGAAATTGAACAGATTCTTTGATTGGTTCCTCCGTCTTGTTAGATATTTCATACATTTCTTGAAATGAATCCTCCAGAAAATAAAGTGTGTCTTATTTTCTAGCAATATTCTTTAATGGAAGCAATTTCAGATTAAACACACACACACACACACACACACACACACACACACACACACACACACATATATATAATATTAAAATGTTTTTATTATAATAAATTACAATAAAAATTTACATCACAAATATATATATATATATATATATATATATATAATTTTCAGCTAAAATGTCTGTGAAGCAACAAATGACAAGAGGAAAAACTATTTTTAGCTGATGCATTTCATCCTGTGAAGGACCTTGCCGTTATATATATATATATATGTGTGTGTGTGTGTGTGTGTGTGTGTGTATGGGATTGTGTTTTTTGGCATTTGAACAATTTGTAATAAATGAATCATTTAAAAATGATTGAATTGTTTCATCATATTTCTTTCCCAGTTTTGTCCAGAGTGCAAGTTTGCATAATGTTGTACCATTTCAAAACAACAGTTTTATTCACTTTATAGCTATTTGCAATTAAAAATAAAAAAAATCTTAAACAGAAATTTTTTTCTTCAATAAAGATTTATATTTAATTTATTGGGGTGGTAAAAGAGAGTTTAAAAATGATAAATTTAAATTTTCATTACCCATATCTTGTCCAAAAATGCCATTTTTCTCTATTGAGGATGAGCATCTGATTAATGTTTGTTTTTATAAAGTCATATAAAACAATTTTCTGAATTGTTAATAAAAAGACAATGTTTTACAGCTGACTGCACAAGAACTTTAAAAGTTCCTTAAAATTGAACTGCAAATCAAAACAAATGTGTACAAAGTCTGTATTGGCTTCATTCAGTGGGGATGAAAGGTGGTGAATGAAGTCAACACAACAGTAATAACAAATAATATTTGTAAAATATCTTAATTTTCAGAAAGTGTAGCCATAACTGGTCATGTCATTATAGCATCAAGTGGCTCCCTTCCCAGAAACTACTGCAGAGTCCAGATAGCATTCACAAAATGGCAATACAGCAGCCCCAATGCTGATGGGATAGCTCCTTATGAGGTAGTTTGTTCTAATCCTAGCTATGGGTTAAATAGTAGACCTGACTGTCCTCTCTTTTGCCTTGATGTGGCAACCAGTCTAAGTAAAGAAAACTGAATTCAAAACCAACCTGAAGAGGGATGAGTTACATCAAGCTATCCTGCTCTAGACACACCCACTACTGCTATGGGTGAAATGTATATGGTACCCCTATGATATGCTAATTGGTTATAAGACTCCTGACATGACAATAGGTCAATTAGTATGAATGGCACCCTGTTAAAAGTGATACTGAATATAGAAAGTTCTTTTTTTTTGTTTAATACTGTTTGAGTAGTCGTGGAAAAAAATGTTGCCCAAATGTTCCTTACCTATTTTCTCTGTAATCTATTGTCTCATACTGATGATATCTTATAAGGTATCTGGTGATATGAGAGAATGTAGGGAAAATTAGATTCATGCCTTTCTTGACTGATCATTATAATAGATTTAATAACTAGTTTCCACCATTTTCTTCAAAATAGTTGTCTTGCCTATTGTCACAGGATTCTTGAACGGAAGTTTTCTTTCCCACTTTATATTGGCCATTGGATCCTATAAGAAGCTCATCCACCATTTCCAATCAACTCCAAGCTGCTTTACATTTAGTGCTTTACTTCTCCTACAATTTTTGCCAACCAAGGCTATATATCTCAATCTGTTCTGCTATTTACCCTACTGCTATTTGCTGATTTACCCTACAGCAATTTGCAGGTGGGAGAAGACTTGGATACATACCTTTCCCAAGGGTATTAGCACGTGAATGTAATGAACTCAACAGGAATTTGAACTCTTATTTTGAGCTGTTATCCATTATACCACCAACACATCCAAGCTTACCTCACTTGGTATTTAAATTTTGGTCACCCACCTATTTAACAGACTAGGAAAACTGCCAAATTATTTAATATTGATCAGAATGAGAATCCATGTTACAGTAAATGATATGGCCATATGCATGCACATTTTAAAATATTTTATATATATATATATATATATATATATATATATATATATATATATATATATATATATATATATATATATATATATATATATATTTGTATTTGTTAATGTTCACTAAAAAATACACTAGATTTACATATGACTCGTTCTGTCAAGTGAAGATGGCTCAATGGTAGAAGCTTTGACTGACACCAAATCGGTTGACTTTTTCAATCAACTGGGCTTGATGCATTCTGTTGTCTAGTCACACTGAGGAGCAGTGATACAGTGAAGCAACAGTACTGTCTTTGAATGACATAACATATATATATATATATATATATATATATGTGTGTGTCAAAATAAAAGCATAGCCTAGATGTAGTTGGGAAATATTTTTTAGCCCAGTGAGGATTGAACTCAAAATTGATCTAGCAAGGCAACCTTGTTAACCATTACACCATGTTGAAGTATCCTACATACAAACACACACATTATATATATATTGCAATCAGTACTGTCACTTGATAAGACACCAGAAGTGTTGAAACAAAATGGCTATTTTTGTAGTGATGTTATAACATATTTATGTTTTAATTTTTGAATAAATACTATTTTGAATCTATTTTTTGGGAGACTTTTTAAAAAAAAAAAAATATTTTGGTTATTGGGATATTATTCTGTTACACCAAAAATTTATACTTTGTGTGCGCATATATATATATATATATATATATATATATATATATATATATATATATATATATATATATATGAAACACTAAATTAATTGAGTTTCTTCCTGGTTTTTCAAGATGTATTTCAGAATCACTGAAAAACCCTTCACGTTATTCAGCTAAAAAGAGAATAGGTTGAAATAGCATCGCGTCAGTCCCACTGTCTTGCCAACTGAGCAATGGTAATTAGGCTTTAGGTAATGGTACCAACATTCATACTCTGGCTTCCATCTTCAAAGTCCATTCAAGAACCATCAAGAGAACGGTGAATAAGAGGGAACAGTAGAGACGATCCGCGTAGGTGAAACCTAGGTAGGTTTGTCTGACTCTTTAGGTTTACTTACTTAGTTTGCTCTACTTAGCGTACTGAGCACTTTGTTTAGTTATTTTACTTTACTCGTGTCAGAGGTTATTTTCTTTGGACCTGAAACATTTAGACATAGACGATTTTTTTCTGAAGTACATGTTCTTAGAGTTTGTCTATATTTCTCAGATGTCGCCATATTTGTACAACGTTTCGGCATTAGTCGGACGGCCTTCTTCAGGTGGTTGGAATTTCGAACTGAACCCTTTATTTCGATCACTGGGGTAGACTGTTCTAATTCCACGTGCCATGTTTGATGGATGTCAGTTATCAGTTATCTCCTGCTAATTTTCCCTCTGAAAGTTCTCCACTGCCTTAACCAGGAATTGAACTCACCTTCTTTGGGTCTGTCACTGGATCTAACCAACGCCTTTATCCACTGTGCCATGTGTCCTTGAGGACATCTGTGGTATGAACTTCTGGGTATTATAAACCTAATGTTTTCAGCATCATTTTTACCAGTGCTCATATTGCAATTTTTTTTTGCTGTTATCATTGCATGTCTTTACCAGAGTTCATATTGCAACTTTTTTTTGTTATCATTGCTTTCTCTGGCACTCCTTATTACTGGTTCCCATATTGTATTTATTTCTATGCTTGGTCGGCTCAGGAGATTTTTGTGGCCTAGCATATGTGCTGATTCCTTAAGTTTACGAATTTTCCAATGGTGTTCCCTTGTCTATGATCTCAACATGATCCCACAGGGGGCGGTGATCTCCCTTCTCTCTCCATATGTGGTCAGCCACGCCTGATTTTCTACTTCCCTCGTGTTACAGTTTCTGGTGTTCTTGAAGCCTTACCTTGAGGGGGCGGCCTGTCTCTCCTTTATATTCCTTTCCGCAGCTGCATGGGATGGCGTACACACAGTCTTTAGTCATGTTCCTCTCTATGGGGGTCTTACTCGAGAGAGATACCTTTTTAAAGTGTTGTCACGCTTTTGAAGGTTGTCCTGATGTTATATGGACCGCAGATCCTTTGTATTTTCAAACTAATAACCCTTTCACATAAGGCAGGCAGACTGTTTTCTGAGTGTTTTCCTCCTCCTCTTGGAATCCTCTTGTACCCGCCTATTTGATTTTTTTGGGGCTATTTTGCCATGTACCCAGGGTAGTTGTTGCTAATTTTTAAAACTTTTATTTACTTACTTATACTGACCAATTTTATCTAACGTCTTTGGATTCGCCACTTATGACTTTTTGCTCGATGAGAATAAAGGGATCACCATTTTAAAATTCGTAAACTTAAGGAATCAGCACATATGCTAGGCCACAAAAATCTCCTGAGCCGACCAAGCATAGAAATAAATACAATATGGGGAACCAGTAATAAGGAGTGCCAGAGAAAAGCAATGATAACAAAGTTGCAATATGAACTCTGGTAAAGACATGCAATGATAACAGCAAAAAAATTGCAATATGAGCACTGGTAAAAATGATGCTGAAAACATTAGGTTTATAATACTCAGAAGTTCATACCCAGATGTCCTCAAGGACACATGGCACAGTGGATAAAGGCGTTGGTTAGATCCAGTGACAGACCCAAAGAAGGTGAGTTCAATTCCTGGTTAAGGCAGTGGAGAACTTTCAGAGGGAAAATTAGCAGGAGATAACTGATAACTGACATCCATCAAACATGGCACGTGGAATTAGAACAGTCTACCCCAGTGATCGAAATAAAGGGTTCAGTTCGAAATTCCAACCACCTGAAGAAGGCCGGAGCGTACAACGGCCGAAACGTTGTGACAAATATGGCGACAAAGATGAGGACAATAGTCCGACTAATGTAAATACTGTACATGTTATTTCTTTTTTTTTTTTCTTTTTTATTTATATATATATATTTATAAATATATATTTATTTTTATGTTGGAAATTATTTAAAAATTTTCAGGAAAAAAATTTCAAAAAACAAATTGGCTCTGAATGTATTTCCCAAGAAATGTCTGAAAAAGAAATTTATAGAACCAAATAAAATTAAAAAACCCGGATATAAGAGTTGTTTTTTTTAGAAAATTTCATATTTTTTTTGTTATATCCGGGTTTTTAAAAAATATACATTAAAACAGGCATTCTAAATTGGGATTAGATTAAATTATAATCTTATGTTAAAAATATTCTCTTATATCTAAATAAATATATCTTGTATTTTTACGTTAAACTATTTAAAAAATATATCAAATATAAAAAATTTTTCAAACCTGTTCCTAATTTAAACATTTATGTATATTTTATAAAAGATTTTTCAGTAAATATTATATAAAAACCCAATTATAATAAAAAATATTTTATTTTTCATTTTAAAAATTTATTTCCAATATAATTAAATGAATGTGGAATACATTAAAAATTTAACTTAATAAAATTCAAATTTTTCATAAAAAAAAAAAAAATTTTTATGAATTTAACGATGATTTTTTTTTATAAAGTTTTAGAACTTCATTATTTATTTATTTTTTTGAAAAAAAAAAAATGGAATTGAGAAAAGTTTGTGTCATCATTATTAAATTAAAGAAATTTTTACAAAAAAAAAAACAGTTTATTAGTTTTTTAAATTTTATTAGAAACTTAACAGTTATTTTAAATTATTTTCAAGGTACTATGTAAAATTTATTTTATTAAAAAAATGCATTATTTTATTATATATTTATTTAACAATTAGTTTATTTTTTTATAATTTATTTTACATTTGAATTATTTTTAAAATATTTATTTAATAAACTTAAAAATAGATAAATTCAAAATTAAAAAATTAAAAATTATATATGTTTTAAATATATTAAAAAAAATTTTATTAAATTAGAATAATTTAAAAAAAAAAATTCTTTAAATCATTTACATAGTATGCCCAGAATAGAATTTTAGGTTTAAAAACAACATTTAAATTTTAAATTAGAAACATTCGTAGGATAATTCCAAATTTATTTTTTAACAAAATTTTTACTATTCCTTGTTGGTCCATTAATGAATTTCAAGACTTTTTTTTGAAATAGAAATGGGATTTGGTTTGATTTTATGAATATAAAAAAAATATAAAAAAAATTTTTAAAAAAAAGAATAATTTTTTCATTTCATTCAAAATAAATTTTGCAATTTTTCAAAATTTAAGCCCCAAAAAATTTTTTGAAAAAAAAAGGAAGAATTTTATTTTTTATTTATATAAAAAGGTTTTTAAAAAAAAAAAAGGTATCAAATTTTTTTTACAATTTTACAAGAAAAGGCTATAAAAATTGCTGAATGATTTGAGAAATTTTAAATATTGGAGAAAATTTTAAAAATTATATCAATAAAGAAATTTTTACAAGATTTTAAAAAAAAAAATTAAAAATTAAATAAAAAAATTCTTTTAAAAAAAAATGAAATAAAAGGAAGAAAATATTAGAAAGGAAGATGGAAAAAGATATTTCTAATGAATAAAAGAAAAAAAACTGATCAGGAAAAATTTTAAATAAAAAAAAAAAAAATACCATAATTATATAAAAAGAAAAAAAATTAAAAAAAACAAATTAAAAAATGAAAAAAAAAAAAAAAATATTATCTGATAAAAAAATGAAAAAAAAAATGAAAAAAATTTTCAATTAAAAACTTATTTAAAATATAAAAAAAAAAAAAATAAAATAAGGAGGGATATAAAAATAAAAAACAATTAAAATATTGAAAAAAAATGGAAAATTAATGGAAATTAAAAATGAAGAAAATCAAAAAATGAATCATTCTAGTTTTAATTATAAAAGTTTAAAAAATAAAGAAATAATACAGGAAATATTAAAAAATTTGTCTGAAAAATAGAAAAAAAAAATAAGCCTTTTGATTTTTAGATTTATAAAAGAATACTAATAGAAAATATATATATTTTAAAATATCGAACACTATATTTAAATAGAATAAATAGTTTAGAGAATAAATGTTTTTGAAAGAAATGGGAAAATATCAAATATAAATATATTTATATAAATAAAAATATATACACTCGTAAAAATAAAAAAAAAAGTAAAAAAAAGTATATGAATTTGATCAGGATCTGAATAATAATAAAATATAAAAAATTTATAGAATATTTTAACTAATAAAAGAATATCTTTTAAAATTTTCAAAGTGAATAAATTTTAAATGTTTAATTGAAATATTATGATAAAAGTTTTAGTTATTTTTTTTTGTAATTTTTATCAAAAAATTTCTAGTTTCAATAAAATGGATAAAATTAAATTTAAAATGAAAAAAAAAAAAAAAAAAAATAAAAAAAAGCTGAAAAAACAAAAAAAAATAAAAAAAAAAAAAGAAAAATATTTTTAATAAAGTAATTTTTTTCAAAGGTCAAATTCAAAATAAATATGATAAACAAAAATAATTTTTTAATAAAAAAAAATTAACAATATTTAACAAACATGTATTTTATAAATTTTCCAAAAAAAAAAATAATTCACTTGTTTAATAATTAAAAATATATTAAAATTAGTTTTAAAGATATATTTAATTTAAAAATTCATTAACAAAGGACATACAAAAGAATTTATATTTAAAAAATGCCAAAAAATCGTCATACACACACACACAAAATTCCAAAAAAAAAATTTTTTTAGAAGAGGCATAAATAATTTTTATATGTTGCAATTATTTTTATATATATTATAGATAAATATATATATCTGTCATTTAATGATATATATATAACTTTAAAATTTGAAAAAAAACATTTACTTGAGACATATTGATAATTTCAAAAGTATAGGATGAATTATTAGGAATGAATATATATATATTTTAAAAATGAAATATTTAATTAAAACTTTTTAAAATTTAATTGAAATACAATGATGATTTATATATTACATATAAGAAATTAAAATTTTATATTTTTTTTATTTTTAAGAAAATTTTATAAAAAAAACCTGTTATGTTTTTATGAAAAAAACATTGGGGAATAAGTATTGATTTGGAAATACAAAATTGGAAAAAATGAGGATCCGACATGTACAAAATAAAATATTTAAAACAAATAAAAAATATTTATAATAAAAAAATAAATATAAATAAATATAAATAAATATATATATATATATATATATATATATATATATATATAAAATATAACGTATATAATAATATATATACATTTTGAGTTTATATATAGATATACTGATATAATAAATATGATATGTTTATAAATTTATATATATATATATATATATATATATTATATATATATTTTATACATATATATATGATATATAATAAATGAATTTTTCCATATGATATATATATTATATATATTATATAATTTTATCAAATATACATAAATTAAATATTTGGTTTATATATATATAATATATAAAATATAATTATTTTCTTTAATCTGATTTTGATTAAATATATATATATATATATATATATTATATATATATATATATATATATATATATATATATATATATGCAAATGTGTATAACACACACTTTAAAACATATATATATATTATATATATATATATATATATATATATATATATATATATATATATATATATAATTAATGAAAAAACAGACCACTTTAAGGTACCATTACAATAATTTATTTCACCAAAATCCTTTTTAAAGGACTCCGGATCATCAGGTAACACTTCCAACAACGAAATGAAAGGAAAAATGGGATTAGAAATTGATGGGTAGTGTAAGTTTTTGTAATTTAACAGGGAGGTGATAGTTGTAGTTAAAGAGACAAGGTAGAGTATAGGAGGGGTTAATTTCATATTTCTCTTAAGCATGTTTTATATTGGGGTAGGAGGAGTGACTGAATCGTGACCTATTTAGATGGTTAACTTAACGGAAATGATATATAGGAATGGGAGGGGAGTGGGGAGAAAAGAAAAGGAAAAATGGAAAAGAGAGAGGAGACAGACGACAGTAATACAGATATATCTAAATGAGTGTTACGGCAAAGTGAATCGAAAGAGGCTGTAATTTTGTTTTAACAAAATTATGTAAAAGATAATTTCAATGCTTGATAGAAATTTAGATGTCTAAAAAAAATTGATGAATTTTATCAATTTAAACATTTAATTTTTAATTTAAATAGTTTAGGGACTTAATATAAGTTAACTACTATTTTTATTAGCACATTTATCGAGAACATATTAAAGAAATATTTAAAATTATAATAGTTTATTTACCCGACCAATTGTACTTTCATAATATTGTAAAAAAAATTTTGGTAACAATAACATCTATATTAGTTTTACTTTAAATCTAATTTATGAATGCAATTTTTCTTTATTATTATATGGGTAAACTTAATTAAGGTTTAGGTTTCATTATTTAATAATATTTGAGGGTAATATTAAAGATTTTGTTTTCTTCTTATATGTATCTCACAAAAATATATTCATGCAAATCCACATATACATACGTCCATTTACATGTGCAAATACACACATAAGACACACGTGCAACAATATACACAAATGTTCATCCATCTTCATACATATAAATTATATATACATACATTTCTCAATCATTACCTATATTTTAACGTTTGAAATTTATTTAGATTTTAGTTTGATTTTATAGTTAAAGTTTAACTTTAGGTGACTTCTGAAGTGCTTCATTATTAAAGAATTTTTGTTATTATTATTACTATTAATAGTTAAAGAGTGGTATATTTAAATTTAAATTATCAATTTTAAAATGAAATCTAAAAGAAGATAAAAATACACTCTCCAAAATTAAATTATAGAACATTAAATCTGAATAAAAAGCAATTTTAAAATACCAAGAGAATGACAAGTACTTCCATTTAAAAAATATTCCATACACGTATATTAAACACATAGTAAATATTATATATATATATATATATATATATATATATATATATATATATATATATAATAATCTATACGATTATCCATCCATCAACATATAAATATATACATATAGGGATTGTCAATATACATATATACATATATATACAATACAACCATGTATACACATATACACACACATATATACATAAACACTTAATACGCCGATTGGCCTTAAAAAAAGCCATTGAAAAAAACTCAGCCATAACTATCCACACATGCATATGTATCTATATTACAATGTTATACAATATGTTTACATATATTACAAATATTAATTTAAATCCTTATATACAGAGAATACGTACATATAATATTATCAAGTGATTTTTTTATTGCTTTATATATATATATAAATATATATAACCATATATATATCCGTACATACACAGGAAAATAGATAATTTTAATACACCTTTACACATTCAGATGATAAATACAAACTGCCAATTGTATACATCCACACAATGCAAAATGGTTGCCAATATCAATTACATATATACAATGATATTAGCACAAAAATGTCGTGTATATTATGAACATATATATATGCTTATATATTTATATATAGTATACATATATATATATATATATACCCATACATATTTCACAGACGTCTCCATACATATGTAATCCATCTATATATAAAAATATACATATATATATCAACATAGGAACCCCTTATATAAATATAAACCCTATATATAAACATCAGATATATATATATAAATAGATAAATACCTTTTAAAATTTTCATCTGCGTGCATATATCAAAAGTATAACATTATACTGTCAGACATACATTCATTTCAAAAAACAAAATTAAATGCCAATTCTTTTTAAATAGTTGTTTCTAAATTTCCGTTGCCTCAGTTTATTTGAGGATATTTTTCAACATTCTGCATTTTACAAATATATATGTCAAACATACTACACACACACATACACACTTTTATTAGCTCATATAATACATTGAGCTCTTCAGGGTTTCATCCTCCTTGAATTACCTATTCGGTTTTGGGAATCTTTTAACTTTAAATATATATATATATATATATATATATATATATATATATCTTTGGTCTGCCTTCCTTAAGTATTGCATAAAGAAAATAGGATATATGCGGTTTGTGGATTCTCATTGAAATCCTGTCTGAAATGAACAACTTCTGTCTCGTAAGGAATGAACTTTTATGAACGCGCATTGTTAAATGTATTGACGTAATAATACAATTGGTAATACGGTCTACAGATCTGAAATGGTTATTTAATAATAATATATATAACAGTTCGTAGTATTTAAATTAAAAAAAGGGCTCAATACAAAATTTTAGATGATAATACATTTATTATATTTTTATTATAAGAGATTATAAGAAAAACATGTTGAAATGACTACCTTCATAAAGTTTTTAATTTGTTTCCGATACTATGATTCTGCGTATCAGGCGATAGTAATGTTAAGATTATTTACAGAGTTCGTGAATCCTGGTTAAAATATACCAGTTCTATAAAAAAATATAAAAATGTAAAAAATATAATAAAAATATCCGATGAATTAACATATAGTCACAATTTTAGTATATTTTGTTATTTGCTTGTAATCAATAATAAAATTATGCAATAATAATATCAAATACCAAAAAAGGTAAATAAATTATTTAATGAAATCAAACCAAATAAATAATTAGTTCTTTGAATTTGGTCAAATTGTTTAAGTAAATTTTTCGAATTATACAATCATTGCTGCGTAAAAAAGTTGTTCAATATATATATATATATATATATATATTTATATATATAAATATTATATATTACAAAAAATTAAAGAGCCAACGATCAAAGAGGACATCATGGAATTTTAAAATGAAATAATTAGTGAAAAAAATAATTAAATTTCATAGTTTAAAAATAGTTTGTCATAAATATAGGAAAAAAAGCAAATGAATTAGTCAAAAAAAAAAAAAAACAAAAAATGTTTAGTTGAAGCGTTCGAAAAATGATATGTTCAAAAAAAAGATTTTTAGAAATAAATAAATGTGGAATAAATAAAATGATAATATTCAGTATATAAAATACGTATTATCCATACCTGTAACAGTTTTTAACTAAGAAATAATGAATGAATAGCCATCATTTCATTGAAATGGTGAGATTCTTATTTACAAAAAAATTGAAAACCTATTTCCGAAGGTGAAAAATATCTTGAAAAATTAATTAATTCAAACCAAATGTATTGAACCTTAACAAAATGGTCGTTTCCATAGTAATTAATTTTGCGAATGAATATATTTAAAAAAAAAAAAAAAAAAACAAGGTGTAATATACTAAAAATTTTTAAAAAAAAATGAGGATAAAACAAAATGGGTTTGATTTATCTTAATACAATTTAATCAAAACTTTAATCTAATATTGAGGTTTTGGTATCTTTAATGTTTTGATGGAAATGAGAACTCGTCAATACTGGGAAGGAATCATATTCAAAAAAATTATAAATTTATTCTCTACTTCTCATGGCGAAATATTTTATAAAATAAAAACAAAAATACGAAAGGAACCCCAGATTATTTACCTAACGTTTTATTCCTATTCTTTCGACATATTTCTATCAACACACACACACACACACACATCCATATATATATATATATATATATATATATATATATATATATATTTAAGAACCAAACAATGAAAATCATTTCATAATTTCTAAATTTAAATATAAAATAATCAAAATTTATTTTATTTTGTTTGTATCTGAGAATATTTTCACTTATAGCAAACAGACAAATATATATTTTATTTATTAATATATATAAAGCTTTTATTAAAGAAAACTGTAATAAAATTTTACGAGTAGTTTTGTTAATGTTTCAATCTGACACTGATTCCGTTGTATTCGTTTTCTTTTATATATTAGGTTGATTATATGTAACAAAAATATTAGTCACCTTAAATTGTTAAATAATAGCCAAAAACACATGAAAAACAGATGACCTGTTTCGTCCATATAATATCCTACAATATATGCACACATCGAAATATATGTACATAAATATACACTTCAACAGGTCAAAACATATAAATAGATACATTGTAATGCTTATGGATATCAAAAAATTAATGAGAACCCTAAGAAATTCAAATTCTTTTGTTACATTCACTTATTGTTGGGAAAGGTTTGAATCCATCTATCTCATCTATCATTTATCTATCAATCTATATTTAGAATAGTTTTATAGGATTCTTTAAATATGGTTAAAAAAAAAGTATATGTATATATGCATATATAAATTTTTTTTCAATTAGTCATATTTTTGAGTCGGAAATTTCGAATTGAAATTAGTACAATCCATGGATGTGAGAATTTTTTTCTAATTTTTTTTTTAAATTATTCTCCTCTAATATTTTCCCCCAGCTATATTTTGTATTCTGAAAGTTCCATTCTTCAATATTTTTGGATTAAATATATTTATGCCACAGTTTTTATATATGGTATTTTATAGTAGATTGAGATAATAATTTTATATATAATTAAGATTATTCCAGTCGAATTCATTACAAAATTATTATATAATAATTTTATATTAAAAGGTTTAAGTATACCTATTTATCCCGATAGCTTTATAAAAAAATAGCAGGACAGACCAGGTTCTATAGACTTAGATAGCAACTGGTCTATCGACAGGAAAGATATGCAACCTACTGAAAAAAAATGTTTTGCCACGTCCTCATATATTATAAATATCATGATCGCCTAAGCGTGTATCGCGTGTGGTTTCATTTTCATCATAACGAAGGTCCGGGTGTAAAAATGTATATGCACAAAATATGAGTATCATCTACCATGTATTCAGTTTAGAAAGTAGTTCCATGTATATTTTTATTAGGTTAAATCCTGTCTTTAAAATTAAATTTCGGCATTAAATGGCCCACAAGTTGTTGATATGCCGTTAAACAGACAAATCAGTCTATCCTTAGTAGTTAAAAATATTTTATATTTATCGCTATCAGATTTGTCATTATATAGCGTATAACCTGGTAGCATCTATTTTTATCATGGCGTATTCACAGCGGGCTCTCGCTAAAGGACATTTGGCATTTTTAAAACTATTCCCAAGTGATATGTCCTGTAACTAGTCTGAAAGTAATCGGTATCTGGATTCCAAAACTGAGAGAAACTTTTTCATAACTCCAGAAATTTATCAAATTATGAAAGTTCGGACATATTTAATCATTTAATTTTAGATAAGTTACGGATAGTTTCTCTTTTTTTTCATCGGACCCTCCTGGGTACGACGATAAACTGTCTATCCATTTTTGTAATTCCTATTTACGACGATAAAATACATCCGCGTCCTGGGTATGACGATAAACTACATCCGCGTCCTGGGTATGGCGATAAACTACGTCCAACAGCAAGGCCTCTGATTAGGAAGTTTTGAGAAGTGTGGAACCACCTCGTAATTGCTGGTGTTCCCAGGCCCACCTTGACCCGGCGTGGTAGCACCTGTTAGGTTCCTAGCTATGGGCAAATAGTTAATTCCCAAAATGGGTTCAAAACACTATGAAAGTGTAAAAATACGTTTTAATACCAGAAATGCTTTGTAAAAAAATTATTACCAGCAATAAATTAAAAAAACAAAAATTATTACCAGCAATAAATTAAAAAAACAAAAAATATTACCAGCAATAAATTTTTGAAGAAAAATTTATTACCAACAATACATTTAAAAAAAACACTACCAGCAATACATTTTTGAAAAAAAATATTACCAGCAATAAAAAATTTTGTCGGCATTAAATATCTATTATTTCATTTTTTTATTTATTAATATTAGTAATGTTATTATTATTTATTTTTTAATTTAAATTGCAATTTTTATTGTTCGTTCATTTTTTTTACAAATATAAAAAATACAATTTTTTTGGTTATCAGCTGTTTATTTTTACGGAGAGCTTAAGTTTGTCAATTTTTCTTGTGTTATTTCATTTTGTCCATTATCTAATTTTTGAGAATTTCCATTTCAGAGCTTATATTGCAATTTTTCTTATTAATCTTACATTTTTTTCGGAGTTATTGCAAATTTTGTTTTATTATTTATTTTTTCACCAGAGCTTATATTTCCAATTTTTGTTCTTATTCATTGCTTTATTCTAGCGATCTCTTTATTCTAGCCTATATTGCCTTATTTCTACCTTTGTATATCAGGTGAGGTGCTTGCATAAATGCTGATTCCTTAAGTTTTCGTGGGAACAGTGATGCTCTCTGTCTGTTATCTCAACCTCATCTCACAGTGGGCGCTGATCTTTTGTTTTTTCACACATAAAAAAAAAGGATCTGATCAAAATTTCAATCACAAACTTGATTATTTTGGCCAAAAATATTTGAATATGGTAATGAAATTAAGAAAACAGTTCGAATTCTTTGTAAATAATGCAAGTAATCATAACACCTCATCTAAGGGATATAGACAGAACTGGACGGATTTATTAAAATTTTAATTAATACTGTGTTTAATCTATTTACTTTTTTGTCACGGGGATATGTTTATTTGTTTTTTTTTAGGTTGTTTAGAAAATATTTTTTTTTTTAGAATAAGCATTGTGAAAGTTTTAGATTATTATAATCTTAAACACAAAAATATTATTCAGTTCCTAATTGATTAAAATTATTTCTTTGGTGGGTTAATTTAATAATGATCTTTTTGAATTTAAAACATTATATAATTGTCATCTTGAACATGAAAATATAAAGAGATGCATTTACTTTTTTAGAATGTACAAAAGTTTTATAGATAATTATTCTCAAATTAAGACAGCATAGGGAGAAGGATTTCTTGAAACAAAAGTGTATATCTCTGATTTCTGAAGTTCCACAGTGATAATAAAGTCTTGAAGATCAGGTGGTACATGGCATACATTTTTTAATGAAAAATGCTGCAAAACAGAAATTTAAATGATTTATTCATTCAATCGAATTTTGATAGTTTTAGAGAAAGAACATGTTTATTTAACAATCATAAATGATTGTTTTAATGGCTTCATCATATAGATACAGGGTTTTGGGGTTAAAAAAATTATTCAATTTTTTTCAAATTTGTTTGGAATATCTGTAACAAATAATCTATATTATGAAAAAAAGTTTTACAATATATAAATTTTTAACTGTCATGGTTATTTTTAACAACTTGAATATCAAAAACAATAACCTGCATGTATGATGGATTCGTGCCCGAATTGAAATTTTTTGATAGATGTTCAATGTTCTTTCAAGTTGTTGAAAAAAAAAAGACTTGAAATGAGAATTAACAAGTCCAAAGTTAAAATTTTGAAAACGGAAGAACACAAAGACGTTCTGATTTCTGATTAATTTACACGTAGAGTGCATCCAATAATTGCAGGAGAAAATAAAGGGAAGATTTAGGAAGAGAAACGGACTTTAGCGTTCGAAATGATTTCGTGTTCCAATATATATATATATATATATATATGAACGAGGACCTGATAACAAGTCATGCAAGAGGTGTAATGGTCAACTTTTTAAAAAAAAAAAAAAGAGGGCCATCTAATAAAATGCAAAAAATAAATAAATAAGTTGAAACAAATGATTGAAAAATAAACAATTTATGTTCTTGTCCTGATAAGAAGAATCTTTTTGTCAGGACCAAATACCCATCAGGAGCTGATATATACAATTTCGAAAACGTTTCTTGAATTATGAAGTTTAAAAGTTTTAAAAAACTGTGATGGCCTAGATGTGTTACCTGCCACCTCACATCTTAAAACAGGGTCCCAGGAGCAATTCGGATGGCTATGAGGGTTTAAACACCGTGTTGGAGAGAGTGTCTGCTGGAATTGTCATATATTTGACAGCAAGATTCAGTTCAAGGCCGGTAGATGATAAATAAATATACTTTTTGTCAATAAATTTTGAAAACAGCTTCAACAACTTTTGACGTGAAATATCCATTACTTCTTTGATTATAATCTCTGGGTTATTATTTATTTGTATATTGAATAGATATAATATATATGATCGACAGAATTAAGGAGGCATTACTACCCCAATAGGGATTTTGTGAAGTCCGCTTTGTCCCAGATCATGGAGCCGTTGGTAGATGCTGAGCGTGGCATTTTCTTTAGCTAATTGTTTTTGATTATTATAGTCTATGTGCATAATATGGGAGACATTTTTGCAAAGAAATCTGATTTGGGGCTTAAATATTCATTTATTTTCCTATAAAACGGTCGAATTTATATCGAACATATATATAATTATATATATATATATATATATAATATATATATATATATATATATATATATATATATAATCATTTATTCGAAAATTATAACATAAATGAATGTAGAATAAAGGGTGCAAAAAAAGGTCTTAAAAATCCATTTTTATTATACATTCACGCAAAACCATCTTGATAGGACACCGGAATTGTTGCTCAAAATGGCTATTTTTTTTTTGATTTTATAACATTTTCATCTTTATAATTTTGAATAAATGATTAAATTTTCTCTCTCCTGTATTGGGAACAGTCTAAAAGAAAATATTTGTTTCAAATTGGAATTTATTTTTTCAGGTATCAGCAGAAAAGTTGTATACTTGGGTATATATATATAATCACATCAAGAAAAATATATATATATATATATATATATATATATATATATATATATAAATATATATATATATATATTTTAAAACAGTTTGAATGTGTGTTTCTAAAAATAAATACGCTAAAATCCAACTTTATCTAATTTGGCGATGGCAAAGTGGTTTTCGATCAGAAAGAGGCAATATTTGGGTCTGTTCTAACAGGATGAAGCTGTAAACATTGAAACAGTCTGCATTGGAATGACAAATATATATATATATATATATATATATATATATATATATAACAGAAAATCCAGTTATACATTAAACAAACTGTGCCATGTCTATAAATATTTTCATGGTAATTGTTCTGTGAAGTTCTTCTCTCTGTTACTCGAACTTGACAAATTTAAACTTGAAATACTAGTTTGGCAAATATGGTACCAAATTTTACAGAGAAGATGGCTGGAAACAAACCGTAAGTTCTATATATAAGAGTTCAGGAAGAGACTGTAGCACTTCTCACAATAGAACTCTCTGAAAAAGCTTTTGCTTCCCTGGTCAACTTCGATCTTCAAAAATTTCAAATGCTATGTCAATCCTTATCATCTATCTTAATTCCTATGATTTTTATTGTTCTGGATTCTTAATAGTGCTTTTTTTTTTTTCTTTTTCATAAATATTTGCATGAAAGGAATTACTGAAGATTTAGAAAATTTATTGTCTTTGATGGGATTAGACAATTTAAAAAAAATAAAGTTACAAAGTTGGTTTTTGATATGTATGATTCAGTCATGGAATACAAGGTCTGATTCGAGTTAAATGGAAATCAAAAAAAATACAGGTGTTGATCTCTGGTGATGCAAAAACCATGGTTCCTTAAAAAGATAAAGAAGTAAGATTTGTACTGTCACATAGATTATCAAAAAGGTAGATGTTTAGAGAGTTAACCCCATAATCACCCAGTGTTTGTGGCCTTGTGTACTTTTTATAGTGCGGATACAAGATAAACAGGACACAAAAATCGAATGAACTTAAAATACACAAGACATCTGAATGAGAAAAATTTATTTCTGTTACGCTCGACCTACATGAGAAAAAATTTTTTGAAATCATCACGAATAGTTGATCCCCTTTTAGAATGATAGCCATTTTGTCAATACCTTTGAATCGACCGTAAATTTAAAGTCTTTAGAAAAAAAGAAACATTTAATTATTTAGTTATTTATATTTATCAGGCATTACTATTTAATGTTAAAGGCATCTTCATAATTTTAGATCTGCCGAAGTGAAAGAATATCAGAATAAACGAAACTAAATATTTTAAAAATATATAATCAAATATTCATGACGCTTAAAAGCGTTTTATATTTTAAAAAATGGTTCTGAAACCATAAATTGCATAAAAATAAATAAATATGGAAATAAATGTTTGAAAATATGATTGAGAAATAAACAAATAAATTTTATGAAATATAAGAATGTCCCATGAGGGGTTGATAATAATGACAAAACAAAACAAGCAAAACTACTTGAAAAACCAAAATCGGATCGATCACCACATCAACGCAAAAGCAACATTTTTTCTTATTCAACTTTGTTTTGATGAACTTTTTGTGCGCAAAATGCCTTTATACTTTTTGAAAAAAATGACTTTCATCATTCCTTGAATTTTAAGATCCATATTGTCGTTATTGCAACGAGAAATAATTGATTTTTTATTTGTAAAATAAAATATAACGAAATCTTAATCAATATTTCTTTTTTTTTTGTTTGACAAAGACACTCGTTTTAGCAATTAAATGATTTGAAAGAAAACGCTTTGAACTTGCATTTTTATATAGATTCAGTTCAATATGTCTTCCATTTTAATGGAGCAATCAGTAATCCGAACAAAATACTATCCATTTGTTTCATTCGGATAATCTACGTTATACTGCATTGATTAATGAGGAAACGGATATTCTGTAAGACATCCAAATATAAAGTTTTCGTATCACACTATCAAAATAATTTTCTCCAATGCTAATAAACATAAAATGAATAAGAATAACGATCTTCCTGATGTCATAGGTTCCCAAGTAGGAATCTATGCGGACGACATTACTATTTACTCCTGCCTCAAAAACAAATCTAGTGTCGCTTGACAAAACTAACCTGGCTGTTTGTCTTGAAAAGGACCTCCAATCGGTTTTGGACTGGGGCAGAAATTGGCAGTTAACTTTAATGCCTCAAAAACAAAACTGCTCTCTATTTCTCACCACAGAGAACCATCCCTGCCTCCCATTAGAATGTCTGACGCTCAACTCCACGAGAGCACCTCTTTGCGACTGCTCGGTCTCACATTGTCTGCTGACCTGAGATGGAACAAATACATTGAGTCAATAGCTTCGTCCACCGCTAGGAAAGTTGGCTCCCTGTGCCGCGCCAGGAAATTTTTCTCGCCGGAGTCGATCCTTCAAATCTACAAATCAACTAGTAGCCTTTGCATGGAGTATTGCTGCCATATATGGTCTGGACCCCCTTCTGATTGTCTCAAGGTTCTTGATAAAATCCAGAGACGGATATGCAATGTAATTGGCCCTGATCTGGCATCTCGTCTGCAGTCGCTCTCTCACAGACGTGCCGTCGCCTCCCCTCTGTCTTTTTTTTTTTTACAAATACTTTCATGGTAACTGCTCCGATGAGCTGCTTTCGCTGGTTCCCAGACTTCATGAATTTAAGCGTTCAACTAGGCTGGCATCTCGCTCTCACCCTTTCACTGTCGAAACTGTTAAATGTAGCCGTCTCTTCTACTCCAATAGCTTCATGTCTCGCACTTCTCGCCTGTGGAACTCCCTCCCCTTTTCCTGTTTCCCTGATAGCTATAATCTCCATCTATTCAAATGTAATGTCAATCGACGTCTCCAGATGCCTTGATCTATCCCCTATCCTTCTCTTCATCCTTTCCTCTATCACTCCTATTTGCTCTCACTCCAACTCTCTGTAACCCCTTGCGTGCTAGTGGCTTCCCGCCTTGCTTGGGGGTGAAACGCTTAAAAAAAAAACAAAAAAATAAAAATGATTTTAAAACTTCTCGAGGAGTAAGTCTAAAAATTTTGAATTTTTAACTAATACCTTTCACCAAATAAATATCTTTTTGTTTCAAATTTTGAATAAATATGTCATCAAAGAATTTTTGTCAAATTAAATCAATTTCATAAAAAAATATTAATGTATTTTAAATTAAAAAATTATTTTTCATGAATGCATTTTTTTTATTTTCAAAAAATTTAAATGGAAAGAAAGCGCCTTATTTACAATTGTTTTTTGACTAAAAATTTCATGAATTTTTTCGTCCAATCTATTCAATAACATTGCTAAAATTAATTTTTTTTAAAATTAGAATGAAGATGGAAATTTCAATTTCATAATTTAAAACAGTTCTTTTTTTTTTTTTTGTAAAAATTTATGTTTTTTCAACAAAAAAAAAATTTTCAAATTAATGCAATTAGTAAGAAAACTCAAATTAAAAATTTAAAAAATATTTGAATCTTTATATATTAATCAATTTTTTCAATAAATAAAATTGATATTAAAATTTTAAAAATATTTTTTTAGCTGTTAATTTTCCAAAATTGATGGACATGCTTGAAAAAAAAAATTAAAAAAAAAGGTCAAATTTGATAAATTAAAATATTAATATCTTTATCTTTATATCTCCAAAGAAATTTTTTCTTTTAATTTTCTATAATTTTATTTTTTTTTTTTATTGAATTTGAAAAATCTTTATATCAACATTTTATATCGATTTTTTATTTTTTTTAAACAAAATTTTAACCAAACGAACCAATTTAATGATTTTTTTTTTATTCTAAGAATTTCCAAAAACAACTGATTTTGATGATTTAAATAAATCACTTTCAAGTATCACAAAAAAAATTAAGAGGATAAATTTCAAAGGGTCATTTCATAATCCAAAAAAGTTTCAAAATAAAAAATCAAATAAAAGAAGAAAAATTTTTTTAAAAGTAAATTTTATCAATTTATTTTTTCCCATAAACATTAAAAAAAAATAATATATATAGTATATTGGAAGCATAAAATTTAATGACGATTTTTATCATTCTAAAAGGAAACTTAAAATCATATATATATAAATTGGTTTCGCGAATGATTTACAAATGGGAAAAAAATGAATAAAAATTAATAAAACAGAAACAAAATTTAAAAATTGTTTGATTGGAATTTATTTAAAAATTAAAATAAAAACAGTTTAATTTTTAAAACATTTCTAATTTATTAAAATCAAATATTCTATATATAAATATATATAATATCATAAGCATATTAGATATATAAAAATAAAAAAATTGTCCATATATTTATTTTTAAAAAAATGATTCATATAAAAAATTCCCAATATTTGAATCAAAATGAAATTAGATATCCATTAAAATATAAAATCAATTTTGTAAATTTTGTATTTAAAATTTATCTGAAAAAAGTTTAAAAAAAAAAAATATAAACAAAATATCATAAAATATGAAAAAAAAAACTAATATTTAAAAATTTTTAATTTAATGGTTTTTTTATATTATTTTTAACTAAATGTTATTTAAACGATTTTTTAAATCAAGCAATATTTAAAAATATATACAAATAGATATATAAATAAAGAAATTTAAAACAAATATGTATTTATAATTTCAAAAATGCCAAAAATTTTTGAAATTTTAATAAACCTGAATACTAAAAATATATATATATATAAATACATTATTGAAAAATTTTAACAAACTATTCCAACAATTACAAAAATAAAAATTTTCATAATTTCCTGTTTTTTATCAAAAAAAAATAAATCAAAAACATACATTTCATTTGGAAAATATTTTAAAACAAAGATCGAACAATTAAAAAATATTTTCAAGATATTTCATTTTTTAATACTCAAATTTATAAAATAAAACAAAAAAAAAAAAATATTTAACATTTTTAAATTTTTTTACAATAAAAATTTTTTCATATTACAATTACATTTGAATGGGAAATATAAAAATATTACAATAAAACATATGAAATTAAAATATTTTTTTTTAATTTTTTAATTAATATATTAACAATTTTGTATTATAATATTTATTATTTCCAAATAAACATTTCAATTAAAAAGATAGATATTATAATCAAATATATAAAAAAATTATATTGATTTATCAAATAAGAAAACAAATCTATAACTAATATTTTTATATTCCAAATTATAAATATTAGATAAATACATTTTAAAATATATATTGGCGGTTATTTTATATAGGAAATTTTTATAAATTATATTGAAACAATTTTAATGAAAATCATTTATAATTTATAAAAAATTTATATAAAAATTAAATTATTAAAACCATATTTTACATATATTTGATTCAAAAAATCCAAATAGAAATATAAATAACATCATTTACATATATATAAAATGTTTAAATATTTGGTATAATATATAAAAAAAAATTAATAAAAAATTTTAGTATGTTATTTATTTATTAACATACTATTAAATAGATATATAGCCAGATACTTTAGGAACATATAAACTTATAAATGTACAATTTTTTAAATGGTTATATATTCATTTCTCTTTCACATAAGAAATCCTTTTGTCTTTATCTTTTTCGTCATATTTAAATATTCATTAAAATTTATTTTACAAACAGATTTTCATATTATTTAAAATTTAAAAGAATTATATATTAAAATATTTCCTTCAGATAATTTTAAATTTTCTGAAATATTTATATTTTTTGAGATAAATCTAATTTTTTTAAATGTTCAATAAAATTAAAGAATTTTCAACATTTACAAATTTAGTTAATTGATCAATTTCCCAAATAGAATTATCAAAACTTTCCAATTTCATAATTATTTTATCTGAATTTTATACTATTTTATTATTTTATAATTTTTTTTTATAATTTTTCAATTTTCAAAATAGTTTTTTCTTTGCAATCTTGTTATTTTCAAAAATATATTTATGATATAATATAATCCATTTATAACAAAAAAAATATAATAATCATATTTGTGATATAATTGAAAATTTGAAATTTTGTTAAATTTTTTTCAATAAAAATTTATCTCCCATGATTCAATTTTTTTTCAAATTGAAAGTTCAAACATGTTAAATATATAATATTACATTTTCAAAATCATTATATAATTAAATAAATTTAAAAATATTACATATAGGATCCAAATTTTCTGATTAAAAATTTAATTTAATTTTAATAATTTTTAAGAAAAAGCTATTCATATATAACATATATAATTCAAAATAAAATCATTATTTTAATAAATAGTATATATCATCAAATAATTTTGAAAATATATTCAAATAGAACAAATTAATATATGAAACATTTTTAATATATAGATATGTAGATTTTTTTTAGGGGTATTTATATTTCAACACATGGTAAATATATATACATATTTTATTTAAACTTATATATGATAAAGACAATTATAAATAATTGTTTTAGATATTAATATATTTTTTTTTAAAATAAATACATTTTATATTTATCAAATTTAACAGATAGATTTTTAAATAAATTTACATGTTAGAAATATATATGATATCAGGATTTCCATATATATATATATGTATACATATATAATAAATAAAATTAATAAAATTTTGAAGATTTTATTTTTATATATTCATCAATAGACTGATTTAAGTCTATTATGATTTTTGTTTTATATAGAAATATATAATATATCTTTATTTGTTTGTACCCAATGACATATATATATATTGTTTAATTCAATATATAATTTTTAAATTTCATATATTGCAAATTTCAAAAAATTCAAATAAAAACTGATTGATGAAATGAGAACAAATAATATATATATATAATTTTAGAAATCAACATGAAAACTTATTTAGATATATATAAATATATGATTTATTAAATTATCAAATTTTTTAAATAAAACAAAAAAAATTACTATTTAAAATCATAATTTTAATTTATTTAAATAGTTAAAAAATTCTTTTCAATTAATAAACATTTATTTTTTTAATGCATTTTTGAACGTTAATAATTCCATTTTGTTATTTAAAGAAATATAAGGACATATTATATTATTTTTTTTAAAAATTTAAAAATTAAAATAATATGGAATTTTTCACTTAATATAGAATGATTTTCTATTTGGTTTATTTAACATTGTGCAAAAACAAAACATGAATCTTTATAAACAATTCTGGAAATTCTATATATATTAAATATATAGAAAATCAACCATTAATTTAAAAATTCAATAAAAGAATTTATGAAAATTAAATTGAAAATATTTATTGAAATATATTTATATTTATTAAAAATTTTTAAAATTTTAATTGATTATTGTAATTTTTATATTATAAAATTTATATATTTTTAATTATTATATCAATATACTTTTTTATTATTATAATATATATATTTTATATATTATTATTTTATTATTATATTTATATATAATTTTATTTATACATTTTTATTACAATATATTTATTATTTTACAAAAATAATATATATATATATATATAAATTATATACATTTTATATATAGTTTATAAAAATTTATCTTAAATTTAATAATATATTATCATCTTTATATATATATATTTTACTATAAATATTGTATAAATATTAAAAGAATAATCAATACAAAGATTTGATAAAATGAACTAACAATAAATAAATTAATAGATTTTCAGACAATACAAAATATATATAAAATAATATATACAAAATTTGTTAAAATATATAATGAAATATACATCAATATATACATATTTATATAAAACATATTTATTAATTAACATAAGTTACACACACACATTTTACATATATACATATATATATAATTATATACATACACATTTTGCACACACATATATATAATTATATACATACACATTTTACACACACATATATATATAATTATATACATACACATTTTACACACACACATATATATATAATTATATACATACACATATATATAATTATATACATACATATACACACACACATATATATATATTATATATATACATTACATACACACCATATAAATTATACATACACATTTTACACACACATATATATAATTATATACATACACATTTTACACATACACACATATATAATTATATACATACACATTTTACACATACACACATATATAATTATATTATATAATAAACATATATATGATTTTACACACTCACATATATATAATTATAT
>CAHIKZ030002197.1:0-20000 GCA_903632075.3 Acanthosepion pharaonis
ATCTTGTTCTTTAAGCATCAGCTTAAAGTCAAGATCAGGACGGAAAAGGCGGCGGCTCACCTCATCGGAATTCAGCAAAAGGTGGGTGATTCTTGCGCGAATGTGCCGAGTAAAAAGGGCTGACCTTGAGTGGCATTTGGATGCCGGTTAGGCGTGGGGATATTGTTTTCCTGGGTTGAACATAGGCAACCCATCCCGGAGTTGGGTTAGATTAGGTTTTTTGTATTTTTCTTTTAGTTTTTCTATTCTGGTAAATTTAGCTAAGGTGTATTTGCTCATTGGTCCCTTTTATTTCTGTCCCCTTTTTTTTTTCTTTTAGTTTAACTCCCCATCCCCTCCCTCGTTTTTAGGTGGTCAGTAATGTCAGTTCTCTGGTAGATGTGGAGCGCCTTTCGTTTTCGTGTGTGTGTTTTTCGTACTTGTTGTTGTGTATAAATGAGTGTGTGCCTGTGTGAGTGCTTGGGATGAATGAGTGTGGCCTTATTTTCATAAGTCCCGCATCGATTTCGTCCAGTTAACTGATATTTCTGCCACATTCAAGAGTTTGTGGGGGTTTTATTACTAACTCTAATTTTATTTGGTTTCTTGTAAATATATTTTGTCATTTTGTATATATTCATTGGGGTTCATTTTAAAAGTTGTTTTTTTTATGCCCCCTCCCCCACAGACAAACATTTTTGTACATAAGGGGATTATTTAGGTTTTTTCATGGAGTCAGAAGAGGCATTTTGGTGTTTGTAGTAAGAAAGGTATGGATAAATGTGTTGTTTTGGTGAAAGGAATATTGTTCTGTATGATAGGGTCAGTGATTGTGGCTAGCTAAGTCTAATCTAAGACTAGTGATGACCGTCCTTCACCCCAATCCCCTTTTCGGCCTTGTGCCACATTTGTACATATGTGCAATAAATAATGAGAAGTTCTTGGGCTGTCTTCCGACGTCTGTCGAACTCTGCGTTAGCAGAGAGGAACCGGACGAAGCTTTGCCGAAGGGCAAGGTTTCGTCCGGGGGGTGAGACAGGGCCTGAACGCGTCTAATCGGCTTCAAAAAGGCTATTTTTGGCCGAGCCTACGGGCTCGGAGAAACCCGCAATAAAACCGGCCTTGTGCCATATTCGTTTCCCGTGGGTGAAATGATAAATACCGAGAAGTTCTTGAGCTGACTTCCGACGTCTGTCGAACTCTCTGCGTTAGCAGAGAGGAACCCGTATGAGGCTTTGCCGAAGGGCAAGGTTTCGTCCGGGGAGGTAGACAGGGCCTGAACCCGTCTAATCGGCTTCAAAAGGCTATTTTTTTTTTTTGGCCGAGCCTACGGGCTCGGAGAAACCCACAATAAAACCGGCCTTGTGCCATATTCGTTTCCCGTGGGTGAAATGATAAATACCGAGAAGTTCTTGGCTGAGCTAGTTATAGACTACTCAGGCGATTACTGTACCTACTTACCAACCTAATAAACCCCTTTTTATTGTTACGTGTTATTTGGCGTTTGTCTTTACTAACCTCAAATCAACATCATAACAGGAGTATTAATTTACACGAGAAATTCTAATTTGTTTTGATGTCCATCAAACTATGCTTATTTTCGGAAAAATGTTTCTGGCGTACAGCTTTGATAATACAAAAAAGAATTATGATACAAAAGCTCTTTTTTCTGAGCTGATATAAACGGCTCGAAAACTGATATATTTGTACACTTTAAGGGTTTAAGTTTTTAACATATAACATGTTTTGCGGTGTATCATCAGTAGTAATACGTTTGCAGTCGTCCCTATTCAGCTGAATTGAAATGCGAAAATGTACTGGTCTAAGGCCTGCATCCAACTCTTATGCTAATCGTATAGAAACACTTGCAATCACAATGCAACGCCACACCCCGGTCAATGGCACCGGCATGCCGGCGAAACTGTATGAGGTTTGTTAGAAGAATTTCCCGACACCATCGGTGAAGGAAAGTACCTCTCTCAAACCGACCTATACCAAACTGCTTCGGATCGTCGCCAGCCCGGGCGTAGGAGCTGCATATCAAAGGTCAACATTTTTACCAGTGGGCGGAGGAATTTCTGAAAGTACGGGGCACCAGTGAAAAATGAGCCGGGAAATCATGGCACAATTTTACCTTGTTTGTCATCATGAATCACAGTTACAACAGAAATAGAGGGAGTGGTGACCATAGCGGCGCGAAATGTGCGAGCTGAAGAAATGATGACGATGTGATGACGATGATGATGATGAGGAGGAGGAGGAGGATGGTGATGATATTGTTGTTGATGGTGATGATGATGCCACGGTTTATGTTGATGTAATATTATCGTAAATATATTTATAGAAGTGATTGAAAAGGATTTTACTTAAATTATAAGCAAATAATGAAATGTATATATTAGTGGAAGCAAATAAATGTTGAAGTGAAATGTTTGCATTGAATAACTTGCAAAATCTGCTGCCAGGAAACCCGGGGCACTATGTCAAGCTAGACCATTTGTTGCGACAGAATCTATCTTTCACATGTCTACCATCCGTATGGAAACCTGGACGTGGTTTAATGGTTAGCAAGTTGGCCTCGCTAGAACAATCACGACTGCGTAGTGAATTTGATACTCACTGGGTGTCCCATACTTTCGGCCTTGTGCCACATCTAAGCTACCTTTTGAAGGACTTGGTAGGACTTCTAATTTTTGGAGAATAACTTCACTGTATAGGTTTAATAATTCCGGTGAGAAAACACAACATTCTCTTAAAACCCTTTCTGTATTGTATACTAGCAGTAGAGCCCGGCGTTGCCCGGGGATGTAACAGTAAGAGATAGATTAAATATTCTAAAATCCTTCCCAAATATGTCAATGTAATCTCGCAATTACAAAAGTTCTTTGTGATGAAAGTTTTCAAACGGTTTTGCAGAATAGGTAAAACCGTACACCTGCACTTTTTTTGACATTGTGAGAATAGATATTGCATTCCTTGTTCCAGTCCCTTTTATGAAACCGCACTTTTCTTATTCTATTTCTGGGTTAACTCTGATGCGCGTTCTATTCATCAGAATACGGATGAAAGGTTTTATGTGGCTCATTAGATTGATTATCCAATGGAGTTTCTATTCGTTTACACCTGGCTTCTTCGGCAGTCCTATAGAAAATGGATCTATTTAGGTTTTCCAGTATTTCACCCTTGTTGTTTATTTCATTCATTATGTCTGCAATCCTGTCAATGCCGAAATCATTCAAGACTACCAGAATATCTATTACAATTTTATCTGGTCATGTT
The DNA here is from genome assembly GCA_903632075.3 of Acanthosepion pharaonis. Lineage (NCBI taxonomy): Eukaryota > Metazoa > Mollusca > Cephalopoda > Sepiida > Sepiidae > Acanthosepion > Acanthosepion pharaonis. The sequence continues at coordinate 3,259 of CAHIKZ030002197.1, forward strand.
TTTTTAGTTTCTACTCAATTTGCCCAGTGCTGATTTTACTACAAATTTTAATATTTCTGGTCCTTCGATATTTCTGTGATTGATCATTTATTCTTATTTGACTTGAAAGAGTTATCCGATATATTTGTGCAATCTCTGAAGCATCCCTCTTTCTCAAATATCGATTACCTGTCCTTACATTACATGTATCCTGTTGATATGTATGTCTTTCTTCTGTTAGTCTTTTATATTTTATGCATAATTGCTTTTAGGATGAAATGATTGAAACATATAATACGCATATTTACTGAGGGATAATTATGTATTGTTCCTTATTTATCATTATTTTTTTAAAATATGTAATTTATGTGCTATATTGATATATCATTTCTTTTATTAAAATCATGGTATATTTTTTTCTTTTTCATCTTACGTGATACTATGTAAACAGTAACACCTCAATATGGACGTGCCATTAATTTATCTTATCATACCCCATTACAAATTATGCATTACTTCCGTGCACCTTCTTGAATACAAGTGTGAGAACGCATCTGTTTGATGACACCTCCATGATTATATTCGCAGCTGCTAGATAAAAAGAAAGGTTTTATAAATATGATGAGGTAGATTTTATCTGAAATTCCTTCAGACCGGATATTGCTGTTACTGGATTTCATATTTGTCAATAGTTTTCGAAAATAATTCTCAATTGGGGTTTAATTTCAAGAAATTGCTGATTATTTTTTGAAAACATCGTACCGTATTGTTCATTGTTAAATTGCTTACACTAAACGAAATTATTTCATCGTTCGACAGAGCCTCAGCTAAGATAATCCCAACATAGAGATCTTAAAATATCCACAGCAGTAATGTTAATAGTTATTCCCAGTTAATTCTCGTACCAAAGACTTACAAATACAAATAAAAAATATCAGGCCAACGTCTACTCAGTTGTTTATATAATACAGGACGATACAAGTTATATCTGCCTGTGGAAGTCACTCATTATGTAATGAGACCTTCTATATCTACTCTACACGACATTCCCTACCCTGGCCATAAGACGGTTTGACATGGTCACTTGAAGGTTTGCCCCAGAATATGTGTGCGAATGTCCTCGCATTTGTGGGGATAGATTTCGAGGTGTCTGTGTGGTTCGACGTGGGCGTTGAATTAGGGCTTGTGTTGTCAAGTTTGTCGTCCTCCAATATTATTTGGTATTGGGCCAACTGATCTTTGGTGTCGTCAATTTCCATTTCTTCCGGTTCATCACTCGCGGTATTTGGTGTATGTTGTACGTTGGGCGATAAGGGATCGTAATTTGTGACGATCACTATAGAGAATTCACCATGTCGTTGAGGCCGGTCCCCAGGAAGAGCAGACGTATTATAGGGTTTTGTTCTAGATATGGATAATCCATTTTCCGTGTTGCTTCCTTTAACAGGCTGTAAATCGGGGTGTCGTGAAGTCGAGGTACCTGCTCCCTGGTAGAATGACGTCGGACGTTACCAATTTAGTGAATATTAAATTTACTCCATTGCTTCCATCCATCCGCAAACAGTATTGCCAGTTACTGAGTACCTCCGCGATTCTCACTATTTTTGCTCACGAACGAGGATAAGGGCTATCTTGATTCTGAACACAATCGCTAATTTGTAATTCCTGAAGCGACAATGTTCATTGTAAAAGTGTTCGTTCCACATGTGTCCTTTAGCCATTGCTGCCTGTGTCCGTTCATCAATTTATCTCCCCTGTTTACGTATCTGATATTTGTCCCGCAGCACAGGAAGGTGGTCTTTGATCACACTACCGTATAACATAATATGAGAAGACATGCCAAGATCCTGACCGGAAGTGTTGCGTTTGCTCAGCAAAGCGCGGTCTGCACGATCATGATACAGTCGACTACTGCTGTACATATTGTCTGCGAGTTCATGCTTAGCCGTTTTAACGGCCAGTTCTCTCCGGCCATTGCTTTATTGGTAGAAAGCCGACGAAGTACGTTTCTGTTTTCTCCAATTTTTACGGCACGTGACGTATTCTTGGGCATTAAAAGGTAGTCCCCGTCGGAAGAAATTTCTTCAGTTGTACACTATGTGCGGAAACAAGTGTGCAGCATGTAGTTATTCCTAACGAAGTTGCTGAGATATATATTGCAGTGAAAAAGCATGTATTCGTTTATTATACACAAACATAAATTGCCTAAACAGCCATTTAACAAACTTGAGTATTTCATCTTCCATAAACAGTTCTCAGTTCACTGTTTAAAAGTTACTTCTAGCAAATGAAACTATAGGTTCTTTAGAGGACCGTACTTCTTCGAATGAATTCAATTGGTACTGCAAAATCACAAAGACCAGTAGCAAGCAACATAAAACATATCACTGGATGACTTTCAACATCAGCAAAGACGAGAATGGATCGTACATTTAACTCGACGTAATCAATATGTTGACTTTCCACAAGATTTCGTTCGAAGGAAAAGGAGGGAGCCTACCATTAATATTGGAAAGAACAACAGAAGAAAAGAGACCTCAAAAAACTTATTTTCTTGAAAAAATATTTTAGCAGAAATATATCATATATTACAACCGACACTACCACTGGTTGTTCGGTGAATAAATACAGATAGGCTAATATCACGATAACCATTAAAAGGACAATTTCTACCTACAGAACATTCCGTATGGATTTTATATCAGTTCCACTTTACAGTTTTTTTTATCAGCGAATTTCTTACGCATGACGTCCCTTTGAACTGCTTCAAAATTTCAGGGTTCTATAAAGAGCAACTATCAATTCCATTAAGTTTTTATCTTAGCAATTCAACCTTAACGATGATCTCAAATGAGGCTGAAGCTACCTGCCAAAATAAAAGAAATTTTTTTAAAAATACGGCACCTACATTTATGAATTTAATATCAAAATTAAGAAGTCAATCAGAGAATTCGAAAGGATTAAATTAAATAGAGATAATATGTCCAGATTATTCAACGAAATATGCTAATATATATATATATATATATATATATAGGTAGGTAGTATCCCGTTGGTATAATCCAAGTGAGTCCTATTAAAACTATTTTGAATTTGAAATATTAATTAGTAAATGTTAAAAATGACTACAAAGAGCGTTTTCATTAAAAAAAAAAAAATCATTGTTTCTACAAATTGACTCCATAAATAGTTTGAAATATCCTGCGGATTTTAAATTTAAATTTCGTTGGAGAAATGGTCATTATCTAATGGTATCTTAAATTCAGTTATAATATTATATATATATATATATATATATATATATATATATATATATATATATATATGGGACTGCAGAAAAAGTATCTACCGAGACAAAAGAAAATAAAAAATGCATATTTTCATGATGTTTCTTGATCAGGTTTTAGAGAACAGTTTGAGCGGGAAATTTTTCTCAACCACTTTTCTGTACACATTGATCTCACGGATATTGTGAATATGATTTAAGCGACTGACGAATTATTGCAGACCAAAATTAATAGACACCTTGCACTTTGATTTTATTGTATAAAATACAACGAATTTCTCCTAAATTTTTATTCCTGTCATCGTTCAGTATTTCTTTTTCCGTATAGTCTTCTCTGTTATACACGGTAACAGAGAAATATTATTGACTCAAATTATAGGCTACCTTGTTAACATTGATGTCTCTTCAACTTTAGAAACATGAGCATATATTATTATTGACATATTGATTCGGCAATTATAACTGAATGTCATTATTCTGCAAAACTCCAACTTTGGGGAAAGAGAGCCATAAGCAATCATTTGAGTTTTGCGAGACAGTACGACGACACCGGCGTGTAGCCACAAATGTTGTTATGGTTGAGTTTAATTTAAGTTTTTAACAGTCCATAACTTCGTCCTTCTCATTGTCTGTTAAGTAGAAAGTCCCGGACTCGGTATTTACCCGAGCTCTCCACAAATCGGGATGAGGCACAAGGCAGTAGGCCCGGGCAAAAAACCGTTGTTACGGGTTTACCTCCCAAGACAAGACACTGCCCTTTAGCATAGCGTCTTCTGGGTTCCTCTCTACCTTCGGGCAGAGAGTTCAACTAGCACTAAGAGTTTAGCGCGTGGATAATTTCTAATGCTAAGTCCAGGAATCACCAATCTACTGTTTCAGCCGTAGTTTCTTTAGCAAGTGGACAATTTACAATTTGGTTGTGTCAACCGAACTCCTCGCCATTCTTTTTAAAAATTCAGAATATACTGTAGAATTCCTAACCATCTTTAGACAACCCATTTTTCTGTTATTTAACACAAGGAATGGTAAAAACTAATGGACACATACCTTTTCAAGGGGTATTATTTTCGCGACAATTAACACTATGTTCATATACATTTATTGATACGTGTCAACTGGGAGAATAAATGGCTTGTAGTTTTCCATATCTCCAATTCCCTGCTAGTAACGGTGTATCATCATCGGACAGCCTTTACTCTCAATGAATATCTTCATTTAAACGTCTATCAGGACTCGTTAAACCTAGAGAGCAAGAGAAACATATATACACTTTATCATTAAATATATTGTTTTAACCGTATCACATCATGTAAGGCAATAAAGCCACTACGACATAAGGGGTTATCGAGTAAGAAATAATTATAAAAAAGGGAAGCATTATTAAGAAAAGAAAACGATAGAAGGGTAATCAAGAAGACAGTAGATAACGATTAACATTGAATTTAATTTTTGAAGATCTAAGTTAGCTGAAATGTATAGAGCCGGAAAAGAATTTCTACAAGCGAGAAGTGCGAGAAAAGAAACTGTTAGCATAGAACTTACGGTTACATCTAGCTAATTCAACTCTAAATTGATGAGGCCTTGCCATCAATCTAATAGCCCGCATAAATTCATGAAGTCAATATATAATCGCGAAGGGTTCATTCGAAGATTTTCCCATGAAAATATTCAGGAAAAAAATACAGGGAAGGTATATTGAAGCGGTGGGAAAGTAATGAAGCCGAGTATCCAGGTCAGGACCAATAATGTTGCTGGTTCTTTGAATTTTATAAAGAATATATACATATGCAGCAGGAGCACAGAGCCATATGTGGCTGCAATATGCAAACCATGCACGAATGGTATACTTATAAATATGTAAAATAGCATCAGGAGAGAAGCATTGTCTAGTACGATACAGTGAACTAATTTTCTTAACAGCAGACTAGATATGTATTCATGTTAGTAAGATAGCTGACCTCTTGTTTAACACCGGGAAGTTCCAGACTATATATGCCATGATTTATCTTTACAGGAATCAGGCCAGAAGGCCAAAAGATCAACATTCATCAACAAGTGTTCCAACAAGTATAATTTACGATAAACCTTTCCAAATAGAAATTATAATCTGGAATCGGACTGAAAATGGCACATATTTCGAATCTCTCGTAAAATGACGACCCATACATCGAATGCTACCTTGTGAAACTAATAAATCCTAATCATGCAAGATGACCCAGCCTCAGGTTCAGTGATAAAGAAACTGAATATAGAATAAGCTACATGAGCAGTAGGTTTGTCCAACACTGCAAGATACTACAAAAGCAAAGGATCAACATGAATCACGTTCTTAAATAGATTTGTCGGATCAAAATATTCGTATGGTTGTCATGCATGACGGTCAACCCGTTTAGAAACTGTCAATGAGTGCAAACTACTTCGAGCGAAGGAAGACTGTAGATTTTAGAGATAACATTCTTCGAACCACGTGGATTGGCTCTACAGAAGAACAAATTATTTTACTAAATAAGAGAAGCCACAGTACTGGAAGATTTTCAACTACAGAAACAGCTAAAATTGTAAATCGCAGAGACAATAATGATATGTTCATGATGTTTACGTTCTACACGATTTCAAACTAAACGTTTAAGAAGGAAATCCTCACAAATTCACTAAAATGTAAGAAAAGTTAGCAGAATTTAGAAATCTATTTTTTGTAAACGTCTTTTTAAAAGAAATATCTTATAACTTTTAATCGACTGGATCAGTGTTTTTAGAACAATAAAGATCAAATACTTCAGTATAAAGAAAATATCTAATATTATAATTACAGTTACTATGTCACCTGCGCCAAGTTTTAGGGGATCTGGTCAATTTGTGATAACACCCAGCTGATGAAAGTATGTAAGTGCTTCAGATTACACATCGTATTTTTAAAATTATTTTCTATTTTAACACTCATAATTCTCTTTCTCTTTCAATATGGCAAAAGCGGGTAATAGAATGTCTGATTTCATCACAAGAATGTTCTGCAAATATCCAGTCATATTTGTGAATGCTTATAGAAGTGTGACATTTGGTGTAACCACATAAGGAGCTAGGTTTACTAACCTAACTTCTTATGTGGTTAAGCCTATGGCAAGGATAGTAGGTATGGACTTTGGTGACAGTTTCCACAATGGCAGGCTACCTACGGTCGAGAATGACGATAATTGCAGTCAGACTAATGCTAATTAAGACTAATTAGAGAAGACAGATTCAACACTATTGAAAATCTCCTTGGAAGCATGCAGGTGAGTCATTGTATTACTTGGATTTAAGTGCTTTCTCCTAGCATAGATGAATTCCCAGAGAGCCGACATATTTGATAAAGGAGTAGAGAATCGTATCTGGTATTTCGAGATTAACAGAACGGAAAGAACCTTCGTAAGTTCTTGTCCAAGTAAGATGAAGCCGAAAAAGGGAACTTGCATTTACCACAGAAATAACCAGGATTTTAATGTTCAGAAAAATCTGCTCTTATTGAAAATGAAATAACACGATTAAGAAGGTTCCATACTTTTTTGAGAATCTGGATTTGTAATCCTGTGTAATATATAGTCATTTTTAATTTAGTATTCTTTGATTTTTTTTACGATTAATCATGTTTTAATTAAAAAACGAACATTAGCCTTGGACCAGTAGGAATACATTAATAAACAGAACGATTCATGATAAAACACTATTACAGTAGACGTGAAATGGTGAGGAACTGAAAAGTCGCAATTTTTCGCTATCAGCTGGCTATTAAAATTTTTCAAAGAAGTCTTAAATCCATTATTTGAATGATGTGATGCATTTTACCTAATTACGGTGAAATATTTTGAATCTGTAGCTTCATAAACCCATTAAGATAGAGAATTAATTTAAAGAGTAGGGATCCCACATCTTTCTAGAGAGCCAGGAAATCTCGAGATCTATCTTGAAAATGGGTTTTCGAATTCATCTCGACCGACATTGGCTATGAGGAAACTAATTCTGAAATTATTTAATGAATGCAGGCTTAAATGGATGCTGCTTATTAACCTTCGGAAAATTTTATTTTTTTTAATTTTTGTTCTTAAGATATACACAATTCATAAATGCAGCATTAATTTTGGAAAATTTGAGGCCCTAAGTTAAATACGGTAAAATACTGGAAGCAAGTTCTTGGTGTTTACGATTTATTTTGATATTACATGACTGAAATACGCCCGATTCCCGAATACAGTACCCAAAAGTCACTCAGTATAAAAGGTTAAAAAGTGCCGTTTAAGATTGATTGATCCCTACAACTGTACTGTTAGTTATTTGAAGATATAGCTCCATGAAAAAAACACTATTTACAGCTTATTTTGTTATTAAATTATTGACGTAAATGTGATGATGATTACTTTAGATTCTTTTAAAATCAATTCACACAAGAAAGGCAATAATGCCGCTAAACACAATTAATTAATGAGAGTGAAGGACAAGGAAAATAGCTTAGAAGGAACCAGAAACCCAATCATAAAATAAGACAAACATTTACTTCTGGGGAGAAGTGTGAACCGGATGAAAGTCGAATATCTATTCGTATTAGTGAACAGAATTTCTTATTTCAAATGGTGACGTTAGAATTATAGGTTTGATGAAGAATGTACAAAGAATAGGTAACATAATCCCAAATAGGAAACATGAGATAAACCCTTACCTCTGTTCAAAAGACTGAGGACGAGTGTGAACCGTCTATTTACTGATTTTTCTAAATTAAACAGTATATCAATTCCTTTGAAGTTTGAACAAAAAAAAAAAGTGTGGACTTTTTTTTCTTTTTTTGCTGGTGTGGTATTTTGGCTCATTTTTTTATATAAAAAAACATCACCCGAAATAAAAAGGCCTAATATCTACTCAAATTAAACTGTTGCGAAGTAGGATTGTTAAAAGAGAATAAGAGAAAGTCAGTGGACATTATCAGGATATGTAGGAAACAATGGATTTAACAAAAATCTTTGTTAGTTTTTTTCACACGCTCCGATTCATGATTTCTACAACAGATTTCATCACAAACATTAAAATACAAACTGCCACAACTAATACCTAATAATTTTACTCAGTCAACAGATTATTTTATCTTTTTAATCATATTCATGCAGCGCTAATATTTCTATCTTGATATATATATATATATATATATATATATATATATATATATATATATATATCACCAACATAAACTTTAAACTCTCACGGATGAATTTCAAAATGAATTTCAAAGCAAGCAGAACGAATTCACAAATATATGTATGGTAGATATGGTAGGATCACTTGTAAATTAAGAAAGCAAAAATGACCTAGATGTAAGTATTTTTGTACATATAAAATGTTTATACAATATTTACATTATTCGAACTATTGTCCTCATCTTTGTCGCCATATTTATTACAACGTTTCGGTCGTTGTACGCTCCGGCCTTCTTCAGGTGTTTGGAATGTCGATATGTACCCTTTATTTCGCTCACTGCGGTAGACTGTTCTAGTTCCACGTGTCAGTTTTCAGTTATCTACTGTTAATACTCATTTCCAAGTTTTCCACCGTCTTAACCAGATATTGAACTCACAGTCTTGGGTCCTGTCATTGGATCTAACTAACGCTTTTATTCACTGTGCCATGTATCCTTGAGGACATTTGTGTTCGAATTTCTGGGTATTATAAACCATATGGCACAGTGGATAAATGCGTTTGTTAGATCCAGTGACAGGATCTAAATAGTGTTAGTTCAATACCTGGTTATGGTCGTGGAGAAGTTAGCGAGGGGAATTAACAGGAGATAACTGAAAACTGACATCCATTAGACACGGCACGTGGAACTAGAATAGTGTGCGAAATAAAAAAAAGTTCTGTTCGACATTCCAACCACCTGAAGAAGGCCGGAGCCTACAACGGCCGAACCTTTGTAATAAATATCGCGACAAAGATGAGGACAATAGTCCGAATAATGTAAATAGTGTATAAATATTTTATATGTAAACAAATAGTTACATTTTTGCTTTCTTAATTTACAAGTGATCCTACCACACCATATCTCAGAAATATAGATAGATACTGAAATATTTATGGTTGAATTTAGTTTCCGTTGTTTAAGTTCGTCTATATGCCGTGACCTATCAGGACGTAGGTGATCCTGGCTCTCCACAATTTCCTACCTTAAATTTTGTATTTCTGTTACGTCGCCTAGCCCGTTTCTCCGCAATCTATTGACTCAGCCTCGCTATGGAGATTAAGTATTGTTTTCGTCTTGTTCCTTCTGCTTTAAAGCTGTCCTGCGTGTATCAAATTTTTTAACGCCATCTTTCCTCATTGTGCTCCCTAGAATGTCCAACTGTGTGTTTTTGTTTCCATTTTTTCTAAAACTTCGTCTTTGCTCAAATGTTCGATCCCATGTTATTCTTAGCAACCTCCTGTAGAACCACATTTCCGCTGCTTCAAGTCTCTTCATCATATGTAAACAGATGATGGAGCATTCACTGTCATATAGGAGGACTGATATTACATAAGAAACTCTTTCTTACCACCTGCATTTTATGCTTTCTACTACTTTGTTTAGATCTTGGAAAGAATCTTTAGCTATACCAATAAATCCCTATCTTTGGATTTCAGTGTCACTCATTCTGTCCCCTTTTAAACACTTCGCAAGTTAATTAAATTTTTGTACATGTTTGTTTTTTTTTCCAGTTTGTAATTTGCATGTTCGACTTTTCGTTTTGCTAATGACCATTCAATCCGTCTACTTGCAATTAATATTTAGTGTTTACTTCTCGCTTTCCTTCATTACCGTCTGTAGGGGTTATTGTATTTTCCTTTCGGCCCCTTTTATCAAATCTCTGTCAGCGACATAGCTTATGCTATTAAGATTGTAGCCGCCAATAATGAATCTTGGTAGGAGATCAAATTCTCTCAGAATCGCTTTTCGGTAAGAGTTGAAGAATTCCTCTAAGAAGACACACACTTATCTCAACCACCTTTCAATTCCTGTATATTTACTGAATTCATTTCTATCCGTATAAAAACGTATGCACTTTCACTTTCGCTTGTATGTATACTTCCATAATATTTCAATGTTACTCAGCAATTCCAACTGGTTTTTGTGATGTATTTATTAAACTCTTTTGCGTAATCTATACAACCATATTAACTTACTAAATAATACTTCTTTTGATAACTTAATATAGTTTATATACATTTGAATATATCCAAAGGCGTAGATATTTGACAGGGTTTTTAGTTGTGTCTAAAAGGGGGAAAGAGAACAACAGAAGGAAATAATTTATACATTTGAATAAATTACGTATTCAGTTTGCATTGAGAAATTTATACGTTTGTGTATATTATGATTATGACTACTATTTCGATTATACGTCATTTTCACTTTATTTTGATAACATCTACAAGTACAGAATACATTGAGGGAATTGTTTATATTTTTTAATTTCGCGCATGCGCGTTGTTTGTTTTTGAATTTGTCGACTGCACAGTATAGCAAGGTCAGTTGACTACGTCTGTGAGAAAAAGAGCACCATGACGCAATTCAATCTGCCAGAAATTTTGAAACGCTATGCTTTACTCTTTGGCATTCGTACCGGAAGCTCGATTACAAACATTTTGTGTGCCAGTCTAAGGACAGTACATAGGACTCGGAAAGAGTTGGTTGAGATTAATGGTAATCACAAATGTACGACAGCTCTGAAAACTCACATTGGTCGTTTTGATGAAAAATAACTCCCCTAACTTGTTGATGAGGGCTACACGCTCAACATGATGGCCTATATCAAGTGACTTGAAGAGGTAGTGCTGCTCTGGGTCAAGAAGGACCCTATATCTGGCAACAGGAATCTGCACCATGACACACAAGAAGCAGAACCCAGTCATGTCTGTCAGACAATTTCTGCTACCGCATCAAAATTTATATCTAGCCACCTAACTCCCCAGACTGCAACACCCTTGATTATTATGTGCGGGGGTGGGGCGAGTCGAACGAGATCAAGAAGACTCCTTGTAACACCAAAGATGAAATGAAGGCAAGGATTATGCAGAATTCACCAACTTAAACAAGGAGACCGCCCAGAAGAGATGCAGGAGATTCCGAAGTTGTCTGAAAGCCTTAGTTGAAGCCGATGGCGAATATGTTGAATTAATTTACTCTTTTGTATTTTTAAATATGTTTGTGTAATTTGGTAAATAAATATATATTTTAAAACGAGATGGCAGGGTTATTTTCATTTTTGCGTAATTTAAGCGACAATTTATCCAGCACACCCTATATATATATATATATATATGTGTGTGTGTGTGTGTGTGTAAAACTATATAGAAAATAGGAAAGAACTCGTTAGGTAATCATATTTTTAAATAAATAAATACTCGTTAGGTAATCATATTTTAAATAATATAATTATATATATATATATATATATATATATATATATATATATATATATATATATATATATATATATATATATATATACAGTTTTATCGACCAGAATTTGATGAATGATTCATTCGTTGCATCGATGTCTTGTATTTTACATTCATTAATGTGGATAGGAATCACACTTTAACAGACTAAGTCGCAAGAAAAAAGACCGAAACAATACGCGAGACTAGCCGATAAATGACTTGGGTGAGCGCCGAGACGAGATAAAATCTCCCAGTAGGCAAGAAAATTCATCAAGGATATTTGTTGGAGACAACGTAATATTCTGTAGGTGTTTTTCTATTGGAATTAAGCTAGTTATTTTTTCAAGGTGGGCTGAGTGGATGAATTATGATCTTTTTTTCTGGGTTCATAGGAGATAAGTAAATTTTCGTTTTTGTTGTTTTTCTTAAATTTAGTTACACCAACATTGATTATTCCTGGTTATTTTTTTTTTTTTGACAATTTTTATTTGAGATAGTGGGGATGTTTTTTGTTTGTTTTTAAAAATAGATTTGTCGAAGCCATAAGACTTTACTTGACGTTCATTGTATAATAATGTTGCTGAAAGGGAAATGAGATGAGGTCTGTCAATAGGTGATTTAATGACATACCTATTGGAATTGTGTGCGTAAATATGTCCACTCCTATTTTATATACTGTAGTTCTAAATGTATTGATACGCAAGTCAAATATAGGTTTCAGTTGGAGACATCGGAATAATGTAGGCGCAGTAAATTGACTATCGTGGTATTGCAATGACTGACAAGTGAGTATGTGACACATTAATGTGAAGGTATATAAGAATAGCGAAAAGTGATTTCTAGGTGATAAGTAAAATATTACGAGATAGTAAACTTTGGTTAGAAACAAAAGAAACCATTTCTAAAATGTAATGTCATATCTATCATACTGCATGGTTGCTGAACGATTTCGTTTCAGATGAAAAAGTGACTAGAATTAATAACCATTCTTCATATGTGTCTAGGGGTACCATGGAATACCATGGAGAGAACACGTGAGTTGCGTTGACTTGGACATTTACCCTTAAGATTGTAATAAGACCCAAGATTTCTGCCGCTCACTATGAGAGACAGTATCGATGAAATTTTAATATTTAAGAGACATATTGATAAAAGGAAAAGAATAAATGCAAAATCTTCCAGAACTTGTTTTTTTTTAGTGAACTCATGAGAGCTGAGACAACTTTGTATAAAGAAGTATCGTAAACTCTCTTCTTTTCCAGAACAGGACTTTATGCGGTGACATTGTAAAAGATATCCTGAATGGCACATAGAACAAAAAAGAAGTGTTCAAATAATCACATCATAGTGTCGAGTCATAATTTCCTTTGGTTGAGAAGTGTTTTCTGAATGCGTTAATAATGCCACTTACTGTTCGTATTGCAAATACACGTGACAAGTTTTATATTAAAATGAATGGAACATGTTTAATTATTATTTCAGTTATTCATCATTAGACTTTATATGCGAATTAAAAAGTCCTCACAGACATCACATACCTTGCTGTCTTACATCGATTACCTTAACGCGAGATATAAAAATAATGAGTGAAATACGTCTTAGTCTCTGATAGAGAGATAGTTGCTTCCATGCGCGAATTGGTATATGATTCACTGTGAAAAAATATACACTTGCCGATTTTTAATTTTAACACATTATTGATCTAGTAATAGACATGAAGATAGCGTAACATATCGGTTTATTGAACTATTAAATAGAGATAGGTTCGGACAATAAAAACAGTATCGAGATAGAAAAACTCATACAAAATGTAAAGATAGAAACTTGACGGAGGGAGAAACATTTTGACGAGTTATTACCCAGGAGGATCTGAAAACATTTCCGTCATAGAAGATCGGTATAGTCTTGAGTCATATACTTCATTTGAAGATTAAAAGCTTACTTACACATCTACTCTTTGATGCCATGCCAATTGCTAGTAGGCCGACAATGAATTATATAATAGATAAGTGATTGGTTTAAGATAGAATCCGCTATATCTGCAATGTAGTAGCAGCAAATATGCTCTTGGCTCGTGTAGTTAAGACACAGAAAGAGTATTATGTGAATAGAGACCAAATTCCATCCAATTCTTTCTTCAGTTTTCCATTAATACTCCCGCGAAAGACAGCAATCCATCTCCCAGCTACTATACATAGCTTAGAAGACATGGGTGACAACAAATCTAAGAAAATGAAAACTGTCAAGAAAACCGGAATCGACTACTTTATCCCTTCCGATACGTAAAAGAGAGCATGGTCGGCTAAACTTCTATGGGGTATGGCATTTAAAATAGTATAAGAACAATCCTTCTTCAAGTGTTTGTTTTATCTGTCATCCGTGTTCACCAAAAGCTGTTAGGAATAAAATGTAGCCTCATTCTAATAACTACCTGTTTCTTTCTGTACCGTCATTCAAGTATATATATATATATATATATATATATATATAGATAGATAGATAATTTTGAATAACCTGTGATAGCTAGATAGATAGAAAATAAAGAAAAGGATAGATAATAGGATGTGATAGAATGAAACACCGACAGACAGACAAGATAGATAGATAGATAGATATGGACAGATTGGGATAGATAGATAGATAGATAGATATGGATAGATTGAGATAGATAGATATGAACAGACTGGGATAGATAGATAGATAGATAGATAGATAATTTTGAATAAGCTGTGATAGCTAGCTAGCTAGATAGATAGATAATAAAGAAAAGGATAAATAATAGGATGTGATAGACTTAAACACCGACAGATATATATATATATATATATATATATATATATATATATATATATAAAGATAAACAGTTTATTTCATATTTTAAGTTTTTCGCTTTTATTCATAATATAAATGCATACACACACAAATATATATATGTATATATAAACAAAACTAGAACATGTAAAACTTGGGATGACCCATGCCCTTTGTGCCTCCATGAGAAGCTGCATATTATTAAGTTTCTAAATAATAATAATCTATTAAACAATAGACAGGAGTTAACGGTTTTCTGTCGTCATCATCAAATTTATGGCTTGAATGATTAGCTAAAAACAAGCATACAATATAACTTTTATAATCCATAGCCAAAATAAATAGTTTAAATACCCTACAAAAAGAAAACCATTTATGAAGTCGTCAAAAAACAAATGTTACGGCAGTTTTTATATGCACAAATCCCTTTCATAAAGAAATAAAATAAGAAAATAAATAAATTTCCGTAGGCACGTAAGCCAGACTAGGGTGAATACATCTTCCGTTTCAAATTTAGACCTCCCCCCACCTTACCCTGACTTGACATCTATGAAAGTAACTCTATACTGATACTTATTATTAACACCCAACACACGCCTACCCAATTTAAACAATTCGCCCTAGCTGTTACCATGGAAATTTTGATTTCAATTATTAAAACACGTAAATTTCTGGAATAAGTTATTCCAAAAAAAATTTCGCTTGAAGATGGAACAGAGCTTTCTTTAACTCAATTTAAATCACATAATTATATTGAAGTTTTCGGCTCTTGTTTAGAAACAAGAGACCTCTTATGTCGCGAGTTGGACTCATATTTTTAAATAAATAATTATATATATATATATATATATATATATATATATATATATTGTGTATTTAGGCAGCAATCCCTCCTCTACATGATTCGTTAAAGACGACTGAAAAGGTTCTGCAATTAAGGTTTTATTTCATTTTAAATGTCTTCGTAAATGTGTTTTCTTTTTCTCTGTAAAAGGTGTGTAAAAACTATTCTTGTATCTATTGTAATGGGTGATTTTTTTTAAAAACTAAATATCTATAATATATGTTTGGAAAACAAGCATTACTTCAAATCTGTTTAGTTTAATTTGACAAACAAGGGAGCTTTGATGCTTTGTTTCTTAATTAGTTTTTTTGCAGCATTCTTACATTTTCCCGTTTGATCGTGTTCAGGGAGTGTAAGACATGTCTATGTTGTCCATTGTTCTAAGGTCTTTCGATCACTTCGTTAGCGCTTTTCGAGGGGCTGCAAATAGTGTCAAATTATTTTATTTTTGTCTGTTTACGATGTGATTTTTACGCTGCATGAATAATAGTAGCATTTATTTACATAAAACATTTGACACTCAGTATGAATCACATCATACTCAGTTGTGGAAATGGTGTGATAAAGGATATTTTTCTTTTTAATAGAAATATTACAACTCGAATTCCAATAACATTCAACGCGCGAAGCTCGGAAACTGCAATTCAAACAGCAAAAAAAACATCTTAAACAGAACAAATTAAACTGGATGTATTTCGCCTACTGATCTGCGTACTCAAGAAAACTTAATAAAACTAAATAAAGAAAATGTGCCCTCCAAATTAATCGGACGCAGGTTCGAATATTACTAGAAGTGGTATCGAATGCGCTGACAGGAAGACGATTAATACAGATATCCAGTAATATGATTTCTGAAGTAATCTATCTATCTATCTATCTATCTATCTATCTATCTATCTATCTATCTATCTATCTATCTATCTATCTATCTATCTATCTATCTCTCTCTCTATATATATATATATATATATATATATATATATATATATATATTTGAATAAAAACAGACCACTTTAAGGTTCAATGTAACTTGTTATTTCACCACAACCCTTTTAAAGTGCTCTGGATCATAAGACTTTACTTCCAAAAGATGAAATGAAAAATGAAAAGAAACTCACACATTTTTGACGGTCCGCACCAAGCGTATGTAAAATTAACGAAGTGAGGAAGTGAGGTGGGAGAGAAGACATAAGTGAGTTAATGGAGTTAGTGGGACCTTAAAGTGGTCTGTTTTTATTCAAACATATTTGCTCTGAATTTACATTGAGCTCTCTGGTTATCATCCTCCTTGGGTCTATCCATACGGATTACCTAGCTTTGCATAAACTATATATATATATATATATATATATATATATATATGTAAAATATATATGTGATATATAA
>CAHIKZ030002197.1:25000-92500 GCA_903632075.3 Acanthosepion pharaonis
GCAGGAAACTCCCATAAATGCTGGGAAGGTTAGGCAGGTAACTCCCATAAATGCTGGGAAGAGCTATGAGACATACCAGACTTATTTTCCTGAGAAATGTTTTAAAAAGAAAGATTTTATAAATTTCGAAAGAAATGCCAATGTTTCCTGTTGGGAAACGGCTAATAATAACCATTGCACTTAAAGCTGCAGTACATGAGGTGCTGATAAGGCCATAACAGGTTACTGAATTCATGATATTGATATATAGATTTACTTTATTTACAGGGAAAATATTGTTTGCATTTTGTTGTTGTGGACAACAGAACATATAAATAATTATAATTCCTCATTTCTGATATTATGACAAACACTTCTTTCTTTGTTAGATAAACTCTGTTTTATGGTGGGATATCGAAGAAAATTTTGTTTACTCCAATGTTTTTCTTAGAGTTTTGTAGCACTATCTCTGTTTCTCCCATCAACATTGTGTCAACTGCTTATCTAAAGTCATTAAAACTTAATGTCCAACAATAATACATCCTTGTAGAACTTTAACTTCTCCCCTGAAATTCTGGCCGTATATGTTATAAATATCATGTACAAAATGAATTAATGTCATAATATAGGCACTGTATTGTGTACTTGATAAATTCTTTAATTTGTTCCCAAGGAATATTTTGGATTATTATTTATAATAAACATCACACAATACAAATTACTAGAGACACAAGTTGTAATATCTATAATAAACGAGGTGTTATTTACACACATACACACACACACACACACACACACACACATATATATATATATATATATATATATATATATGCATGCTCTCGTATGAATTTGGTTGTCCGGTCATAATGAACATTTTTTACGTTTAATGCTTTAGTTCCTGTACCATGACACCAGTTTCTCTTGTTATTGAGCTTTTTAAAATACTGGCAAGCTTTTCGAGGTTGACATTTTTTCATTTTAGATCTTGGTTGGATGATCTATCCTTCCCATTGTGCGAGTTTGTGTTGCTTGTCAAGTTGTACTTGTCCCGTGGGACATAAGATAATCAACTTATTACTGCAGGTTACCGGCTATATATATATATATATATATATATATATATATATATATATATGCATGCTCTAGTATGAATTTGGTTGTCCGGTCATAATGAACATTTTTTACGTTTAATGCTTTAGTTCCTGTACCATGACACCAGTTTCTCTTGTTATTGAGCTTTTTAAAAAGCTTTTAAAATACTGGCAAGCTTTTCGAGGTTGACATTTTTTTCACATTTTAGATCTTGGTTGGATGATCTATCCTTCCCATTGTGCGAGTTTGTGTTGCTTGTCAAGTTGTACTTGTCCCGTGGGACATAAGATAATCAACTTATTACTGCAGGTTACCGGCTACCTGAAGTTCGTGTGCAAACACATGAAACTTAAATAGTGGCCAGTCATTGCCTATCTGGTTACTGAATTAATATTCAAATGCGCTGTCATTGTTATGGCATAGAGCAATTTTATGTCAGACGGTTAATTTCGGGAAGACTCTATTTACAGATGCTTATTCAATCCTTTCAATTATATATATATATATATATATATATATATATATATATCAGAAGTATATATATATATATATATATATATATATTTATATACATATATATATATATATATCCATATATCCCAGAAGTATATATATATATATATATATAATCCAGAAGTATCTAATACGTTTCTACTTAAAAGTTGTTGTTCCTATTGATTAATTCGTTTGTTTTTACGACTAATTAATCTTTTGCAGAATATTTAAAGCTACAAAATATTTGGGAGTACAAGAACATTTTGGAAACACTAACATTTACTATTAGTAAATTCTTACTAATTAACCAACATTGGGTCGGGCTGATGTAGATTGATAACTTGCACAGCGGTATTAGCACCTAAGCAAATATAATTAAACCGACTCTAATTGGGACTCGGCTCTCCGATTTCCAACCCCCGCCCCGCGGGGTGTTATCCGTTCTACAGACCCGCACATCCAAGCTTACAGATCTAGTTTTCCGAACCGATCATCCATCTAGGTACTGACCAATCTCGACTTTGCGTAACTTCAGTGATCGTACGAGCATCGTTGTTTCAACGTGATATGGCCATAGGCCGTTACTTGGTTGAAAAAAGGGCATTATTGGCTGATAGACATCAATTTTCTTAAAAACGAAAAAAAAAAATATTCAAAAACCTGTATGAACTAAATGATAAAAAAATGAAATTCGGATTAATAGATATTCATTTATTGGTTAGAATTAATTTATGTTTTGGGTACCAATATAAATTTAACTGATATATGGAATGAGCTGGATGAGAAATATGTAAATTCTTAAATAGACCAATTAATCCTTAATTTTAGATGAGGGCTTCTCGTGGCCTATATTGTTTAGGCACACGCGACATACAAGTGATTCTCCTAACTAAAGAATGGAAATAGAGTTTTAGATTCCTCTCGGTGGACAGATTTACTTTAGGTAAAACCTTCCATCTCGAGAACACTAAGATTAATTTGCACAATTTTAAAAGGAACAGGAATCTCAACGCAAAAACCTGTAGCAAACATTTAGGGAGCAGTCTATCAGTTATGCATGTTGCATTAAAAACGACAGACAGGGTACTGTGATTGAGATTCTTTTTGTGTTCGAACCAGTGTTTTCTTTTTTTGAGACAGAGTATGTAGAAACGGTCTAAATGTTCTATAATTCCGAGCGCTTTCGGCTATAATTTTAGCCATTAGCAAGGATGATTTTATTTTTTCAATTTAACTGGGTGCTTGTGTTGTGCGTATGTTTTTAGTGTTATCGAGATGTTTAATTTTACGAATCACAGCACATTGTGGCCGTGTTCGTAGTTAATATTAGTAAGTGCTGCTTTTTTTTTTCTTTTTTATTAATAACGCTTCTATTATTTTTGTACAAACACATGACAAATTAAATTAAAAGTTTAATCGCTGTACCTTGTGTCTCATTTTTAATGAAACATGCACATATATATATATATATATATGTGTGTGTGTGAGGTATCAAAACTATTTTTATAATCATTAGGACGGGTTCTTCACCAAATCCAAGATAAAATTTGATGTAAACATATGTCTGAAAATCCTTCGTTTTTGAATTATTAAGACCTCAGGCAGTTATCCAAACTTTGCTGCTGCTTATTGTCACGTTACTGAGACAGGAGCTATGGTACCCCAAACTATGTATAGAGGAAGACCGTGATCCGCTCGTACGCCTGACCACGAAGAACACAATCTACAGGCTATCAGAAACAATCCAGGTAACAGCGCACGTCAAGTGGACATAGCATGGCGTACATCTCCTAGTGACGCATGGAGAGTAATTCAAGAGCACTTCCTGTATCCGTATAATTTGCGAAACTTTTGTAAATATATTTTGGGATTGCATTTTGGATTGTACTTTTAACAGCATCTACTGTTAACTTTAAACTTAATAATTCAAAAGCGAAAGATTTGCGGATATATGTTTATAAAGACTTTTGTACTTGTTTGGTGTAAGGAAACAGCCCCCAAACATTTAAAAGTATATTTGATATACCTTATATATATGAAAAAATGGAAAAAAATTTCGTGTGATGTGTTTCGTCATTTAGTACAACATTGGAATACGTTCGTTTACCTTGATGCTACTATAGATGTCCACGAACTAGGGACTGTTTTATATATGTTTTAGGTATATAATCTAACCGATTTCATTAAGAATAATTCTGTTTTTTTTTTGTTTTGTTTTTTGTTTTAATCCCATTTTATTAAATCTCCTACATTGTGATTGCAGAAGATCTGCCAATGATAGTGAAACGTTTTAAGAACCTAAACGCAAATTTACTGTTGATAAACTAGCGATTAAAGCACTTTCTAAACATATTCGTCTTAATAAATTCTTTTCTCTTTTAATTAGTTTAGCATTATTTATATCAAATTTGCTGTCAATCTTGTTATGGTTTTCAATTACTTTATGTGTTTTATGTGTTTTTTTTTGTTAATTAACCATTTTTGCTGTTCTTATAATCTTTATTTAAACTTTTGAGCTTTCTCTGGTATATTCTCATATATATTTAATTTTTGTGTTGTATTGACTAATTTTGTTATTGTTTTAGATGCACTTCTGACAAAATTTAAGTTGTGTTTATATAATTTATTTTCAATAATAGTTGTGATAAAGTTAGTGGTTATAACAATACATTTTCTTACTCGTTACATTTGTCAGGATGGGCCGCTTTTCTATTTTGGAATATTATTAGCCTTTTCTGTCACATTGAATATGAAATAATGTATTGGATTAGGTCTTAAATTAGTTTTCAGCACAATTCTCCTATTCGTGTAAATATTGAGAGCTTTAAATTCTGAATGTTCTTAAGCAGAATCTAATAATTATTCTTGATTTTATTTTGCTGGTATAATGCGAATAGAAAATTTACTAGTTCATTTTTATTAGTTGATTTTCGTTGAACATTAAGTTTTAAACTGATGTTAATGCAGTGTAGCAGGATATCTAGGAACGGTATAATATTGTTTTTTTCCACTTCAAATGTAAATTCTATTGTATATTCGACTTTGTTTTATCTACAAGATAGAGCATTTTACTCGGGTTCATCATTTACTAGGATAAAATTACTAGCGTTTTTGTACACTGTGATCTTTCCGATATCCTATTTTGTAATAATCTTGGAATAATCTGCATAACTTGCCGACTAAACTTAAACATTGTGTCCACTTCATTATGTCGTATTTTAATATAATTATATCGTTCTTTCTTTCCTCGATACCCTAAACGTTGCTATTTTCTTATATTTCTTCAGGCTAAAACATATGGAGTCTAGATACCCTGTCTCTGAGAGGATTGGATTTTATTCTATCCTTATAAACAAAGTTAACATCAAGTTATTTTGTTTTTTTTATCTTTTATTTTTAATTTTTGAATCTTTTAATTTTTTATTTGTTAGATATTTTATTTTTTGATCTGTTTTTATTTTATTTTATTTTTGTGGTTTTCTCGATTTTTTGTTTACATTTTTAGATGTTTTATTTTATTTTTTGTTATTTTTATCTTATAATTTTTTGTTTCATTTTATCTTTGTCATTTTTTATGATTGATTTTTTTTTTAATTAATTGATATTTTCGATTAATGTTGTTATTCTTTCGAACTTTTATTTGTATTTTTAATCTTTTATTTTGTTATTGTTGCTTTTTTATATTTTCATTTGTGTTTTTTAGGCTCATATTTTTTATTTTTATTATTTTTTTCTCATAATGTTTTATTTTTGTATCTTTTATTTTATTTGTGTTAGTTTTGGGCACGATTATCTTTTAATTCTTGGGACTTTTACTTCATGTTTTCGAATTTCTTAAACTTTAATTCTCAATATTTTATTTTATTTCATATTAGTACAACACTTAACTTGCTCCGCTTTTTGTATATTTTGAAAATATATTAAGAACCTATTCATCTATTGGTTAACGTCTTTGCTGCATTTTATTACGAAATGTTCTCTTTAACACGTTTCTTTGTCGTTCCTATTTCATTTTTTTCATACTGGTGAATTACGTAGCTTATACGTTGTTTCCTCGCTTATAATTTACCTTGAACATGTCTTGTGAGTGTTTACTTCTCCAGTCTGATTTTTCTCATAATAAAGCACCGTAACTAAGAGTATCTCTTGAAGATTTTATGTATAATTTTCCGCATAAATCATTTTCCTCGTTAATATATTGCTTACTATATCTTCCTTCCTCATTTTTCCATTTTATGTTGTACTCAACATTCAATGGTAGAAGCATATCTCTGTCAATTTACTCTAAAAGCTTAACACACAGGTCAGTTTATAACCAGTTAAAGGGGCCTTTGCCTCGAGTTAGTGACCCAGAAAGGAGATAGGAGCGTTTTGCAAAACAAACAAAACCTAGGTCAGTTCATTTGGTAATGGCATAAATTGGGAGGTACTCACATTCCGAAGAGGGGAAAAAACAGCGGTTACCTGCAAGGAACTTGGTGATCAAGACTTATCGATGCGAAAATTGATCGTCACAATTTCACAGAAAGAAGCCAAAAGGAGGTTTTTCGGTTGTACAACTTGCTTTTATTCAAAGAGAAAAAAATAATGCATCACATCAGATATTGCGTCTATAAAGATTTTGTATGGGTCCAGGTCGTCGCACTGCCGTCAGCATACATGTACTAATCAATAATGCTAACCTTTGGGAGAGTAATAGTTTGATTCATCTTGCTCTCATGTTTCCCGCTGACATAAAAAGGGGTGATTATATTGAATCAATTGCTAGGCCTGTTGCTAGGAATATTGGCTCTATGTGTCATGTCAGATCATTGTTCTTGCTAGAATCCATCTTACACATTTATAAATTTACCATTCCTCTTTCCAGTGAATATTGCTGACTTGCTGGTTTTGGGTTTATGTCATATATCTTGAGATTCCAAAGAAGCGAAATCCAAAGAAGAGTTTGGAATATTATTGATCCTGAAGTGACATCGTGACTTCAGTCACTTTCACACCGCCTATACGAGGCTTCCCTCTCTCATTTTTATAAATATTTTCCTAGCAATTGTTTTAATGAGATCTATTTTTGTAGCTCTACTGTATGAATTGAAGCTTAATACTTGATTGGCAACTAGGTCTCCTCGTTTTCTTGTTGAAATAATTAAATGTAACTGTAATATTTCTTTAAATAATTTCTTCTCTCGCTTGTGGAAATCACTTCCGGTTTCCTGCTTCCATGTCACTTAGAACCTTCGAAAATTTAAATGCAACATCCAGCGTAATCACCTGTATTACTAAAACCCTGTCCTTTTATTGTCCTTTCTCCTCACTAAAAATTACACATTCTGTTTCGCTTCAGTAACATCTTGTATCTTAGTGGACTTATTGTTTTTCCCGTTTTTTTTTTGTTTAAGCATTTCACCCCAAGCAAGGCGGGAAGCCACTAGGATGCAAAGGGTTACAGAAAATTTATAGCAAAATCAGATAGGAGTGATAGAAGAAAGTATGAGGGTAGTGGATAGATTAAGACAACTGGAGATGTCGATTGACATTACACTTGAATAGCTGGAGAGTATAGCTCACAGGGAAACAGTAGAGGGGTAGGGAGTTACACAGGCGAGAGGTGCGAGACATGAAGCTATTAGAGTAGAAGAGACGGCTACATTTAGACGTTTCGACAGTGAAGGGGTGAGAGCGGGATGCCAGCCTCGTAGGGCGCTGGAATTCATGACGTCTGGGAACCAGCGAATGCAGCAATTTCCATGAAAGTATTTGTAGAACAGACAGAGGGAGGCGACGGCGCGTCTGTGAGAATGTGACTGTAGACGAGACGCCAGGCAGGGCCAACCATATTGCATATCCGCTTCTGGAGCCTATCAAGAACATACTGAGGCAAACAGAAGGGGCGCCAGACCATATATGGCAGCAATACTCCATGCAAGGGCGAATTGTGGATTTATATATCTAGAGGATCGACTCCGGGGAGAAAAACTTCCTAGCGCGGCTCAGGGAGTTAACTTTCCTCGCAGTGGGTGAAATGATTTCTAATAACATTTTTTCCAGTCGTGTATTAACCTCGGTTCAACAGAAGAACGCTACCTTACGTATGATTTTTAGTCTCCCTTCAACTGGAAACATGGATTTGTGGTATCAATGGCACTAGCCGGAAAAGGACACGTTTAAAGGTAGTTGATTGTTTGGCCAAAGTTCTACTGGGAACCACTTGCTCCAGTCATTCCCGTGGAATCGTATTTTTTCGCGTAAAAGCTACCTCTACATCCTTGAATACAATCATGGTATCTTCAGATATTTGGAAATTGTCATGACGAAAGTATATTTTAACACGACAATGCACATTACCATTCTGCATAAGTTAACAGGATTAATTTCCGGAACGCCCAGAAAAATATTTTTTGTGCATAGGTGTCCAATCTTACCAGATCCCAATTTCATGGGACATTTACAGGATCGACTAGAGTAAGAAGATCGCGATGCATAGCCGCCTCACCGTTAGTTGAAATAGTGAAATTACATGCTGTCAAAAACTTGTCACTAGCTTCTCGTAGGAAATCGAGCATGTTATTGCGTATCTTAAGCCAAATCGACAAATAATTGTACTACAGTAGTGCAATGTAATAATATTAAACATGTTGGTGTAAATAGCGGGCTTGTAATCTTCAAAGCTATCGAGCTACCAAGCAAACAATTCGGCTAGCTAGACAGAACAAAGATAGGTTTAGAGTCAAATGTAAAACAGATAGATATTTACAAAAAC
This sequence comes from Acanthosepion pharaonis, assembly GCA_903632075.3. Lineage (NCBI taxonomy): Eukaryota > Metazoa > Mollusca > Cephalopoda > Sepiida > Sepiidae > Acanthosepion > Acanthosepion pharaonis. Next base: position 33,327 of record CAHIKZ030002197.1, read on the forward strand.
CGATAGAGAGATGGATAGAAAGAAATTTTCACATACACACACACACACGCGCACATATATTTGGCGTTTGCTTACATTCGTTATAGCACACGTTGTTTCCATTCGTAAAAAAAAATGCACTGGAATTTCTCTTTCACACTGCTATGCGCTGGTGGAAACTGACTGATGCCAAATCGGTCGGGATTCGATCCCGGCATGAAGCAATCGGATGTCTAGCCACGCTGATTCGCTATGATAGGCCTGTATTTGGATTATATATATATATATATATTTTAAGAAATGGACTAAGAAGCGTTCGGTAGACAAGTTTATAAGCAGTAAATTCGACCTTGTCTACCGAACGCTTCTTTGTGGCCGATCGGTAAGGCACGTCAGCGTAAGAATATAGGATATAGGTTCGAATCCTATCAAAGGATGAATATTTTCTATGAAAATTTTGGGACATATATATTTAAAAAATGTTATTTAATACTATTTATTATAAACAGAGCATTTACTTAAATACTTGTATCTATGAAAAGAACGTTAAACATAAAATATATAAAATATATATATATATATATATATATATATATATATATATATATATATATATATATATATACAATATACATAGAAAACAGAGAAATCAGTAAATAACAAAAAAAAGAAATTACATATATATTTATATATATATATATATATATATATATATATATATATATATATATATATATATATACAGATTCTATGATGTTCTTCAAATCAAATAAATATGAATAGCTCAAATAGTTCTTGAACCAATATCTGTCAAATTTAAATACTACTATTCCACCTCCTTAGTATAATATTTAATTAAATTTTCTGCCTTTTGGAATGGTTTGTTTCCGAGATATTTGGAATTTACAAAAATGGATGGACTGAAACTAATATGTAAATTAACCTAATATTAGCTTAAGACCACAGAAATAAAAAGTATTTTCCTCTTGGCCATAATAATATATGTTATAATAATATATGGGTAATGGGTAGGATCTAAATCTGAACATCAGAAAATAATAATTATTGAGTGAGGGAATGTGCACATGGAGATTTCAAAGGAGTTTTGCAGAGACCATCGGACGGTAAAGAAGGCTGTTGGAAAAGTAACCAATCAAAGGAAATGGCTTTGAAAACCTGCTTTCTTGAAATGAATGTAAACTAAAGTAATTTGTACCGAAACAATAACTTTGATTTTGAAAAAGCTGAAATTGAGGGAGTCAAGAAGGAAAAAAAAAGCTTTCTCTGATATGTTCTTTGTAACAATAAGGTGATCGTGGTATTCCTCATTTAAAATTTAGCTTATTGTTTTGTTTAGTGTTGGCTAATTTTGTTATTGTTTTAGATGCACTTCTGACAATTTTTTTTCCAATAATAATTGTGATAAAGTTAGTAGGTATAACAAAGCATTTTCTTACTCGTTACCTTTGTCGGGATGGGCCACTTTTCTATTTTGGAATATTCTATTAGCCTTCTACTTTGTGAATTGAGATTTGTAAAAAAAAAAGTCGCCTAGGCAACCTCATCTCCCTAAAGAATATATCTTTAAGAGTCAAATTTAGGCCAAGCAATATATGGAAATTGATGTTTCTAAAGTAATTTTCACGGAACAATCTCGAGAGACATTTGACACACCGGATGGGTTATATTCACTGTAGATTTGCCTGTGGCTAATAGAGGGCAACAAGGAAGCCTTTCTGTTATAGGGACTGGAATTTTCAACGAAACTGTCATTGATAAAGGAGTTGAATTGAATAGTATTAACTATTGCGAATTTATAAATAATACTTTTTTTGCATGATACAATTTCCAGTCTCGGAGTTTCAAACTGAATTTCATGTTTATGCACGACAATGCTCCTTCTCAGAGAATTACCAGAGAATTCTTTGAGCATAAAAGATTTACAGGGGAGAAGATAATGGAATGGCCAACATCAAGTCCTGATCTGAATCTGATCGAAAATCTATGGCCGATTATGAAGATGAATTTATATGAAGGTGGCAAACAATATGATAGAAAAGCTGACCCAAAGGAAGCAATTAAAACTATCAAGTTTGAAAATGACCCTGCTGAAGTAAAAAAAAAAAAATAACAAAATAAGTGGATAATAGATTTCTGTCCGTTATTGAAAAGGAGAGTCACTATATTAAATTTTAAATTATTCAAAGATTTATCATGTGTTTTTATTTGCTCTATTATAGGTATTGATCAATTTATAATCATTTTATTAACTGTTTATTGAAGTAATATGTGTTTATTTGGTTTTCAAGCCAAATTTGAATTATTGAAGTTTATATAATTTTTCATATTAACTTTAGAGAGGGAATACACACACAAATAACACACACACACACACACACACATATATATATATATATATATATATATATATATATATATATATATAAAACATAATTATTTATATGTTTACATTTTTAAACAATAATCACACATAGAATTAATCAGAATATATTAATGCGATTATTGACGACATCCGTCGCTAGAAAACATAATATATGCATTTAAAATCCTGTTCATCCATAGTGCGAGTTTTGATCCTTGAAGAAAAAACTTGTTGTCTGTAGTTTTTCAGTTTATTTGATGTTAAAATGCTAGTTTTACGGACGGTCTTCCATCCATCATCAGGCATGTGTTTTTTTTCTTATAAAATCAAAACCTTGAGATGATATATCTGTATGTCGACCGAAAGATGTTTTTTGAATATCTGCTATTGTTGACGGGTGTGTAAGATCGTGGAACGCGCAAAGACGCAACGCTAAGTTTTCAAAATGTCGCCAATAATCGCATTAATACTTCTGATTAATTCTATGTGTGATTATTCTTTGTATATATATATATATATATATATATATATATATATGCGTGTGTCTGTGTATCTCTGTGTGTCTGGGTGTGTGTGTGTGTCTGTGTGGGGGGGTCTCTGTACGGGCGCACGTGTATGTGTCTCTGGCGGGTGTAACAAGTAAACTAGATAGATAGATAGATAGATAGCTATTCCTAATCATTTAACCATAGGAAGATGATAATAACACTAACCCGCAAGTATGAAAGCGAAAAGGGACGCTTTAATGAGGAGAAAGGACCATGGGAGAAAAGGTTTCAGGAAGACTGTATATAGCTTTTGGTATTGCATTTAACTTATTGCACATTGTAGGTTTCAGGGAAGCAGACTAGATTGGCGTGAACAAAATAAGCATTAAAATAGTACTTAGAATTTCATCTAGCTTGTTCAAATGTAAAACGGTGAGAGCTTGTTACCAACTCAGTTGAATGCTAAAACCAATGTCATCCAGTGATTCCCGAACATTCTTTTTTCTCTGGGCAGCATTTTCGGAGTGAAAATTTGCTCGTGCCTCACGAAAGGAATATCCCAGTAAAAAGGTGCAAGAACCCTATAGCAAAGAACATCCAGAGAGAGGTTTAAATGGAGATAACCGCGGATTTGAAGCCAAAACATTATTATTGATAACTATCTCCTCCAATTTGCTGACACTAGTTCTCATATTCTTAATATTTGATATATTGTAAAAAATATTACATTGATAACATCGGTAAGTAATTATTTATACTTGTTATGCTGGGAGCCATGCATGAAACAATTTGAAATAATACTTTAAATCTGTTTCTAAATCTTTGATTGTCATTCAATCATGCCGCCACGTCTGCTATCGTATTCCGCCGCAACTATGAAGCGCATCGCGCCAGTTGGGACCTACTGATGTAGTCTAAGAATCAAGGAAGAAAATCTCTCAACAAATGAAGTGGAAATATTTACAGAAAATACAGAGGTAAGCTACGTCACGGCAGTGGAAAGGTGATTGAAATCGAGATGCCAGATTAGGACCGATTACCGTACAGACCATTCTTTGGATTATTTCAAGAACAAATATATTAAGACAGAAATATTGATATAGATATCTAACTAGCTAGATAAAGAGCAAAAAGAGAAACACAATTTGAAACAGATTTAGAAAAAAAACTAGACGTGGAGATATAATTCGAACCATTTTTCAATTTCCAGTTGGAGAGGGGTTTGATTCAAATATAGGTACATACAAAAATATATATATATATATATATATATATATATATATATATATATATATATATATATATATTGTAGAATCGTGCATGGATTCCACCTATTTTTCTGCGCACGCGCGTATCCAAAACCTTCTTCCTTTTAATTTCGGCTAGACATAGCGTTAACCCAGCCTGTTTGTGGCCGACAAGGTTGCTGGCTTATCCTGATACCTTCTAGAACGGAATTTGACGTTTTCCTCCGTTTTTCTGACGTCATTGACAAACTTCGTTTTTTCAAGTCAGTCGTTGATTGATTTTCAAACTAGAAGGTCGATTCATTTATTCCAACATGTTTGACCCATACGCGAGCCGGAATATCTTAACTAACCAAAAACTTCAACATGTCGTGTGATTACAACTTTTCTTCAAAGAACTTGTTTGAACTTACCTCCGTTTTTCTACTAGAGAACGTAGAGTCTACGGCACTGTCGTCATCACACTTTTCCAAGACTAATTCCTTGTCTTGAAGGGAACAACATGTTTGAACCTCCCTCCATTTTCTACCGGAGAATGCAGAGTCTGCGACAGTGTCGTCATCATACTTTTCCAAGACTAATTCCTCGTCTTGATGCGAACAACTTGTTCGAACTTTCTTCCGTTCACTGAAGATTGATGAACTTTTCATACACCTCTTTTGAATTCTAACCTTTACGAACCAGTTTAAAAAAAATAACATTACACACACATTATTAAACCTCGCAGTGAGTATTTTCCTTGTTGTGTATGCTTACACCTTTTGTTCAAGAAGACTATATTCCAGAACCTTCCTTATGAAGAAACTTTTCCCGTCTTAGCCATTTTGATTTTCGTTTTGGCGCGGAACAATAACTTCCTACTTGTCACTACATTATACAATTTACCTACAGGCTAAGAACAGTCCTTAACTTTTCTGATAATCTCCACGGTTGAGACAAGATGTTTTGTTATTCAAATAAAGTTTTATATTCGTTTCCCACCAGACTCGTTTTCGTCGTTTCCTCCTGGCTATCTATATTTTACTATTTTTATGCACGTGTTAAATGACACTTTTTCCTCACTAAAGATCACACATTTTTTATTTTTTACTTTGTTAGTGGATTCGGTAGTCGTAAGTATTGTATGGCACAAGGCCACCTTTTCGTAGGCCACTACTGCATGCTACTTGGGTCCACAACAATATATATATATTATGAATAAACAAAAAAAGAACAGGTATCAACGCAACAAAACATGGTGACTTTTGTTGCATTTAGGTTTTTGATGATTGTAGTTATCAGAGAAGCAAGTGAGAGGAATGGATTTCCAATATGGAGAAGTGCGAGGAAAGAAACTGTTAGAAGGGTGGTTCCATTTAACTGTTTCAACAGTAAAAAGTTGGGACCTAGATGCCAATCTAGTAGTACACTTAAATTCATGTAGTCAGGGCACCAAGGAAAAAATGCTCATCAGTGCAGTAGCCATGAAAATATTTGTAGAAAAGACAGAGGGAAGCCACATTACGTCTGTGAGAAAGCGGTTGAAATGAAGAAGCTAATTCAGTACCGATTACATTACAGATCCTACTTTAGATTTTTTTTGAGAATATTGTAGTAAGCAAAGGTAGGGGAAAATCTTATGGATAAAACTTTAACTGTGCAACCAGTAATAAAAATCACAGAAATGCAATCTATGTTGTTATTCATTTAAACATCATCATCATTTAATAGTAATAATATATATATATATATATATATATATATATATATATATGTATATATTTAAAGTAATAAAAGTAATAGATAGATACACACATATACAATACACACATACATATATACATACATATATATAAACTTACATAGTTACAAACCTGATATATATTTTTCAGTGTTTGATGCAAAATAAATATCTATTTTTAAGATAATATAAACTTATTTTTATGATGACATTTAAGTATAATTTCATTTCATTGGTTCAATAACTGCCTTGTATTTTTGTACTTAATTATTTTAATTATTTCTTCCAGGCATAGTTTGCATCTGTTTATATATATATATATATATATATATATATATATTTGTGTGTGTGTGGGGGGATTAAGAGCAAATATAAATAGGAATGCAAGATAGGATAAGGTACAAATAGGAAATCTTTATAAATCTGACATGCTTTGCTTTTATTAACACTTGAGATGTGGAGGCTTATTTTCCTCGAGGGTCGGCCAGGTGAAGGTGAAAGGGGGAGCACGTCGCTCTGGTATTTACTCATTCCCCCACGAGAATGAGATGTGGCACAAGGTCGGTGTAATGTGGGGGACCCGAGCGCGTACACCCGGGCAGGGACAAAAATTCCCCTCAGCCCGCGCAACCCTCGGTTGCACTGGCCTCGGTGCGAGGACTGATCCCTCCCTCTGGTGCAATGGGAGGGTGCGACTTCGGGCAGCTGTTCCCCAGGGCTGGGCAACTCTTCAGTATTATTTTCTCAGCTACCCATTCGTCCTTAGACAGAGACGCCCCTGAGCGCACTCTGTCCAAGGAGAGACACGCAACTGAGAGATGATAAATAAAGCGCGTACACCCCCTCCAAGAAGCGGAAGCACGTCGCTCTACCCCGGGGTCAAGAAATCGGCTGTATTTATGCATCGTAGTCGGTTGGCAATATCTTTTGGTTGATGACTAAAAATTAACTTCCGTATTTTGACTGTACACATGGGTTTCATTTGGACACCATGTGTATTTAAAGTAGTTTCCGGTTATTATATTTTAGTTAGGTCGACTTGAGTATGTTCATGTTTCATTTGTTTTACTTTTTGTGTATCTTTCTCTGAAAAAGAACGCTGAGTCAGCGGAAGTTAACGGCATTTGGACGTTTGAGTAGCTGGCAATAACTTCCGGTCGGGTGCGATAACCTTAACCGTGCTTTCAAATTGATTTCGTGCAAAAACAATTGTGTTTTTCCTTTTTTTGGCGCTGTCAGAACCACCGCCGTGTAATTTTATATAGTCCTGTGAAATTTTTTTGAAATCAGTTGAAAAATTTAGGAAATACGACCCCATATACGAACGAACAGACACATACACAATCTGCATTTTATAAGATATAATTACAGATAAAAGCATATGCAGATAGACATAATTCAAGATCGATAGAAAGAAAGAAAGAGAAGTAAACAGATCCAAAAAGAAGGGAAATAAACAATACTGCATTCTAAATGACAGAAACATTAATAGAAAACTTCTTCACTATTTTCACAAATAATAAAGAAAGAATGTTGCGGAGAATCCTAAGCAGCGGAATCTTGAAAATGCATGTCATTGGAGTAAGAACATTTCATATATAAGTAATTTCTTCCAAAATCTACAGAGATAGATAATATATATATAAGTGTGTGTGTGTGAGAGAGAGAGAGAGAGTGCGTGTGTGTGTGTGTATTTTTGTGTTTGTGCGTGTGTGCGAATGGTATAATCTAGCTCTTGAAAATATATTTCAATTGAGCACTGTTGAGTCATAGGCTAATTCTATAAATAACAGCTGCGTTAATACAAAACTCTTCAGTAAAATGAATTAGAGCACTCCTGTTGGTTGGCGTTTGTTTACATTCATTAAAAAAATATGGTGCATTTAGCAGTTTCACTCTGTCGAATGAAGATTGCTCAGTGGTAGAAACTTTGACAGCCACCAGGAATTCGGATCTCTAGTCGCACTGAGGATCTGTGATACAGTGAAACAGTACTGTCTGCAAATGATATTATCTAGCTCCTGAAAATATATTTCAGTTGAACATTGTTGAGTGATAGGCTAATTTCATAAACAACAGCCACCTGCGTTTGTATATGTATATATATATTGGATAGCCATGTTTAATTTCATACTATATTCATTTAGTAAATAGTATATTTTATTTATTGTCATCTGCTGCTCTGAATATTCGGGAAATGTTATTTCAAAAATACGCGCTCTTCAGCAGGATTCGAACCCGCGTTCGCCAACACAAAACAGTCTTTAACTCTGACGTGATTTGAGCACTAGGCTATAGAGAACTTGATGGCAAAGCAATGTCCAAATAGTTCTTAAGAACACTGATTTTCCCCGATTATCGAAATATATATCTCTGATCAAAAACGGTTTCCTCTAGCTGAACGCTAGTTCGAATCCTAACAAGATTTCTCGAATATTTAGTCCGGTGAAAATGAGTGTAGTGTGAGAAAGCAAGAGAAAAAGAAAGAAATAGAAGCACATAGATAATACTCTTCATTTCTACAAGGTGCATTTGCTATCAATATATATCATTCTCCTTTTAAATATTGTTTTTATTAAGTTTTACATAAGAAATTGCACTCGCCATGTTTTCGCCAATCTAATGCCTTGACAGTTTATTGCACATTCAACGTTTTCCTCTATCGGCTTTTCTCGGATGCGTGGACATTTCTTGCAGTAAAAAGAGAAAATATCGACAGCTAAGGTTCTTTCTAACATTATCCGCGTTACTACGATTCTACATTCTTCATTTCCACTTGTTTTCGCATTCATTTACTTTTTTGTAACTCGTTATATACCGCCATGTCTGCTCAACATTTGCGTTTGTTTTATTTTATTCTGTTTTGCATTCCAGTCAGCCTTTACGCAGTGCTCGTTTTCTCTTTTCTCATTTTTCCTTTTTTTTTCTCCCAAATATATTCTTGCTTCTAAAATGCTAGTGTTGCATTCTAGAACTTTCTTTCTTATTATATTTTTCGTGTTTCTGTTATTTTTCTACCATCTTTTTTTTCTTTCATTTATCTGTTGCTTTCTTTCTTTTCATTTCCAGTCCGGTATGTTTTGCTTGTGTTCATTTATTGTCCTGTTTTTATTTTAAATTGCCCTTTCATTTGTTTTCTCTTCCGTCTTCTCTCATTGCGTTTCGTTTTACGTTTTCTTAATTATATAAATTACACTTTTTTTTTATTTATATCCTTTGTATAACTGCGTCCATTTTATTTATTGTCTTCATTCTGTTTGACTGTTGTTTTGTTGTTTTTTTTAAACATTTGCATTTTTCTTCTTTAATCCTCTTTTGTTTTGTATTTATAAAGCTAAACTTGCTACGAATGAAACGCCAAACATTTTTAGGCACCCATGGAAATCCATCCTGTAAGTCTAAATTAGTACCAGCTTCTCTCTAGAGAGGGTTTCATTTTTGTTGTTTTTTTATTATTCATTTTTAAATAGTAGTTTCTGCTTGTTTAATGATTATCGGAGCAAAAAGTGTAATCAGCAAGCAGAGTTCAAATGCTGACCAAGTTTGATACGTTATCTTTTTCACTGATGCCCGTGTGACAGGGATGAATTTATCTTTTTCTTCAAACTAACTGTAGGTTAAAGACGTAATGGATATCAGCTCAGAATGAGAAATCTGAGAAACGAGTTCCAATTCCAATCGGGTTCGTTACATTCACTTATGCGTAAATAATATTTGAAAATGTATAGATCAATCTCTTCTCCTCCCAGCTATGGGTTGAATAACAGGACAGACTTGGTCCAACAGACTTGGATGAGATCCAGTCTACCGCAGAAAGTAACAGCAATCTACAGTGAGAATACATTCTGTCTGGTCAGTCATAAATCGAAATAGACACGATGGCCCTTAACTAAATGGTGTTAAATAACGCAGTGAAGGGTAACTTTAGATTTGGGTATAGCAAATCAATGGGAAGAAAACTCTGAATTTCAAAAGATGGGAAAAGCATATGGGACGACACTGCGGTATTTCTTTTTTTAAAGAAATCATGCAATTTCGCAGATAATAAAGAAAAGATAACTGTAGAAAGATATGATCGTCTGCATCTTGAAAATATACTGATTTTCTAAGCGGAGCTTAGATGTAGCACAACGCCGAAACCTTGGGTATTCAGAGAAGATAGAACTCACTCTTCAGAGTGTAACTCTTTTAACGAGACGAGATTGCGAACCATTACACCACGCCGAGTTAACCTTGAATCTTGAAAATATATACTGTATTAAAAAGAATTCCATATGCGAGGGCGTATTGAAAAATGTTCGTCATAATCCGCTTCCGGAAAGTAGAAAATGAAATGACGAAGCATTTGAATTCATTTTGGCATCGCATCTTGCTTTGACCGAGAAAATTTCTTAAATGTTCTTGTTATACTCTTTGAGTCGTATCCTTTTTCCAGTCTTACAATTTGCTCCTGTTATCATAACCATCTTTGTTCCTGACCTGATGAGATGCTTAACTTTCAGCATCGAAACAAATATGCATCTATATTGTGTTTACATGTTTGTCCGTATGTAACAACTTATAATAAATAACAATTGATCTTCTCTTGCTATTGAGCACAATAATGTTTTGAACGTTTGAATATAGATTCTTTTCGTTCTCATAACTTATATATATATATATATATATATATATATATATATATGATATATATATATATAAATATATATATATATATATATATATATATATATATATATATATATATATATATATATATATATATATATATATATATATATATATATATATATATATATATATATATATATATTACAACTGTTCGTTTACTATTTTTCATGTTTAAGAAAAATGTTGACACCTGTATTCTCACCTAAGTAAATCTTTTCTTTTGCCACATTTTCAGAAGCAATGTTGTTAATTTGGAAAATCTTTCCTGCTATATACACATGTATCATGGCAACGTAGTCTCGTGGATAGAGATTTCGATTTCTGAGAATGAGATACGGTTTCGAATCTCACGATTGTCGAGGTGACATCTTCATGTTATTGGTCTGGAGAAGGCGATTCCATTTTGGAAAGTGCCTGAAAAACCATACCAGAGCTTGGCTACTGTGCGGGAAATTGTGTAGACGCAACGCATGTTAGCCGTCGGTGTTTGTGCTAGCACGGCGTCACATGTCATCGAGACCTGAACAAGACTAGCACACTCAAATCCTCCGAGTGCGCTAGCGTTTTTCAGACTGTTAATCACACTAGATAACGCGATCCCTCACAGAAATTGTAGCTGAGGCCCGCTCATAAGTGGACTCTATGCGTGTTGAACAAAAACAAATGAGCAGGCGTATGAAACAGGGATTAGATAGACCACCTAGTAGACCCGTATTTGAGTGGCTGCACCATATATATATATATATATATATATATATATATTGAATATCCTTGCTTGAACAGGCTTCCAATGCTCTGGATGGAACAGGAAACCAGGGATAGATATCGTGGCTCGTGGGAGCACAATCATATGTGTAAGGGAAATTCGGATGAGTTACAGCACGGAATTTGTGAAGGGCAGCGTTATATCGAGTCTAATTCTTTAGACTTCGTCACCGAGGCATGTTATAGCATTTTTGTGCTGGGGTTCAATTCCCGGTAGTAGATGCGCAATGAAAGATTGCTTAATCCAAATATACGAAGAAACGGCATAACCAACTTCTGTGCATTTTGTTGAGGTTTCTAGACTCGATGAATTACGTAATTATGATGATCTCAAATCCTCTTAATAATTTTTATCACTTATATATTTTTATAAATATATTTCTCGAATATTCAGATGACAATAAATAAAATATACTATTTACTAAATGAAGAGATTATGAACTTAAACATGGGTATCCAATATATATATATATATATATATATATATATATATATATATAAACGCAAGTGGCTATTGTTTATGGAATTAGCCTATCAATCAACAGTGCTTAATTGAAATATATTTTCAAGAGTTAAATAATATCATTCGCAGACAGTATTGTTTCGCTGTATCACAGATCTTCACTGTGACTAGAGATCCGAATTCCTGGTGTCTGTTAGAGTTTCTACCACTGAACTATCTTCACTCGGCAGAGCGGAACGGCTAAATCTAGCGAATGTAAACAAATACAAATCAACCGGAGTGCTCCAATTGATTTTACTGAAGAGCTGTACTGTTTATAGAATTAGCTTATCAGACAATAGTGCTCAATTGAAATATATTTTAAAAGGCTAAATTATGTCATTCGCAGACAGTACTGTTTCGGCGTATCACAGCCCATCAGTGCCACTAGACATCCAAATGTGTTAAGCCTTGGTCGAAACCCAACCGATTTCGTGTCACTCAGAATTTCTACCACAGAACTATCTTCATTCCACAGAGAGAAACAGCTAAATATATATTTGTCTCTAATTGTCACTAGAATGTTGCAGAAATTTTATCGTTTGTAATATTTTTTGTTAAGTCACTTGACACATTTTTTATGCATATGTCGCCGGCATGTGTTGCATAGTGTGCATTTCGAAATATTTTTTGCAGGCTTTCTGTTTTAACTTCTTTTATGTTTATCCTAATGGTACGCTTAAACTAACATTTTTTTTGGCTTTCTTTTTATCTATTTCTCTTTTTTTCTTTATTTTCCCTTGCTATCGTTTAACTTTTCAGATCTTTTTCACTATAAGTTTTTTTGTTTTTTACTGTCAATTCCCTGTTTCTTTTAGTATTGCTTTTGTATTGATTGCCTCTCCCACCAGCGTTTTTTTTTATTTTACTTTCCTCATCTATTTTTTCCTTATGACGGCTTATCTTTTCCTTACATATTATATAACGTTTTGAGTAGAAGTTTTTCTAAGCTTCCATGTATCTCTCTTCAATTTCTTTTGTAAACGATTTGGTTATCTTTTTTCTTATTTTATATCTCTTAAACATTTCTTTATGTTACACTTTTTTACGCTTTGCTAGTATTTTATTCAACATTGGTTACACTTGATTCATTCGCTCTTCTATTCCCACTGCTGACTTGAATCTTTCTTTCCATTCAATGAATGAATGCTTCACCAGCAAAGCGATCAACAATTCACGACCATTACCGTTTTTCAGATTTAATAGCCGAGCGCTTTGGTTACCTCAGCATAATATAAGAGAGCCTTCTTTTATTTATTTTCTTTTTTCATTTTATTTCCCTCTTAATCTTCCGGGCTGTGTGCATTTTTTTATTCTTTCTGCCAGTCTTGAAATCGGTCATTTTCATGATGTTGTAAGCGTCCGTATCATACTTGCTTATAGAATATACAAACCCTTGTATGTAGCGATATCAACGTTGACGATAGCAGAAGGATTCCTTCGAGACGACGAATAGAGAACGTGTGCCTTTGTAGTTATTAATTTATACGAACAATAATCTCAACATGGAAAGCGTTATCAAGTAGAAAATACGAGACAGATATGGACAGAAATGACATAGAAATCTGTAATATCATTACAACGAATTATAATCATCTTTTTCGTCAAATACACCTTATTCTGTTAACAATAATATCGTGTCAGTCATAGAATCATAGCATTTGCCATTCTCAGTTTACTTACAGAAAGTGTGTCTTTGTTTTAAGAAATACAAAAAAAAATATGAAAAACATAACATGTATAAATTTTCCATTGCTATCTCCGTGCAGGATATAGACAATCATGGCTTTCTATAGTTTCCTTTTCTTTATTATATGTGAATTGACATGACTTCTTGAGAAGGATAGCGGATTGGTTAACGTATGTTTTCTCTTTGGTTTTGAATAGAGAGTTTCCGTCGCTTAAGGTATCCAAGTCTATAAAGCACAGTAAACTTTTCATTTAGCCCATAATCGACGGAGAAATATATAGCTGCACTTTCCATCAGGATTTATGCGAAAGACTTGACCGAAAATCGAATTCAGTTCGTGGATTTTAAGTTTCCCTAACTGCAACTCTTACGCTATTCGTATACCCTGGATGACTAATTAACACAACAAATATGGTCTATACAGTTTTTCTTTATAGATTAATTCTTTAGTAGTTTCCATTTTGTTTAATTTATATGTAATATCTAATAATTTAGTACTATGCAAATATACTAACAAGACGACATCTATATAAAATAAATTATTCATAATTTAGGGGTGAGTTATTTGAAATAGGCTGGTCTTCTAAAAATTTGAAAAGTCAAAACTATGCAATCATTTGTAACCCTGTACCTGTTCCGGCATTCACCCGGGGTGGGTTGAGCTGGCTCCAATATTGGAGTCTCCTGGGAATTTTGGAATTCGCAAGCGGTCCCCAAACCCGCATGTATAGCACATGAGATTTGATTATACTGGTGAAGGTTTCGTGCAGGACCATCCACACTTTTTGAAGGGCCGATTACAGAGACCTGGTGAACTATGTGCCACAAGATCCCCAAATTACCCTTCGAAGGTTTTGAATTCAGAGTTTTCCTTCTCCTAGACCAGATGCCATCCAAGGCTATAGAACCCAGTCTGTCCTGCTATTTACCCATAGCTGGAGGGAAAAGAAGAGGATTCACACCTTTCCCAAAGGTATTAGCACGTAAGTGAATGTAATGGATTCGACTGGAATTCGAACTCGGCTCTCCGATTCCTCAATCCAAGCCGCTATCCATTACTCCACCGTGCCTCCTCTACTCCCCCATGCCTCCTCCTAAACATTTGTGGTTCCTTTTAAAAGCAGATCATGATGATGAGTTAACAATTTTTTCAATTATATTACTAATGATACATTTCTTAATTTGTGTTTGCAATACAAGTTATTTTAATTATTGTTATTCACAATATAATATATCAAACGCAACGGCAATTAATAAATGGAACAGTTTTTAAAATTTATGAAAAAATGCAGTCTCTGATACAGAGAACAACAGAAAAAAAACGACAAAATTTTCAACATATGAAAATTATTAATATGATATTATTGAAATATATTTACTAGTTTTAACAATTCATATATTGATTCAACAGTTCACACTTAATTAGTCAGAAGGGGAAGATATTCCCCTTAAGCGTAGTAAAAAGTTTCTTCTTTCATTGTCAAATTTCAAACTGATAACGCACTAAAGGCCTTTTCATTCAAGTATTATCTGCATAAATACTACTTTTTTTTTTAAATTTACAATCTTATATTTTTCATAGGTGAAGGTCATTCAAAAAAACAAAAATGAAAAAAACAAAAAACATTCGTCTCTTCAGGGAGATTCAAATTCATTGAAATAACATAATGTATTAAAACCTTCCTTTTGTGATCTTAGTTCATTAGAATTTGTAGGTAATATTTTCAAAATAAAAATTATATTTTTATTATACATACCTCCTTATAATTATTTAAAAACTAGCATCATGGCCCGGCGTTGCCCGTACTTGATTCAAAAATCGTAGAATTCATACAGCAATTGCTATCACTTGACTTAAAATATCTTTGCCCTTTCTTGCCTTTAAAGGCGTGCCCTTTGCCGTGCTGATGTTGCTACATGCCTTACTTCTTACCTATCTCAAACTGCGAATTTTTTTCTAAGCTCTATACTAAACATTAAATCTATTACGAAAAAAGAACTAAACAAAATGAACACAAAAAGATCAGCTTTAAAAAAGGACTCGTAACTGGAAAAACCGAATGTAAAAAAGAATGTTAGCAACAAATACTTTTTCACATCTAACCCAGTTCTGCGGAATCAGAATCAACGTTGAGTTTAAGCAAGGGAATGAGCCAATTGGAGTAAAGTGCCATGCGAATTTAAATTTTTCCCACTTTCACGACTGCAGCTATCGATTTTTTTTGCATTTTAGCATGCTAGTTAACATTCGTGACTGTCAGCTGTTGGCTCTCACTCTGGCCAATAGAATCTTCCTGCCTATTCGTGGCAGCCAGCTATAGACTCTCACTCTGGCCGGTAGAAAATTGCCGCAAACTACATGAAAACTGCCGTAGAAGCATGAAAAAATCGATTATTTCCACTATCGATGAGAGTTGGGAAATGCAAACTCAGTCTTGGCCTTTCCGGTAACTTAGAGCATATGCATGTAAATTTTGGTGCAGATCCGTGGAGAATTGCGGCCGTGCATCCGTTGCACACACACACACACACACACACACACACACACACACACACACACACACATATCCTGCCTTTTATAGATAGAGATACGTACCGGCCGAAAAACCGGCGTGTATTAATTAATTTATATACCATCAGACATACATATTAGTTTTGACAATGACATACGCATATTTTGTTAATATATTTGCCAGATATTTGTTTATGAAAAAAATTCTAATGGCGTGTAGTGAATTTTATAGATATATGTTGAGCTATGTATGTTTAAATTAATTTCATAAATTTATTTCATATAAGTCTTATTAATGTATTAAGACAGTTTACTATTTTTCACACACACAATAGTTGGAATAAATATGCAAGCATTTTCTTTTATAAACACGGATTTATATAAGAACGTGTATCGAAAGCAAATACTGAATAACCAATTAAGAATGCTGTAAAAGCAGAAAAAACGGCCCTAGATCTCTATAATTTCATAAATTTAATTCACATAAGTCTTATAATGTATTATAACTGTTAACTATTTTCCTCACTCACTATAGTTCAAATAAATATGCCAGCGTTTTCTTTATAAACACGGATTTATATAAGAATCTGTATGGAAAAGAAATACTGGATTTCCCATTAAGAATTTTGTAAAAGCAGAAAAAAACGGTCCTACCACAAGATCTCCATTTCTGATTTTAATGTAATGTATCACTACACTCGGCAGGAGTTCAGGGTAATGTATGTTCCTACATTAGTTGGAATATTATATATCGTTTATGCTGTATCTCGAAAAGAGCCATACATGGAAAAAAGATGCGCATTTTAATATTATAAAATATTATGTTGAGACGGAAATTCATTTGTAGGCCGAATCTTGTTTGCAAAATACTATTGCTGAACACAGAAATCTGATTTGTACAAAGTCGCCACATTTTTCCGTCTTTGTTGTGACGTAGAGATTATTTGTTTTTGCATTGTTGTTCTTCATAAAATTTAAATATTTGTCAACGGTCACGTATTTGTTTAATTTAATATCTAAATTATCCGTGAGAAACTAATATTAATAACGTAGTTTTCTGCCCCATAAATGTATATTTTATGTAATGCACATTTTGGCCTGCATGTATTCATTAACGCCATCAGCTAAGTTGGTCCAAAGGGTTTCATGACTCCTTACAAACTGATTTTCTGTATTATGCTTGAATTGCTATGACCTCTTAGGAAAAGTAGTAGTGTAGTTTACCATTGCTTTCACTACGCTTTTGAATTCAGAATAATGCTTCTCCAAGTTTGGCTACTAGCCAAGGATATTAAGCTCAATCTACCTTACTACTCAAACCATAGGCGAGGAAATTGGAGAGAAGAGATGGAGTCGTGCCTTTCAGAATGACATTTTTACTTTAGAGAATAGAACATACCCGGTCGAATTTTGACCTCGATTTACGTATTCCACGTTTCGTGACGATAGCTATTGCAGCCTACATTAAAAGAATAAGTCGAATGAATCTCTTTCGAATGTCATCACATTTACGAAAGTTCAGACGTCCCTTTTTGTGATCAATCTATTCTAAACGCTATTAAGGGCCCAATCAACGACGTAGTTTTTTGGGAAGGATGAAATAATAGCTGTATTTAATTAGTCATATTACCCAACAGTGGTTGCGTATAGATATTAGCATTGCATTATAGTTGAATAAATACGTAATTTGTTACCAATTCAAGTTATTTGTGAAGTAACCTAAACTTAGGAAAAACGTTAGAATCAAATCTTAGAGAATGAATATTCATAAATAAGCGAATTCTAATTCAATAATGATAGGAAGTGAAGCAAATATACTTTCGCAATTGTTTTACACAGTGAATATGCATAAAATGAAAAATGGCTTAAGAAAGCGTACAATAATGTGTATTACATAGAGTAGCATTCCAAATTAAAGCACAAATGATTCTATTCAAAATTAAAGCACACATGATTCTATTCAAAATGAAAGCACACATATTTCAATTCTCTTACCCCCCCTTTTTAGCCAATTACAATAATGGAAAAGAACATTAAAAATGATGTTTTCTACTGATTATATCACTCTCGAATCTTGTGTTCGCAATTTACTTTTTGAATTTTGAGATCGAATTTTCTAATATAGTAGGGTTTACGACCATATCACTTCAAAACACCGGTGGTCGTACGATCACAAAAGTTAAGCAACGTCTAGACTGGTCAGTACCTTATTTCTTCTATTTTTTTTTTTTATATAGAAGTTCGTCGTTTTTCACACATTCTGTTAAGAGTATTCTCATCATACTTCTGTAGAACTATATTTATGTTACTTCAAATCACTTCTTCATTCTCTGCAACATAAGATGATTTTATCAGTAAATCATTATTTTAAACACACACACACATATACGTTCACACACTCACACACTCACACACACTTACACACACACACACACACATATATATATATATATATATATATATATTATATATATATATATATATATATATATATATATATGTACGTATGTGCGTGTGTATGTTTAAAATAATGATTTTATTCAGACAGTTTACCCTGAAGATTCGTTTAAGCGAAAACTAGATAGGTGTGCCAGGCTAGTTAGGATTTATTCTAATTTACCGCTCTACTTAGCGAGTTGATCCCTGCACGTTTTCGTTGTCTTTATACTCGCTTGTTTTTTTTCTTTGTAATAAGAAATTAAGACAATTGACGATATTTTTTCGCCTTGTTCTGAAGTTTTTACTTCTTTTCTTTTTTATTCCATTTTTTCCTCGGGCACCAATTTGCCCTCATGTGTCTATAAGTTGAGTCATCCGGAGTTTTTCAAGCGAGTAATACTGTTAATATATAATAATTGTTTTTAGCCACGTGTAAAAATCTTCAATAAATTATTATTTCTCTACTCTTTGTATTGAGCCTTTTTATAATTAACGCTGTGAACGTTAGAATCTACGTTATTTTCGTTCTCATTATATACATACACACACACATATATATATATATATATATATATATATATATATATATATATATATATATATATATATATATATGAAGAAATATAGTCTTAAGATGTGCTATATTTATGGGATATATGTGCTCAATATCAGAGATAGAGTGTGTATAAATATAAAAGTGAACATAGAAGTAAACACTTAGAGGCGACAGTCTGTTTCATGCTAGATGCAATCGTCCTAGTTTATATATATATATATATATATATATATATATATATATATATATATATATATATATATACAAGGTTATTGAAAATTAATTCTCTGTCTTAAAATACTTATACTTTCTTTGATTTAACAATACTTTTTACAAGAAATGAATATGAAAGAAAAGCGTTTAGCATGAGATTTTATTTAACATTCGATATAGTCAAAAGATTTCCCGAGCATCTTCTCGAGCCGTTCAGAATTAACCTCAACTGATTTCCCCAGGGCCGTTTTTGGGATTGAGTACATAACTTCTTCTATTCTCCCCTGAAGATCTTCCAAACTTTTCGTTTGGCGTAGTATACTTCCTGTTTTAACCACCTCCAAAGAAAAATTTCACAAGTTACTAAGTCAGGACTCCTTGCTAGCTACTAATACATAAAATAGGGAGTTACGTTTCAAATCTCTCTCTCTCTCTCTCTCTCTATATATATATATATATATATATATATATATATATATATATATATAAATATAGTAAAAATGAAAAAAGACCTCATGCAACTGAACAAATAAACAGGGATCATATCATTCATATACCGGTTCGGGGTTAGGTACCTTATTGAAATTTTTTTGCGAAGATGTATTCTCGCCATTTAAATCATTAACCTCTACATTTGTTTTTGTATGAATGAATGCAACTATATATATATATATATATATATATATATATATATATATATATATATATATATATATATATATATATATAAAGATTATTAGGGTCTAAAAATACATTTCTCTGTTTTAAATAATATGAAAAATTTGATAAGCCATAACAAAAAATCAATGAATCAAAAATAATATAGGACGCAATCTATCATCTAACTCCCACTTTCTCTCCCTCCCTCTGTTTATGTACATACACATGCATGTGTGCGTTTGTGAATATTAGGTAGTATTGGAAATCTTGCTAAGTATAAAGAGCTTGTATGGTTCTACGGAAATCTGCTCAATATAGCAAGTTTTTACCAACCTACTGAAGTAGTCTGCCAACAGAATGGGTGCTAACAGCTCCCGTTCGAACTTATGTACGGTGTTTTGGAAAGACACTGCGAGTTTCATTGATGGTCCGATTTGCAAAGTTCAGGCCTGATGGAACGAGGGAATGTAGTTTGTTCGAACGCATGACCTGCAAGAACCGATAGAGCGTTTCGTTTTTGGGAAAGCAACCTAACACACACCAAGACCTGGCATACGCCCCTGAAGTGTATCAAGACAAGCGAGCGATAAATGAGAATTTCCAACCTAGATATAACAGCGCTATTCACCGTCGATTAATGTAGGATTCTGTGGAATGCCACTGCGAGCTTCAAGGTGGATGAACAATAGCACAAAGTTCCTGTATGAAAGGGAAGAAGCTGTCCCAATGGAGCCTTCCTCTTACTAAGGAAATACGATGAGAGGTAGGATGCTTCATCCTTGTGAACTCTTATGGCTGGTTCGAAATACAATGGTCAGGGTGGATGGAACCAAGGAATGAAGTTTAACCGTCTGCCATGGAAGTAGCGATATGGTAGCTAGATTCATCCGACGTTTAGTCTGTGAGAAATGGTTGTTGAAAAATTACATTACACTCCAAGAATATGTAGACCCCACTGAACTCTATCAAGGCAAGACAGCGAAGACTGGGCTGTTTCAGCACATATATAACAGCGATCGTCCAATTTTGATTCGGCCTGACTCTTGTAACCTTTTTCTAGGGGGCGTCAAATATTTACTTAGCCATAAAATGAAGCGACCATTCTTCCAGCATCTTTAATAATATATCTTATATATGAGTTTCACTTGAGGTATGGGGTGAGTTTACGTTCCAATAGACGTTCAAGGAAGGATTCTCCTTGAACACGCATCCATCAATGTAGTGATAGTTCATGGCCTTTATAAAGATTTTTTTTATAATCTAATGTTCCCTGAAGAAAATACATTTCTATTCAAGGTTTATTGCAAGAGAAGATTCATGTAAGTTAAATTTCTCTTGGGAACGATGAGAAAATATTACATATTCCCCGACGTGAGCTTAAAATAATGCTCTTTATAAAAGTAATATATATATATATATATATATATATATATATATATATATATATTATTAGTAAGTAATTCGAATAACTGACTGTGCAAAAGAACTGTTTTTTTCTTCTCTGCTAAAGAAGGCATAAGTCAGACAATGAAAATATAGTTGAATGCTGTTTTATTTTCTTTCTTTTATAAAAAAAATAATATTAAAATAGAGGGCTTATGTTTTTAAATGGGGTTATGAAGAGAACATCCAAATAGATTTTTGTCTGATAATCGATTTTTGGATAAATATCAAAACATTTTTCGCGTGAAATTTATTTAAGTATGCAGAAAGGGTCATTCAATAAATAAGGTGAATTTTTCGGTATAAGGACTTCTAATACAGATAGAAGCTTACTTTTTTTATTTTTTGTCTTACTTCTTTTTCACATGGATTTAATTTCTTTTGCAAATTAAAAAAAAAATTGAGAGTTTTGGCGATTAACAAAGATGGCCGACCAAGAAGCATGCTCCAGGATTGAACAACGGTCAGTTACCAAGTTTTTGGTTGCTGAAGGGTGCAAACCAATTGAAATTCATAGGAGAATGTCAACCGTGTATGGTTCCACATGTTTCAGCCAACAACATGTCTACAAGTGGGCTAAATTGTTTAAAGAAGGACGGAGTAGTGTTGAGGATGAAGACAGGCCTGCGAGGCCTACAGAAGTAAGGTCTCCTGAGGTGATCGAATCAGTCAATGACCTCTTTCAGTCTGACAGAAGAACTACTGTGAACTGCTGAGGCAGGTCAAGAAAGACATAAAGAACAAACGCAGGGGTCATCAGTCAGAAGGAGTCATCTTGCATCATGACAACGCAAGGCCCCACACAGCAGCCCAAACGGTGCAGACCATCAATGAGCTGGGCTGGGAACTGCTCCCTCACCCCCCTTACAGCCCAGACCTTGCCCCTTCAGACTTTCATCTGTTTGGTCCCTAGAAAGCGTTCACGAGAGGCACGAAGTTTAAAAGTGACGATGAAGTCAAAAGTGTTGTGAGCGACTGGCTGACACATCAGTCCAAAGATTTTTACGCTGAGGGAATACGGAAGCTTGTGCACAGATGGGAAAAGTGTGTGAGAGTGCTGGGAGACTACGTTGAAAAAGAAAAGAACAGTAAGCTTCTATCTGTATTAGAAGTCCTTATACCGAAAACTTCACCTTATTTATTGAATGACCTTCGTACCTTATATTTACAAAATTTAAAATAATATAATTTTGTCAAGAAAAAAGCATTGCGATAATATATATTTTAAAAAATTATATTGTTTTGAAACAAAATATTTCATTCCAATTGTTGCTTATATAATATTTTTTGGCTGAGTACGAGACACAACAGAACTTCGTACGAATGTGGGAATGTTGTTTGATTGCAAGTAAGTATCAGATATGCATCTTTTAATATTTTCATCTCACAATCTTTTAATACAATATTATCTAGAATGTTTTTTTTTTTTACATTAAGAAGTTTCATCAGTAAGTCCCAGGCTGACAATGAGTTCTTCTGTCATCCTCCTCCTTTCAGAACGTTGGCAATCCTTGCTTTCCACAATTTCTGTCCGTTTGTAAGTCTGTGAAAAAACATGTTTTTGCTATCTCTCCGAAACTCTCTCCTGCCAACCATTTGCACAAGCTCGTTGGGTAAGTTATTGTTGTGCAGTAATGCGAACGACCTTCTCTACACTAATTGTTGGAAATGAACTCGTTCCTCTGCTATGAATAGAACGTCTACTTACTGGAACGGTCGTCGCGAAGTGGCTCACAACACGTAGAGTTTGAGTGGTACAAACGGAACTACGGTATTTTCTATTACTGCATTATTATTCAATATCTACCGTGTACTTCGCTCAACCATTTGTTCCAGTGTTTCCTTACAGTATTCTTAACCAGAACTACGGTATTCTCTGTTACTGTATTATTAATCCATGTGTCACGTGTGATTAAACCTGTTCTTCGCTCATTTTTTCCAGTGTTTCCTTATTCTTAACAAGAACTACGGTATTTCTCTATGACTGTATTATTAATCCATGTCTTGTGTGATTAAACTTGTTCTTCGCTCAACCTTCTGCTCCAGTTTTTCCATGAAATATTATTAACCAGAAATTTATAACAGTTATGTGTTGATTTCTTCCTCCCTATTGCCTTCAATATGTCCTGTGAGTGTCAAATTTTCTAAGCCGTCATCCCTCATTATTTGCCGTTGAATTTTCAAATGTTTCCTCATGATGATAATTACGAGTGTCCTTTTATATATTTTCTCTAATATGTCATCATTTCTCTCATGTTCAGTCCAGGGTATTCTCAGCATCCCTCTCTAGAACCACCTTTCTGTTACTTCATGTCTATTCGTCATCTTTGAGGAGATTGTCCAGCATTCGCTGCCATATAGAAGGACAGATATGAAACAACGACTCAGTCATTTTTCCATCGTTTCTAACGAAACTTTCCTGTTTCTTGATACTTTACTTAGCTTTAGGAAAGCATATTTCGCTATTCCTATGTGTCTTCTGATTTAGGTGCCTAATTTTCCGTCCTATGTTAAAACAATTTCCAGATATTTAATTTTTTTGTACTTATTGATTTATCCGATGAAAACAGATTTTAAATTTTCACTGAATAATTTTAGTGCTAGGAGAATAATATTCGCCATTGAATTAAATGCACTGAAAAAGGATATCAATAAATAAAGAAGCTGTATTTGGTACTGAAATGAAAGAAAACCTCAATTAAATTGTAAGATTAATTACTTTTTCAAATGCGCGAAAAAAATGTCTTTGATATTTTAGTCAACTATTTCTTGCTTACGCACCGCCAAAATTTTGTACGCTGCAGCGTCCGGTTTGGTTTGCTTTGGTTTATTTTGTTTTACAGCATATCAATCTCAATGGGTTATTTAATGCCGGCAAGATTTTTAGGATAGGTTCGTATCAATAGAATATGTGTTGTTTGTAAGAAAGCAGTTTTTAGATTTTTTGAAGAGTTTTTTTTTTTTTCTCGAAAGTCAAATGTATTACTATTAAGATATATTTTTATACTTTCAAAGTGTTTTGAACCCAGTTCGGAGGTAAACTATTTACACAGAGCTGGGCCACCAATAGACACGAACAACCCCAGTCAAGATGGCCCTGGGAATAACAGTAATTAAGGTGTGCTTCCACACTTCTCAATATGTCTCGATCTTAGGCCTATAAGATATTTTAATTAGCCTTATTAAACATCACAAGCAAAAACTAAGTTCCATCCCCAGATTTGTGGCTTTGCACCAATAAGTATCGAAGGCTGATAATATGTCTTAGGAAAAAAATGTTTTCCTCGTGTATTTTTTATGAAAAGTATCATTGGTTTCTGATTCGATAATTTCAATGTAAAAATTGACTTCATCTTTGTATCACTCAATATTAAATACATTGACTACATTTAAGATTAACTCCATTGATTTCCCCAAAAAACAATTTCCGGAAATAACTCCGCGTTACGGAATGATCATACACTTTTCACCCTGACATAACTTTTCTCATGAAATAGTATTACGACCTTCAATATGTTCTCGCTGATTTGTTATGAAAAGTAATGTTTTATTAACAAATATTAGTAAGAAACAAGTCACTAAATGTATTGTCAATCGCTAGCCCCGACATATTCCCATCTTTCTGGCAGTGTTTGAATTCCACATTGGAAAACGACAAGTCTTTTTTAGGTTAACCACGGGTCGACTTATTTTGTGGCATCTTCATAAGAATGTGCCATCGATCGGAACAAGTGATAATCAGACGGGGCAATGTCTGGTGAAAACAGCGAGTGGGTTATGGCTTGCATTTAAGGGATTTCAAGTCTTTTTTACCTGTTTTGAAACATGTGGTCTAGCGTTGTCATGTTGCAAAATCACTTTGTTATGTCTATGCTCGTATAGCGGCCGCTTTTTCTTCAATGCTCGGCTTAAACACATCAGTTGTAGTCGATAGGGATCTCACGTGATGGTTTCGGCCAGTTTGAGCTGCTCATAATAAACTACGCCGAGCTGACCCAACCAAAAGCAGAGAAGAAGCTTCGAACCGCCGGTGTTGATACATAGTCGAGCTTAATCCAAGATCTTCTACGTGTAGGGATATCGTAGTCTATGTACTTTTCATCACAGGTCGTTAGATGCAAGAAAAGCTTTCCTTTTCTGTCGTTGAAGTAGCTGATGACACGAGAGAAAACGCCGTTCTACGTATCTGCTTCAACTCGTACGGAACCGATTGCCCTTGATTTTTAATCATTCCTAATGCTTTCAAACGTTTCGAAAATGTTGTGTAATCAACTTCCAATCATTCTGCAAGTTAAGTTTGCACCTGATATGAGTCTACATGCAGTAATGCCACCAATTCTTCGACTTCAAACTTTTTAGGTGCGTCAGAGCGTCCTTTATCTTCAACATCAAAATCATTATTTCTGACGCGTCTAAACCAATCTCTAGTTTCCGACAGATCATGTTCGCCTTAAGTCTCAACAAGTATTCTCTGTGCTTCAGCTGCAGATTTCATTTGAAAAAATAGTGCAGTAATATTCCCCGCCAATATACTTTCTTTGCCACGAAATTCGCTATAAAAACAAAGTTGTTTACACTTCGGCGAAATGACATACACAGAACTTCAAGCTTTCTAATAGATGCGTTACTATCTGAAACTACACAGACACAGTTCTGGGAACGCCATCTGTTGGCAAACAGTGAGAACTTATTCAAGGTCCTAATATATTCAAATCGTATTAGCTGTGATTGTAGTAAAGTTGATATTTCTTTTTTAATTTTGAATTCCTGCAATCTAGACAATCTAGACATCGCAAAATTTGGGTGATAAATTGCCTCGTTAATATGACGAATTGTATCAGAAAATACTTTTTTTATGGCGAAAAGTGTACTTCCGATTAATTTTATTGTTCATTTATGTATTTATTGAATAACCAAGCACTTTTGTATATAGGAAATACATGGCAGCATGATATTGGGATAAGAAATTATTTTGATATAAAATCTACACTGTTTTTTTTTTCAGTCTGGTAATCTCTTGTTTTAAATAATTTACCAAGATTTAAATAGACTCCGGCTTAATAAGTTTTCGGGAAAATTCACGATTATTTTATAAAATCAAATCTTGAAGAATTCTATTATGATGGAATGCTTAGTTTAACAGACAATCGGTGTAAATATATTAACCAAAATATTATTACATTTCATTAACTTAATAAAGAACTATGGACTTCGGAGAAGCATATGTTTTAAAGAAACGAAGGCATTACTTGCCTACAAATAGTAAACGTTTTCTGCAACGACCCAGTGTTAAACGTAAGAGCTAAATGAAAATGAAGTATCACCTTTTAGCGTTATTCTATGAGTTATTCGGGCCAATGTCAGTATCCATATTTAAACGCAAAATGTTGGATGATTAATTCATCGGCCCTTTTTTATATACAGTTAGATTTCCTCAACTAATATACGCTTCCAGATGTACATAAGAAAAAGCAACTGGCCTTCTTCTTAAACGTTAGTATATATATATATATATATATATATATATATATATATATATATATATATATATATATATATATATATAATTTATTTTGTTAACTGACTAGCATATTACCGTTTTCTACAGGGATCATGCATCATCATATGTAGGAATAGTACAAAATGAGAAAAGTCTGTAGGGTGAGCAGGAAAGGTCTAAAGAAACCATCGGTCACAGCGTGATGTATTTGGTATAGATATGGTTGCTAGTCTAACTGGCACTGGACGCATTAATCTTAAAATTTCACTGACAAAAAAGTACCATGGTAACTCCTTTCTGTCAAGAAAACAGAAGTGAAAGACATTCAAGACTTTTCTGTCTCTGGAGCATACCACCGCATATCATATATTTCAGACAAAATGTCTAAGCAGTATTGCCGGAAATGCAGTGAATCACTGACATTGTTTTTTTTATTTCTTTGAATAATATTTTATTTTTTTGCTTATTAATTTCAGTTTTCGTTTCTGGGAATGATAAGTTGCATGCTTATTAATGATTTTATCCATCGTTGTTTTTATTTATTTATTTTATTTATTTACGATGGTTGTTTTGTTTTAGCTTTCAACGATATGGATAAAACATTAAGCTGGTATGGAAATTTTAAATTTGGATGGATCTGAGTAGCAAACCGTTGTGAAAACAACATTAAGCAATAGTCTTTTGAAAGGATTAATTCATATATATATATATATATATATATATATATATATATATATATATATATATATATATATATATATATATATGTGTGTGTGTGTCTATTGTGGATAATGTTTCATAATCGTTTATATTAAAGAATTAAATTGACGATTTTAACAGGCAATTTGAAATTTCAATTCCCTTATTAAAATGGGAATTATAGAGAGATAGATCTTATATGTGAGAATATTCACTGTACATATGGAATTAACCGCCATGATTGAGGGAATTTCGGTCTAACACTTTTTCTCCATGGTGTAAACCTTTTGTTTTATACTTCGTTTATTATTTTGATTTTAGAAGAAAACTTAAAAATCTTTCAACATATTTCAGTGACATTTTCAATTTAGAGAATTTCAGTTTATAATTATAACTTAGATATAGGGAAAACAGAAAGCTTTTGTTTAACGTCTGTTGGAATGACGCCGATTGATGACGCCAAGAAAACGCTTATAATACTGATGAGAATTTTAATCCAATTCTCATTAAATCAAGTGTATACTAATACTAACTCCTCTTTGCTTACTGTTTATGGGAATTTGTACGCTTTGGTATTTGTCTTTCAAATAAGATGTACAAACTTACAGGAAAAGTACGCAGTTTGAACGAATAAAGTCATATGAAATGACCTGAAGGTTTTAGTCGTGAAGAGAAGTCTATAAAGCTATCATAGTATTGGTTTGATTCTGTTTTTTTGTCTTGTTAGTTCCATTTAGCAACTTAAAAAATGTTTATCCCTGGAGATGTATACAGCATTTTAATCACCAATTAAAATAGTCCTGTTTTCATAATAATTTCGAAAATAGAACAAAACATCATGAAGCACAGGGTTATAAATCTGATTGAAAAAAATACCTTTTTCCTCAGTTATATATGAATGCTAAAATGGGAATTATAAATTCAGAAATCAATATGCAGTCCTCGATATAAATAAAGATTCATTT
The DNA here is from genome assembly GCA_903632075.3 of Acanthosepion pharaonis. Classification (NCBI taxonomy): domain Eukaryota; kingdom Metazoa; phylum Mollusca; class Cephalopoda; order Sepiida; family Sepiidae; genus Acanthosepion; species Acanthosepion pharaonis. The sequence continues at coordinate 61,759 of CAHIKZ030002197.1, forward strand.
GTTAATTTCTTCAAAAAATTCTATTGGCAAGAATGGATAAAGAATATGATGGCATATTAATGTTTATCTTAACATCACTATAAAATATTCCTGCTTACACTGATATTTATTTCGATCACAACATACTGGTCATAGAATATTTAAATCGATCATTAAATAATGATGCTTATTCAGAATACTGGTTGAATATCATTTGAGCAAAGGTGACCCGTTGGTGTCATTGACGATCTTCCTTCTTCAAACTTAGTGGACTGGCGTTATAAAATCATAAACAACGAACTGTGCCAAATACGAGTAACGAGATAACTTGTGAATATTCAGCAACCGCAACAACTAAAATGGATAGCATATGAAACCAGAAAAAATAATGAAGTAATCAATATGCTGGCGTTCAAAACTACTTCATGAAAAACGTTAGGAAGGAATCCCCCATCAATACTGGAAAGAGTGATAAACCTATTTAACTGAAATTTATTTCAAGAGATAGATTGTATTAATTTCAACCGGCAGTGACACTGACTGGTCGGTCAATAAAAGCAAAATGTTTCTACTCTCGGTTTGTTATCAATATGAATGTCCTTCACGTCCCACTGATCGATCTTCATTTACATGAATCAAGATCAACACGCGACCAACAGGACTCTTACACATTTTTCTGTGAGAAGTTTATAAAGCTATTATTTAGTAAGTTTCATAGTAAAAACAAAAATAAATACATTAGGTTACCATTGAAAATTCTTATCTGTTTGCTGAATCAATCCTCATACTAATTTATCTTTGAAAAAATTGCTTCTAATATCGGTTTTTCATTTTAGTTTGAAACTATATATTCAATGTGTACAAATGAAATAGGTGACGTTTTATAATAACTAAAAGTGTGAGGACAGATCAACTAATTTGAAACAGAATAGATTAATTATTTGAAAATAATTTCAATATCAAATGATGATTCTTGCTTTAAAAGTTTTCGAGTAGATAATGGTAGGCTCGACTTTGTATTTTACATTAAATTCTCACTTAAAAATTTTGAAAAACTTAGCGTTGCGTCTTTGCACGTTCCGATATCTTACAACCGTCAATAATAACAGATATTCAAAAAACATCTTTCTGTCGACATACAGGTATATCGTCTCAAGTTTTTGATTTTATAAGGGAAAAAAAACACATGCCTGATGATGGATGGAAGACTGTCCGTAAGTACTAGCATTTTAACATCAAATAAACTGAAAAACTACAGACAACAAGTTTTTCTTCAAGGATCAAATCTCGCACTATGGATGAACAGGATTTTAATGCATATATTATGTTTTCTAGCGATGGATGTTGCCAATAATCGCATTGATACTTCTGATTAATTCTATGTGTGATTATTCTTTATATATATATATATATATATATATATATATATATATATATATATATATATATCCATATAAATATATATCCTGGACTCATCCATGATATTTTTACAATCTTCCGCGGACACAGAATGCGTTGTTCAATTCCCTGCTAGCGGGCTAAACAGGAACATGCGAGTCCTCTATAGTTTCAGAGACCTAGCCAATGAGCAAATAGGTTTGGTCACCGAGCAACAACCTCTTTTTTTGCTAGTTATGTCTTGTTTTAAGAATCCTCGAGGAAAATACAGGACCGTGAGAGTTGGCGTGATGGTCCCATGAATGCCTGTGCTATCTCGACGGAATTAGTATAATTAATACATTTTTCAATAAATAAATACATAACTAAAACGATAAAGCAATGATAGGAAAATTTACCACAGACATTCTGTGAATACTTTATGTCAAGCTCGTCGTATCTCAAAAGCAACAATTATCGACGAAAATCACAGGTTACGTTGGATTGCTTTCATAAAATATTACGCATTTACACGTCATCTACCGCTTAATTAACTTTTTTTTGATATGCATTAAATAAGGATATAGGCTTGATCTTTCACGAAAGTCAAAAAAGTAGTCTCATGTCTGACCTGCGCGAACGTTAAGAACAAACTGGAAAAATGTTTTAAAAAGCAGTAGACACGGTCTTGTTTTGGACGAGAGTCACATCACAGTAGAGACATGTTGATTTGCACGAAAGTCTGAAAAGGTAGACTAAGGTTTTGTTTTGCAAGAGAGATAAAAAAGTAGACATAATTGTTTTTCACGAGTTTCGTAATAAGACAGATTTCGTTTGCCCTAGAGTAAAGAAAATGTTAACATGATGTTAAATATCTGAGAATAGGATTTAGGGGAAAAAAAAATTATTTATCGACGGATAATATAAGAATTTACGACACAAATTCTCAAGATTTCTGTATTTATGCATTTGTAAATTTTAAGTTACCAAAACATATGATCGGTGTTATAAAAAATGAAATGTATTTTTTTTTACATGAAGCCGCTCTATTTTCATGAAGTTTTACATATATCAAATATATATACACCGACACGAATATATATATATATATATATATATATATATATATATAAAAAAGATTCTTCTAGGTACAAATTTTTATCATGGCGAGGAAATTCGGAATGTAAAGGGCATCATTATGAAAACTAAGAACTAAAACAAACAACCAATCCCCAGTACTCCTCAAATTTGCTATATATATATATATATATATATATATATATATATATATATATATATATGAAAAAAAATTCTTACAGGTACAAAATTTTATTATGGCAAGGAATAAGCGGAATGTAAAGGACATAATTATGAAAACTAAGAACTAAAACAAACAACCGGTTTCGTCCCAGTACTCCTCAAGTTTGCTACACTGGGATTATTCTGCTTCAGTAGAAGCCAAATTTCAAAAACAATTATTAAAAAAAATATATTGGTTTTATTATCTTCTGTTATTTCTGAAGATATTAGGCCCACTGGGTCAATTCGTCCCTTTTTATATGGATTGTCGAAAATACATAAAGATATTTGTCCTATTTAGTTTTAATTTATCTATGATTTGGTCGGCCTAGCATAAGGTTGCTGGTTGGCTCTCAATACTATTGCAACCTGTTTTGTTAAATTTTAGCACATACTGTGTGTTTTCATTTTACATTAAAAATCTATGCACAGTGTTCCTCTGACTATGGTGGTTTCATGTGCTCTTTTATTGTGTCTTTATTTACCCGTGTCCCTTTGTTAGGGATAGTGGAAAATTTTTGTGATATGTTATATCGCTCTTCATAACGTCCTCCGGATTTTTCTAGGGGGATGAGGGTATATTTAGAGAACTTAAAGTTCGCCACTACGTCTGTAAGAAAAATTTTAGCTTTGGTGATATTATTTATCGTCAAATAGACGGTGTAGCGATGGGATCACCTTTGGGTCCTACGCTTGCTAATATTTTTTTTTTTTTCATGAGGTTTTACTGTTTTTCAACAAATTAATCGACATCTGATGTATCATCGGTATGTTGATGATATTTTCTGCCTCTTTGATAATGAGGGTGAATTGCCAATACCTTTTTTCTGTATTAAATTCTGTTCATTCGTCCTTAGAATTTACCGTATGAAAAAGGAGTCTAATTGTTGCCTTCCTTTTTGGAAGTTTTGGTCCGTAGATTTTCCTTTGATGATGGCTATTGGACCAAGTATTTAGGAAGGCTACCTTTTTCAGGTTTATATGTCCGTTGGGACTCTTTTTCTTCCACGTCAACGAAAAAATTAATTTAATTAGAACGTTGACTTTTCGAGCTCTTAAAATTTGCTCAAATCCCTTCCTCTACGGTGAATTGGACTTTATAAAATGACTCTTTCTAAAAAATGGGTATCCGTTGGACATTTTGGATTCCATTTGATGTCATTGATAAATTTAATAAGGATAGACCGTATATTGTTAAGAAATGTCCAATTTATTTACGACTTCCTTACATTGGCATTTTTTTGAAAAACTAACAAGGCGAATTTCACATTCCGTTAGTATTGTTTTTTATGCTGCTAATGTGCGAGTAATATTTTTTTTCGACTAATTTATATTTTTCTTCGGGCGCAAGCATTTTTTCTGCCTCCCTTTCATATTAATTCAGTTATATATAAATTTAAATGTGGTTGCGGATATGACTAAACATAGGCAGAACGTCTCAGCGTTTGGATTTTAGAATTAAACAATATTTACCCCCAGAATTTTAAATCCGGCCGCTAAAAAAAGCCAACTAGTGAATACATCCGGGTCATCTATAGCGGAACACGCTATAACTTGTAGGGAATGTGTTGCTGGTTTGAGTGTTGACTGTTTTTCCATTCTGGCGAAGTCACATCTGCATATGCATATCATTTTGAAGTCCCGCAGGCCGTTTCTCTAAAAGCAGAGAGATTGCTTTGTTTATTTTGCAAATGTGATTGGACTCTAGTTCTTTCTATCATATATAATTTTCCCCTTTCCCCATCATTGAATGTTTTTTGTTTTTAAGTTTATGATTAATTAATCCCAGTGTATCAAACTTGACAATTACTGGGACGAAACCGGTTGTTTGTTTTAGTTCTTAGTTTTATAATTATGTCCTTTACATTCCGCTTATTTCTTTTTTAAATGTATATAAATATATATATATATATATATATATACAACCTTTTATGCAGCTATTAATAAGTTTAAAGGAAAACAGCATGTCGGCTCATATTGTATTTTCTCCAAAGACTTTCGACATAGTATAATTTCATCAAACTGTATTGTTATTTATAGAGTAAGTATTTAGTTTTAATGGTTGTGAAGGACTTAAATTGTTGTGGTCATCCGAAAATTAACATTATATATGTAGAGGCAGGAACGCTGTGTCTTGGCTTAGATGACACGGACACCGTTTCAGGAGAGGTATCTAGGCATGCAGTGGAAAAATTGCGGACTTAAGTAGTCGCTAGATAAAGGAAAACTATTAATGCCAAGCGCTTATATTTAAAGACTATATATTGTACTCATTTTAAAATATTTGTGGAGTATTCGTAATTCATTTTATTGAGGTTTGGTTTCATTTTTTGATATAAATACTTTCGACATTTATTTTCATTTATTCTTTTCATTGCAAATAATGGATTTTTCGATGTTTTTTCAAAATTTCATTCTGTCACATCTATTCCATTTGTAAATATTAGAAATATTGAACGTGTTATTCAGCTGAAGTTAACTTATAAAAACAAAAAGTGTTGTTGATATCGTGTCAAAAATACAATATTATTTTTATCGTTGGAGATGCAGTACTCCAGACATAATTTAAAATGATAAAGGATGTTGGTTCTTTGCAACACGCAAGTGGCCAGGAAAGAGACATTACGAATGATTTTATTAGATATAGTAGATTTAGTGTAGTGTATAATAAGTTTATCTTTTTATTTTTTTTACTAGGGTCCTTGGTGGACATTTTGGTTTTTATTAGTGTTTTAAGGATATTTTTTCGTCTTGTTTATAATTAGCAAGTCTCTATTTAAAATATAAAAAAAAGATTGATATACTTGGGGTTAGTTCGAGTGGCATTATATTCTATATGTTTTGTATAGATATCTCATGGAGCATCTTATTTGCTCATGAATATATATATATATATATATATATATATATATATATATATATATATATATATATATATATATGTGTGGATAAAAGAGACCCGGATATAAGAGAAACACGGATATAGAGAGATTTTATCTGGTCCCAAATTAGAGCCTGTGTTAATGTATATAAAATAGACCAAAACCCGGATATAAGAAACACGGATATAAGAGACTTTTTCTATGATCCCAAATTAGAGCCTGTGTTAATGTATATATAATAGACCAAACCCGGATATAAGAACCCGGATAGAGACTTCTTCTCCGGTTCCGACAATCTATTATATCCGGGTTATACCATATATATATATATATATATATATATATATATATATATATATATATATACGGGCACGTACATAAAGCCATATAATTGTTATTTAGACAAAGTATAAATAATCATGTAGTGTACGTGAATGTGTAAACATCTGGCATGATCTCTTTCATGTCTTCGAAAGAAAGTTTTCACCTAGGTACCAAAACCAGTGACATTCTCTACGCTGCAGTAGGTAAACACGCAACTTTCCTAACCGCCAATCAACCGTGAGCGCAGATAATCAATTAACGGATCGAAAAGGAAGATGTAGAACAATCGATAACTTCAGACAAAGACGGTGTGAAAGCGAACTTCGTTGGAGAGCGACGTCAGGTGATCTGATGTGACGTGCATGTCATATATCGGATGTCGACGACGGAAATTAAGGAAGTAGAGCATGACATGAGCGCAAGGAGGGAGACGATGGATAATGACCGGGAGTGAGGAATACGCTTTGTGAACGAAGTGTCGTCTCTGCTGCAGGTTTCAAACTAATGCACAAACTATTTGTGGTCTGCTTGACACCGCTGACCATTAGAGCAGATTAATGTCCAGTTGTTTGACAGCCACATGACAGCCTTAACTCATGGAAAGTTCCATTCGGCCTAGTATCGATAACTACGTTTCGATTGTGCATCTGTTCAGTTTTACATTTCTAACTAGGGTTGTTGCTGTAATAATAATTAGTTTCTCGATTTACAGATGTTAATTTTTAGATTCTCGAGTTAAAGATTTATCTATATATATATATATATATATATATATATATATATATCGTATCCTATATATTTTACTTATTAATCTAGTGTCCCCAGATCTGTCTATCTACCTATCTCTCTCTCTCTCTCTAAATATATAAATATATATATATATATATATATATATATATATATCTGTCCCAGTAGAGCCTGGCGTTGCCGGGGGATGTAACAATAAGAGATAGATCAAGTATCGACCCATCAAACAAAAGACTGAAAAATACAAATCAGAAAGATTATTGTTTAAGGTTGACGGACACGCATGTCTTAATTAGTTTTTTTTTGTTTTTTTTTTTTTTTTTTGCGAATTGGTCAAACCCAAACACAAACAAAAACATTGTTTTCAATCGTTATGAGTCTACCGATTGAATAGAATTTCTTTATAAGCAATTGTCTTATAAATGGATTTTTTAAAGCACTATGAATGTAAAAATAAAATAAAAAATGAGCAAGACAATAAGAAACACTACCTGCCCCAAAAAAGTGAAGTTTTGTTGAAATCGGTTGAAAATGTAGGAAATCCGATCCCATATATAAACGAACACACACACAAACAACCTGGGTGTAACATCAAAGTACAACTCGATATGAGTTGTCCCCTTTCATTCTTTATTGCCTCTTAAGCCATGTTTTCAAATTGATTTCATGCAAAAACAATTGTTTTTTTCAACTTTTTGGCGCTGTCACAACCACCGCAAGGTAATTTAACGTCGTCCTGTGAAGTTTTATTTGAAATCGTTTGAAAAATGTAGGAAATCCGACCCAATATATAAACGTACAGACACACACACACACACACACAACCTGAGTTTTATAATAATTATGATATATATATATATATATATATATATATATATATATATATATATATATATATATGTGTGTGTGTGTGTATTCAAATGTGTGTGTGTGTGTGTGTGTGTGTCCCATTAAAATGACAATTGGAAAAAAATCTTAGATTTTATATCGCAGTTTTGTCTTCAGATTTTTCAAGGAAAAAAATTAAATGTTTTGTTTTTAAAAAATCCAAATTTGAAAAAATAGACGCTTCTGTCTAAGCCTTTTTGGCAACAGAATTGATTTGGGAATTTGACTATGTTTTCGACGTTGAAAAAAGGAATCCTTTACTATTAAGGCAATTTACATTATCCCCCACCAAAAAAAATAGCTTAGACAGAAGCATCTATCTTTTTAAATTTGGATTTTTTAAATGTAACTATAACAACAAAAAAAATTCGATTTCATTTTTTGCCTTGAAAAAAGTCGGAAAAATTTGTTTTGCGTCACTAAAAAATCTAAAGATTTTTTCCAGTTGTCATTCTATACCAATCTGTCTTGTCCACAGAATTTGAAATTTTAAATATATATATATATATATATATATATATATATATATATATATATATATATATATATATATATATATTGATAGGTAAAATGATAGATTTTGGGATCTGTGTTGAGACATAGATTTTCTACATGCAAATATGTGTGCCAACATATTTTAAATAGGTCAGGTTTAAAACACATGTGCTATATGCTGTATTATCTCATAAGTAGGTGCATAGATTAAGCGTTGTGTATGTATCTGGGGTCACTTGATGGAAAATACTCTTAAGTGTCCTTTTATAGCTACACGATTAATAATGTATTTGAGGACATCTTACATGTTATCTAAGTACTGATTTTGAAATGTAATAGTCAGATATGTGCATAAGTGTTTATGAATAGGAATAGATAAATAGATGTGTATGGGTGTATATGTGTATGTTATACATACGTACGGGTGAACACATTTACGTGAAAACCTATATGTGTAGCTGGATGTGAATGTGTGTATGGATGTAGGCATATATATGTAAGTGTAATTATATGTTTATATAGAAAAATGTGTGTTGTTTAAAAGGTATAGGGTTGCAGGAAAATCTCGGTTTCTCCCTTCCTCTCTTCTGCTCCCTGCTTCTCCCCCTTTTTTAATTATTTTCTCTTGTCTGGTGAATGAGAGGTCAATGCCACAACCATTGTATCTCTTAGAAACATATGCCTCCCTCCTACCATTCCTAGACTGTGCAACTATGTTAAAACTCAACTTCCGCTAATCTTGATTTTTCATTCCGTTTTTCGGTTGATTACTGGAAGAATTTTTGAATCCACTAATTGTTTTCAAACCGCAAGATCTGACGAAGCGAAATCGAATTTTATTTATGTTTTTAAAAATATGAAATATTAAAAGAAATAATATTTCAGACATACTGGGTTGTATATTAATATTCTTTGTTTTGTTATTTCAATTAGGTTCCTGAATGGTTGACAAAATATAGCCCACATCAGGGAGAAAAAGATTTACATTTTAGTAGCTCACTTTACATGAAAAATCGACTGAGTTATTGAAGAAAATTTTATAAGAAATCTAAAGTTTTTTTTATTTTATATCGTTTCTTCATTCCTTTCTCTATCTCAATTTATATATATTCAGTCTCTTCATTCTGAAATTTATCTATCTATCTATCTATCTATCATTCATATCATCTGTTTGCGTTGTCTTTATCCCCAATCTTCAAAAATCTTGCTATATGGTTCCTCATTTTTATACTATCTATCTATCTATCTATATCTATCTATCTATCTATCTATTATAAAGTCTTTTTTCAGATTATTAAGAGCTGATAAAATTAGAGTTTTTGATGATATCGATTTATATTCAGAAAATAAATTTTCTTCTGAGTCCCGAAGGAAAAAAAGACAGAATTGAGATTATATTGATCCAATGACAAAAATTTTTGGGAGATGGATTTGTTGACTTGAAATACGAAAGAGAATTAAATCTTTTTATAACTCAATGGAAGAATTCTGTAAGTGTGAAAAATTATTCATCAGCAAAATAAATGATTAGGTAATTGGAAAACATAATGAACTAATTCAGTAGACCATCACGTCATGAATAATTGACTATAAATGAAACAAGGAAACCTTGTAATTGAAAACTTATTTATTCTTTTTAACTTTCCGGCTAGTGCAAGAATAAAGTATTTGATGGATCTCTTCTTGTCAAGGGGTAATAATCACATCAAAAATAAATATTGCCAACATTTCGGTCAATTACAAATCTGATCCTCAGATAAAGAGATATTTAATGATTCTAAAATCACACTTTTCATTAAAGTACATCAAACCTGCAGATCATTTGATGGGTTAAAATAGATTTTGATTATGCACTTAATCTTTTCAACAAACTTTAAATATTTATCACTTGATTTTCCATTAAAAAATGTGTTTTTCTGGTTTTTATAACAAGATAAAAAACTCAATTCTTTTTAGATCACATTAGCCCTTGCGTCTGGGTTACATAAAGATGAAACGTTTTTTTGTAGATGAACTGGTCTTCTTTTTCAAAGTCTAAAATTCTCAAAAACGTCCAAAGGATATATCAATAAAACTTATCGTTTTTTGGCATCGCCGCTTCAATCCCTTACCCACGGCCTTAATCTGAATTCACTTTGTCTTTACTGTGTATATTTTCCTGAAATAGTAAAACTTTCTGTGACATATTCATGAAATTAAATATAAAAATTTTATTGAAAGAGATATCCTCATGTTAATTGTTAAATTACCAAATATTTTTTGATTTCCTTCTAATGTTTTCTTCACCAGGACGTCTTCAAGTTGAAAATCATTAAATCATTAAAGAAATTAGTAAGACTTAAAGCTTTTGATTTTTAATTCATTGAATTTTTTTTATTTTTCAATTGAAATATGATTACAATTTTAATTTATTTTTCAAGGATCGATATTGCCTTTAAGTAATGCGAATATGCAACTGTATGAAAAATTAATTTTTAATTTTAATATATCAAGCGTTCGAGAATCTTAATTGTGTGATAACTTAATATCAACATGCGAATCAAAATTCTGATGCATTATTGGGAACGAATACAAGTGATGGGCAAGAAGAAAAAGAGAATAATTTAGCTTCAATGGATGTTTTATATATATATATATATTTGTGGGATTAGGTAAACTGCCGTATTATTACGAAGTTTCCGAAAGTGCTTTGGACAATGGAAACAATAAATAAAAATGAATAAAATTAGATAAAACTTCTTTTATTAATCGAAATATATTTGCCAAAAAAAAGTTTGCCCAAATATCCATTAATCATTTGCAAATTTTTTTTATTTTCGTTATCACACACACAAACACACACACACACACACACACACACACACACACACACACACACACACACACACACACACACACATATTAAATATATATATATATATATATATATATATATATATATATATATATATATATAAATATATGTGGGAAAGATTAATGTTTTTGAATATTTGAGATCATGAAGGATTTTATTTAAAAAAAAATTAAAAGAGCTGCAAATATTTTTTTGATTATAATGTGAATTTTTTTTTTTATTTAATTATTTTTTTAAATATATGTATTATTTTTTATTTTCTATATTGAAGGCTACACCAGTTTCACGTCTTGCGAACGTCATCTGGCGATAAATTGTCATTTCCATATATTATTTAATGGAATTAATGTTTTCTTTTATGTTATCCTATGTTGTTTTTTTGTGTGTGCGGTAGTAATCCAGATTCTCCTTGGATTGGTGGAGAAAATGTTCCTCTGCTTAAAGTGTAATAAAACAATTAGGATTTGTCAGAGAAATGTAGAAGGAAGACGGTCTTTCTTTTTATTTCTTAATAACCTTTGTATCATTTTAGACCTCAGTGTTAGTGTATATTGTGTTTTTGACTCTGTGTGTATATGTGTTTGAGTTAGTATAGGTATTTAGAAAAAATTGATTAAGTAAAAAATATTTAGTGACGTGTTTATTCCATTAGGTTTTCATCGGAATCGGCTTTGTAGATGTTGCCATGTCTACACCTGTTAATGAAACGAGAGACGCAGGTTGTTACAAAACTTTTTAAAAGAATATTCTAGAAAGAATATTTTTCAAAGAATATTTTTCAATCTAGCCAAATCCATCTGTTTTCTTTTGTTTATTATTTTTCTCATCACCATTGAGACAACAAAAAATCTACAAAGAATGATGATGTACTGTAAGAGGTTAGGCGCAAATTTATGGTGGATGCACTAGACATTCATACAATTTCCAGACATTTTTGTGCATGTGTAGACATATTCCTTTTACGTACATATATATTGTTTTATTACAAGGAATTATAATTATTATTATTATATATTGTAATCCTGTATTTCTCTGGATATTTATTGTTTATATTATATATATATATATATATATATATATATATTTATTTATTTATTTTTGTTTAAAAATATGATTCCTTCTTCATACAAAAGAGTTCTCATGTTTCAAAAACGAGAGCCGAAACCATTCAAATAATTATTAAAATTAAGTTGAATTGAGGTGTTTAGTCCCGTTTCATCTTCAAGCGAAATTTTAGGAATAAGCTATCTCTCAGGTTTACGTGTGTTTTTAGGCATGGTCCGTTACAACATTCGTTGTTATGGGAGTGGCTAGACTATATGTCTTCGTTAAGTGGTCAGTGAGTTAATTCTTATCAATAGATTCATCATCTTCATGAGAGGTTTTGCTAAGGTTGGGTAGGGTATCTATTTCAAGGCTAATGTTTGATGTCATCTTTAGTTTGGTATTTTTATGGCGATACAAGTCGTTATGTGTCTGGGAGGATTGTGTTTTATTATTGTCCATCTGATTATCTATTTATTTATTTGTTTATTCAAGTGGGGTGTTTTATATACAAATCGTATTGAAATTGAATTTCAATTTGTTTTTTTTTTTTTTTTGACGACCACAGAAAAGGTTTTTTTCTTATTTAATGATTTGGCTAGCTTTTTTAAGACTTTTAAGCTATGGGATTTTTTATGCTAATTATTTAATGCGAAAGTTTGTTGATGTCGAAAAAAAACCGTTAACTCCTGCCTATGGTTTAATAATTTTTCATTATTTAGAAATTTAATGATGTGTAGTTTTTCGTGTAGGCATAAAAGGCATGGGTCATTCCAGGTTTTACAAGTTCTTGTTTTATTTACTATTTTCAATTTTTCTTTTGGTGTTTTATTCATTTCTTTTAGATGCCAGAAATATTGGGATAGAGATGTCTGATTTCTATTTTGAATATTGTTGAAGGAGCTCCATAATAAGGTATTTTTCTACCAGTTCAAAAACGTCCTTTATTACTGACGTAGTGTAGTCTCGTTATTTGATAGTTTTATGCAATTATACCAGCCGACTATTATAGCGCAAATCCTACGTTGTAGGCAATAGGGGATGGATTTTAGACAGCTTATTGTTTGATGGGTCTTCAAATGAAGATATTTGTGTGATTCTCTAGGTTTGTGGGTGGTATCTATGATAATGTATTTATTCCAATTTATAATGTGTCTATCTAAGAATTGCAGTTCGTTGAAATAATATTCTGGGTGAAAACGATTTTCGGTGTACGTTTTGGTGTTGATTGTGTATTTGGTTAATATTGCCCCATAAGGATTTCCAGAAAATGAAGCAATCATCGAAGTATCGCTTCCAAGATTCAGTGAAGTGGATTTTTATATTTTTCCCATATCATTTCCTAGAGTTTTCCCTCTAAATAAGCTAAGTTTTGGCATTAGTTATTGACATTATCGTTTCCATCGCGGTACCTAGGTATAAGTTTTTGTTATCAAATTCAAAAATATTATTTTTCAGGATTATATCTGTACCATCGATAATGAATTGCTTGGTGAATCGGGAATGTAGTATTTATGGGTGTTTTTCAATCCAGAACGAGATTGCCGGTTTACCTAATTCATAAGTTATGATGCTATATAGGCTACTAATTTCAAACGTTGCCATGAGTGTTACCGGATCTACTCTTTGTGGTATAGAGCTAAGGAATGCATGGGTGTCTCTGATGTAGCTCTTAATCTGTTTAGTAAACGTTTGTAGTATGGTGTCTATTAGGTTATTTAGTCGGTTAGTTGGACAGGCTGGTCCTGCTACAATTGGTCTAAACGTAAGAACACTGAGGTTTGGGATGTTAACAAATTCAGATTTTTGAGTAAGGATAGTTGCTTTTATTTCATTTAAATTTTAAATAGTCCATAAAAAATGTCTTGTTTTTGGGATGAAGATTAAAAGGAAATTTTTTCTTTTCCTTTTTTTGTTAATATCTTATGTATTGTGCAGAGTTTTATAATTTTTGTTCTTAACTTTAGCGCCTTTAAAATTTTTGCTTTACAGTATATTTTGTGAATGATGAAAATAGCGTTGCCTTTGTATGTTTCTTTGATAACTATGTTGTTTTTCTTTCACGTATTTTTTCTGTTTAGGTTCGATTTGTTTCGTTTTATGGCATATCATCTTCAATGGGTTATTTAATGCCGACAATTATTTCTTTTTCCAAGTAATATTTTTGTTTTGTCAAAAATCTTTTTCTGGTAATATTTTTTTCCTCAAAAATGTATAGCTGGTAATATTTTTTAAAAAAAAATATATTGCTGGTAATATATTTTTCAAAATATATTGATATAATAGTTTTTTTTATATAAAAAATTATTTCTTTTAATAATTTTTTACAAAGTATTTCTGGTATAAAAATCTATTTTAACACTTTCATAATGCTTTTTACCTCAGTTTCGGGGTTAACTATTTGCCAATAGCTGGGACCCTAACTGGTGCTACCACTCCGGGTCAGGGTGGACCTGGGAACGCTAACAATTAAGAGGAGCTCCCATGCTCTTCAAAGCCTCCTGCTCAGAGGCCTTCTTGGACGTAGTATATATTCTTGCCCAGGACGCGGGTGTAGTTTATCGTCATACCCAGGACGGTTTTCTCTAAGGCTAGTCTTAGTCTGTATGTTGAGGTTCCAGGGTTTTTCAAAGAATCTGTTTAGTTCATTTATATTATTTTTTGCTTTGGAAGAATTTGGATTCTTTGTTTTTTACTAATGCGTCATCTGTAAACTTTTCGTTATTATTAAAGGGGTCTATTAGTCTGAGTTTGCGTTCAAATTTTTGGAGTTTTTTTTTTAGCTCTGTTATATTGCATTTTGGGACAGGGCAGAATTTTAAACCTAATTTTAATAGCTTAATTTCGCACATATATAGATAGTTTTATTATATTATTTTTTTTATTTTGTGTTATCTAAACTAGTATTCTGTTCAAACTGAGGTTTCTAAAAATAATGAATTTATTTCCACACATTACGTATTTTCTATGAAATAACCTCTCTCTACATGTTTTGGGGTTTATAGACAGTGATAATTTCACTTGGTAAAATTGGGGTTGTTATTTTTAGATGGTTTTATATAATCTGTTTGTTTTTGCTATAAGAGGTGTCCGGATATTTCTAGATTGGTTGTTTTTCATGGCCTTATGTAGAGATTTATGGTGAATTTTCATTGTATTTCTTGATATGGGTAGTGGGATTTAGGTTTGTTTTGTTGGGTTAGGTGTTATTTGAACGTGTGTGTGTGTTTTGTCCTATATCTGGTTAAGTTAAGGTATAATGGTATGCTGTAAAGGTTTGTTGGTGTGTGGTTAGGTGTATTTTGGTAATTTTATTTGTTGTGTACATATAATTATATATGTATGCATGGGATATATAATATTAAAACAGATAAAACCAAACAAAAACCATGACAAATTAAATGGGATCGACTGGGACTGCATGAAAAGACATATCTAAAACATAACAAATAAATTTACGATTTCAGTGTTCCCTATTTTCATTCTTTCTCCATAACTATAACCAGTGCTTGAATGCATATTTCCACCTCTTAGAAATATATATAACTCCATCAAAAATTATTAAATTGGTCTGATGAAATCCTTATAGTTGTCGAAACGTCTTACACGGTTTTATTCCATTTTATCATTCAACTACTCAATGTAAAGATATATATATATATATATATATATATATATATATATATATATATATATATATATTTTAGATATATCAATAGAGGAATGTATTTTGGAATAAATTCCAATAACCATGAATTACTATTAAAAAAAGAGTGATTCAATAGGAAGAAAATAGACCGAATATATTTATTTATTTAAACATCATCACTTGATAAGACACCAGAAGTGTTGAAACAAAAATGGATTTTTTTCCAGTGATTTTATAAACATATTTATGTTATATTTAAAAATAAATTATCATTTATATATATATATATATATATATATATATATATATATATATATATATATATATATATACTTGAAAAAATAATTGCAGTGTTTATTTAATTTCAAATAAGATTTTAAAAAAAATTTGGAAATATTAGTGTTCATTGGCTTACAGAGAAGATTAAGAGTTTAAATATAAAATGAAATGAAATTAGTTTATAAATATTCAAACATACGATAAAGCGAACAATTGTGTATAATTTTGGGTCAATGAATGCAGAATATCTCCTATGAAGAAATGGCTACAATTGTCGTTAGCATTTTGCGAAATTAAATAAATATTCATGTGTTATTCAGGGTGAAAAATATTTTCAGTATGACATTCGAGTGTTGATAGCTGTCTCTAAATATATATATGATTATTAGTAATTTTCCCTCATAAATCCTTACTGCGTATATATAAATGCGCACGCAAAATCATATACAAAAAAAATAACGTGCAGATTTAGATGGCAAGCTATGTGCTAAATGCAATTATTATGAGGTTGAAACAAAAATATTCGAGGAATGATCATCTTTCAGTGCTCAATAAATTGCTAAAATACCTTTAAAATCCTGCAGATATCGTGCTCATTATTCTTTTTGCAAATATATGTTTAATTAGTATACGAATACTCTATCAATCTAAAATTATTTTCTGGCTTTAAATAACCTACAAAGTGTTGACAAGCCGTAAAAAACGAATTTTTTAAAAAGCCAAACACACAAACACATGATCATTATCTATTTTTCTAACTTTAGTCGCACTTGGTCCTTGTATTGGGTGGAATATTAGTTTGGTATATTTCCCTTCTTTGTTCTTTTTGTTTAAAAAAAAAAGTATGATTTTATTCTATATATATATATATATATATATATATATATATATATATATATATATTTTCAAAAATTTTAGCGTTATATGAATATTTTATATATATATATATATATATATATATATATATATATATATATATATATATGATACATAATATATGATGAATCATTTCAAATGGTTTTGTGTCAAACTGAGCACAGTGCTTATGATTCGGAAACAGTTCGTTGAGTCTAATGGTATTACGAAAGCGTTTGATGTGATCACTAGAGATAGCGACGTTATGACTCCATTCATCTTCCTATAGGACCTCTGACTTAACACGGACGCCTACATCAAGTGCCTTGAGGGTAGCTGCTTGAAGAATCTATGTCTGGCAATAAGATTCTGCATCATCCCACAGACGCAGAAGAACCCAGACATGGCTGTCAAATAATTTCTGACACCACATCACCTCTTTACTCGTGATGATGTGTTTTGATTTTTTCTAAGCATATCAAATTCAGCGGTTTATTTCATGCGGACAGGAATTTTAGGATAGGTCAGTATGATTAGAATCTGTATTCTTTGAAAGAAAATAGTGTGTAGATTAGGTTTCATTGAAGTATTTTTGAAAATGTTTTTTGTCGAGAGTCAGATGTATTGATGGTAATTTTTTTCTTTCAAAAATGTATTGCTCGTATTTTTATTATAAAAATCTGTAATTGTTTTGGCGCCATTTTGGGGTTCACTATTTCCACATAGCTGGGACAGTAACAGCTGCTAATACCCCGGGGTCAGTGTGGACATGGAAACAGCAGCAATTAAAAGGTTGTTCTTCGCTCATCAATTGCTCCTGATCATAGGCCTTGCTGCCGGGTGGAGTTTATTGTTATACCCAGAACGCTGAATATTAGTATTAAAAAAAAAATGCTAAAATCTTGAATAAATGAAAAATTATCAATTCAGCTAATCCGAACGTATCAACTAAAAATTACAGGCGAGATTAAAATCACTTAAATTATTCATGTGAAATTTCATCAATAATGCTAAAAAATATTTTAAAAATTTACTCAAATTTACAAATAGAATTTTCGATGAAATTTTTTTCCAACCATTTTTTAGTTATTTAAGGTCATAGCAGGGCATATGAAACGAATAAAATTTCCAATCCATTGCAGTTCCTCTTAATAAGAGGAAAATAAAATAAAGGACGAATAAGAAATATTACAAATAAAAAAAAATTATATATTATCGGCTGGAAAAGTGTGTTGAAGAGTAATTCGATTGGAAGCGTATGATTTAATTACGATAGCTTCTTTACGCAAATTAATTAGAAATCGAAGGTAGATAGATTATATCTGCAAAGCATTTGCCCATTTACAGATGAATGTAGCAATACAATTGAACACTTAAGACTTAGAGCTGCTAGTAAGAAGATCCACATTCTTACGAGCGTTGACTTTGATAAAGTTTCATGCGCATTAAATATCTGAAATAAATCGATGGTTAAAAAGTTGTTTTCAAGCACGTATTCGTAGAAAGTGTGAGGATAGACGCATACCAAAAAGAAGCATACGTGCGCCTATAAATGAATTTACTCATCTATATAGCTTTCAGAATGACAAAGCAAATAGGTACGAGTGCCTGAATAGAAAACAAAAAAAAATCGAGAGTATATAAAATTTTTTCTCCTTGAAACATTTATTTGAGAGTTATATATATATATATATATGATATATATATATATATATATATATATATATATATATATATATTAAATTAGTTGTTTTAAAATATGTCTTTTTTTCAAAAAAATATTTTAAATCAATTAATTTATAATATTAATGCTCTGTAAATTTAAATTAGCAGTATTTTGTAAAATAAAAATATATATACGAACACCGGAGTATATATCTTAATAGAAATTTCTTTATTTAAAATACGATTCCAATTACATAAGATTTCTCATTTTTCAAGAGCCAAAAATTTCAATATAATTATTTTGAATTAAATTGAATTAAAGCACCAAGCTCTGTTCCATCTTCAAGTTGAATTTTTTTTTGGGAATAAATAATTCCTGAAATTTACGCGTTTTATAAGCATATTCATTATTAAAATTAAATTTACTATGGTAACGGCTAAAGAACTTTAGATTATTTACCAGATGAATTAGTTTCCAAATATTATATATACACACACACACACACACACACATATATATATATATACACACACACGCACATACATATATATATAGATAAAGATATATATACACACGCACACATATATATATGTGTGTGTGTGTGTGTGTGTGTGTGTGTGTGTGTGTGTGTGTGTGTGTGTGTGTAATTTTTATTGGGCTTTTCTTCGTTGTCTCTCCTTAATAATTTTTTCTCTCATATCCTGCCACACTCAGTAATAATTTGAGCCTTTGTGATTTTAATAACTTACTTGGGGGTGAAAGAATTAACAAAAAATCATATTTACCGACATACCCAAAGTTTGCAATGAGTAAAGTGTCGTCTAAATTTCATAAAAAATGAAATTAATTCTCTCACCTCATTTTAACAGCTATATTTGCAAAAATTACACGCAAATCTCATGGAATACTAAAGAGTAATATTATTCAATAAAATCGCCATTGTCTTCAACTACGGCATCAAGCAGACTTCGGAATTTCCTGCAACTCTCCAGGACGGTCGGCAGCTACTTGTACATACGATATCAATAGTTTTCAAGAGCTCAAATTTCACTTGTATTTCCCTCATATAAATTCAATCCAATCGTACCTTATATATATAATATGGTTATATATATAAACATATTATTAGTTGAAATGCGCGTAAATGACCACTTTTGAGTGCGTAAGGTGAAATACACATTTTAGAAAGTTTTATATATATATATATATATATATATATATATGTGTTTATTAAATATATTTAGTATATATATATATATATATATATATATATTATATATAGTCTATCTAAGTGATACTATTAGTATATATATATATATATATATATATATATATATATATAGTCTATTTAACTAACATTAATATAATACATTATATATATATATATATATATATATATATATATATGTATGTATATGTGTGTATTAAATGATAAAACCGGGAGACCACAGTGCAAGGGGTTTGCATTAGCCCATGAGAGTTGTGGCCCCTTTAGTGAGTAGAACTCTTCTGCCTTTTTTGTCGTCACTTCCGTTCTGGAAGGAACGACCTCTTTTCCTTCCTGACCACCAGAGCGTCCACACACGTGGAAACTGGTCAACCTGGGTACGGCCTAACGCAACGAACTCTTTCACTCAAAGGGGACGACCAAAGGCCATGAAGTTGGTAGGTGATATCTTTGTACTAATCCTGTTTAACCTCCTCGTTCCTTTGGGACAATATGGACATTTATTTGTTTTGGGACATGTATAAATCTTGTGCATATTTACGAAGGCTGCTCTCCCACATTAAATGTTTCATTGGTTACGCTCACGTATTTCGTCTTTTTCATATTCGCATTCAGTGTTAGTGTAGCAATAGCTACGCTAATGCTAATATTGGTATCGGTGTGCTACTGAAGGCTAGAATTGTTATTCTACCTAACATAGAATAATTAGTAAACTTTGTGTGGCAAAAATACACCCCATATACTAATAGATAGTTAAGTAGACTATATATATATATATATATATATATATTATATATATATATATAAATGTATGTATGTGTATATATTATATATAGTTATATATATATATATATATATATATATATATATATATTAAGTATATATATATATATATATATATATATATATGCATGTATGTATGTGTGTGTATTAAATGATAGTTAAGTAGACTATATATATATATATATATATCTATATATATGCATGTATGTGTGTGTGTATTAAATGATAGTTAAGTAGACTATATATATATATATATATATATATATATATCAATATATATATTTGTATGTGTGTGTGTGTGTATTAAATAATAGTTAAGTAGACTATTATTTTTTTAGATTATTGTATTTCTCCTCTGCTTTCCTCATTTTCAGCTTTGAGGTCGGCTGGAGTAAAAACAATGTCGGTTTTGATTGGCTAAGACTAGCTTGCGAATGTTGGATGTAGAAAAGGGGTTTCAAAGAGTTATGGTTTACACGTTGAATAATGTAGAAGTGCTTCTCTCGTCTCTGGGAACCTGCTCCCTAGTGTTGATGTGAGACCCCACTGGCTAGTTAGAAGATGTACACGTCGACGTGGTTAACAAAATAACAGCTATGTTTTCAAATTCCCCTTCTTGATGTGTTTTCATCTCCGGAACCAAAGACAATTCGCCGTCCGGCTGGGAGAAGACGAGCGAGAGAAGATGCAACATTATTATGGAATCGACCCCGTCAACTAAGAGCTCCCTTAAATGAGGAGTGGCATGCAACATACGTTACTTTATAGGTACAAATATTTATCAAGTAAATTCTCGGTTTATAATAAACAGAGTTAGCTACATTTACCGGTCTTAATGTACGAGAAATCTCATAGAAAATATGTGTCCTCCGACTGGAATCTAACCTGTATCCTACACGGAACCGTCATATAGCCTGATGTGCCATAACTTTTAGCTACAGATGTATAGATGTTACGGCTATTAATGCTGGATTGATTATTTCACCTAAAACTTGTTGAATTTCCTTCGTTACTGAAATAAATAGACGGGGAAAAAGCGGAAGGATACGAAGACAATGGAGGGACTGTTTAGGACTGATTTTATTTCTTTCTTTTGGATTCCAACGACCTCTTGTTGGGGAATTTCCTACCAAAATAGTTGGCACGTATTCTCCAGTCAAAGATCCAACAGAGAAAGATCCAGCGTCTCCTCTTTTAAGCGTCTGCTCTTTTTTTTTTAATTTTTGCACATGCGTAATTTGTCTTTCCTGTCAGAGGACTCTTGGGAGATTTTAATGTTTATTTTATTTTTGTACTTTTATTTAATTTTGTATTTTTATTTTATTCCCACATATGTTATACTATAAGATTTCTCGAACATATATGGTATATGTAGCTAATGTTGTTTATTATAAACAGAATGTTTGCTTAAATATTTTTATCTATAAAAATAACGTATAAACAATAAATATATTAAAATTATTGTCGGACTTTGTCCATTTCATGATATATATGTCTGTATGTGTATGTGGGTTTGTGTGTGTGTGTGTGTGTGTGTGTGTGTGTGTGTGTGTGTGTGTGTGTTGTTCATTAAATCACGGTCGTCAAGAAAAATTTAATTGTTATTTTATTAAGTTTCTCCAGGGTCCCTACGTTTTTCCGTTAAAAAAGAGAATAATGTATGGATGGTGGTAAAACTAAATCAAATTTAATTAAATCTACCTTGGCGGATGTTTTTAATGTAAGATGTTTAAAAGAGAGTTTTCTGTCCAAATATATACTAACATACTTCCCCCACCATCACCATATGTCCATGCTAATACCCTTGGAAAAGGTCTGAATTATCTTCTTCTTCCATCTATGGGTAAATAGCAGGACAGACTGGGTTCTATAGCCTTGGATGGCAACTGGTCTAGGAGAAGGACAACTCTGAATTAAAAACCTGCGGAAGGTCGTTTGGGAACCTTGTGGCATTCGGTGCACCAGGTCTCTGTATTCGTCCCTTCAAAAAGTGTGGATGGTCCTGCACGAGGCCTTCACCACTATAATCAAATCTCATGTGCTGTTGTCGGGCTGTCAGTTTACTAAGAACTGATCTGCTTGACCCTCATACGTCGAATTCGACGGGAGAGTCGAGTATATATATATATATATATATATATGTGTATATATATATATATATATATATATATATATATATATATATATTAATCCTTTCAACTCAACGAAGCTAATAAACAAGAGTTACTGAGGGTGAAATAAGAACAATAAATAAATAATAAATAAATAGAAATTATGAAGGACACATGTAATATTTATTTTCTATGCTTTTCACCTATTGTATGTGAAGCTATTCCTGAGAATTAATCTGTTAGTTTGAGTCACATATAATTTCCGTTTAGGGAACCAACTTTAATGACGCATATAACCGTTCGTCTAACATATGACAAGTGACGAAAATATGGGATTCCATTCGACAATATGCAAATCAACCACAGTCGATTAATACGTAAAAGTCTCGACCACAAAGACTAAGGTCAATGGAAGAAAGTTAACATTGTGTATTGGCGTGTTCGTTCGAGGTACCATTCATTTAGAATTCTTGAAATGAAATTGAGCATTAAATGCGCATTTGTACATCAGTCACGTGCAACCTATACACAATATTTGACTGAAAATGGCCCCACGTTAGTCAAGTGAAATTTTTGTGTTCGACACACAATAAGAACAGAGAAAATGATTTTTAATTCGGTTTCTCGGTTCTATCCTATATTTGCCATATTTATCTAACCTTGAACGAGTCGTCTATTTGTTATGGGGTCATCCCTTTTTCATATAAGTGGACTCGACCAGAGTGTTAGTTGGACTGCTGTCGTTAAATACCCACAGTCAGTCAGAATGGGGAGATAGAGATTGAGAGAGATTGGGAGAGTGAGCAGAGAGAGCAGACATTGTGATTGTGATTGAGTTGGAGGTAGAGTAATAGTGTGAGGTAACCGCTTGTAGAAGTCAGTTGCAAGCACGTAGACTCTAAGGAAGTCCTACTTCAAGACTATATATATATATATTACGACTAACCACGTTTTCCTGGATTTACTGACAGAATTACACTTTGTACTATCGTGTAAATACATTTAATTTCTTATCTGTATTTCTTGCGATTGTCATTCATTGGAGACCGAATTTCATATTGAAATCCACAACACTATTACAAATCGCTGCCAAACTATTTCGGGGAGAGCACTTTCTCTAATGAAAGCCAGATTCAAGACATCGTTGGAAAAGTTTTTTCAAACGAAAACCTGCAAATTTTTACTCAAAAGGCATCAAAGCGTACTACAAATTACTACAAATTCATTGCATATAGGGGTGAATATAT
This sequence comes from Acanthosepion pharaonis, assembly GCA_903632075.3. NCBI lineage: Eukaryota > Metazoa > Mollusca > Cephalopoda > Sepiida > Sepiidae > Acanthosepion > Acanthosepion pharaonis. The sequence goes on from CAHIKZ030002197.1 coordinate 85,466, forward strand.
AAGTGAATGATAAAGTAACTCTACTTTATATCATGAAGAATACATTTGATGGACAAAAACATACATTATTTATGAATCAACCTAATATTGTCATGTGCTGTATGACAGAGCCATCTGAGCAGTTTTTCACCTTTCATTTCGGATTAAATCTTTATATGAGAGAAGTTAAAAGTTCTTAAATCTCTTTCTGTTCACATCTGAGACCTGTGTAATGAATGTAATACTAAATGGCAAGATTGGACCATGACAGTTATGACCGGAATTAACTACAGAAGAGAAGGAGTGGATCACCTGCTTTTTACAGGGATGGGACAGAGGATCCAGTTCCATTTAGGAAGTTGTGTAAGCCACATGACTAACTTTAATCTGTTATCATAATTTCGAGGTAACAGGTGCGTCTACAAGCAAGTGGACACTTGAAAATATTGCGGCTATGTCGTGCAATCAAATACGCCAATGTCGAGCGAAGAATCATACGCCGTTCATCCTTCAGACATTTACTGAGCTAATCATTGTCTGGCACAAGGTCACAAGTTTTCTGCATTTAGTGAAAAATCTAATTATTTTCGAGGACAGCTTCCTAAATATCGTCCCAGGTCTTTGCGTTCTACATTTATATGCATCACGTATTTTCCTCTGGAACATCGACCAATGTTCGAGTCACTTGGTGTGAGTTGTGCTTAATAAAGAAGCAAATACTGTCTATTAATAACTTTGTCCAACTCAAGGTTCATATTGTGAGACACACATGAGGAGTCAAGAATTTGCGAAGTGGTTTGCGAGACTAACATGCTAAAGCTGTATCTTTTGAAGGATCCGTGTAGGTCTTTAATTAATAGACATAATACAAAGAGATAATAATAGATAAATAAATAGATCCATGTCTTGAAAAGGAAAATCATCAGAATAAAATCCCAGATTCTAACCGACCATTTTAGACTGCAAAAGGGAGAGATTTTCGAGTTACGAGTTGGGCAAACACTGATCACTCAGTGTTACCAAACAGCGTTTTCTTAAATTTAATTTTGTTCCGAAAGCTAAGAATTATGTATTTTAATATACAGTCAATTAACGCTGCCACTTCTAATGGTTAGAAAGCTTGTCTCGTTAGATCAATTTACAACAGAGTTGTGAGTTCCCTATACTTTCGGTCTTGTGGTACATCTAAGCTAAACGTAGTTGACGACCAGGTTTCTTTCAGATAACCGGGCTAAACAAGATTTTCACTAAGGGAGATATTATACCTGACATCTAATTACTGCAAACTACGCATGTAAAGGCTTTGTGGTAGCCGGCTTCAGATAAATTATATGTCAATTTGACAACATTTGTATTATTTCAAATTTATTGCGAAATATTTATACAGTACTGTACTGAATGATAAACGTAATAAAATGTTCTATAAATTACTATGTTCTATATATCACCATGCCTTGAATACTGTGTATAAAATACAAGTCATTTTTTTTAATTCCGAAGTCGCTTGGATACAGTGATTGGAGCTAATGAAGATTTTATTGAATAATTTTACTCTTTAGTATTTCAATATATGTTTGTGTAATTTTGGTAAATATAGCCTCTAAAATGAGATATTAGTTTTATTTTCATTTTTGTTTAATTTAGAGGACAAGTTATCCATCGCAACCTGTTGGAATGTGTACATATGTTGTTTTTTTTCTCTTTTTATATTATTTCACCCTATTCAAGTTATTAAAGTCTCTAAGGTTTAAATGATTAGTGGGCGTGGCAGAATATGAGAGAAAAATATTACGGAGAGTTAACGAAGAAAAGTACAAGAAAAATTATATATTTATATATATCGAAGTGGTTAATAAACTAAGAGCTATGTTTTTAAAAAAAATTCATTTTTAAACCATTTAAAATTTATTTACTTATATTCAGTCTGTAGTCATGGAAGGCAATTACAATCGAGGTTCTCGTACAACTTATACTGCTAGCTCATTGGATTTTGAAATTGTTTTTTTTATTTGCGGAGATTTTATGTTGTTAAAAAGTAAGCCGATACGTGAGGAGATTGGTCATGATAGTTGGTTGGATGGTTGATTTTGTTTAGCGACATATCAACATCTCTATGGGTTATTTGATGCCAAAATCTAAATAATTTTTAACACCTCAACTGAATATATTTTGAATTCAATTGTATGCCTTCAGCTACAGATAAAATGTATTGCTGTTCATGTATTGTCGGTCTTTTATATATAAAATATATTGCGAATATTTTACTATTAAAATGTATTTTTATACTTACATAGCGTTTTTGTTTAGGGATCACCCTATTTACCTACGGTTGGGACCCTAACCGGTGCTACTACCCCGAGTGTGTGTAGACCTGAGAGAAACAGCAATTAAGAGGTGGTTCAGGTTCCTCAATGCCTCTAATCTATCGATCAACGGCCTTGCTGCCGTATGTAGTTTATCGTCATACTCAGGACTTTGTGTGAAGATACGCTTTTTGTGATATGAAAAGATGAACAAAAAGTAACATGCATACCAGCTTAGTAATATTTATGGCTCAAATTCCTGAAGTTGGATATTAAATGAAAAATTTCCTCTCAGCTCATCCAAATTTAACTCGGAATGATGAGAATGCTTTCCCTTGTGTATTTACCTCCATAATTCGTTACTTAATATCGGTGAGCGGTGTTATTGCGAACGTGGATTCATCTTCTGGCCAGGAGGTGAGAGACACGCTTCTTCTCTCACGAGGGCCAGGCTTATATATCTTACTTCTTCCCACAGAATGTGATAAGTCATATGGATATAAGTTCTGCTATAAGCGGAGAGGGGTTTCTATGAAAATTATCCCCTTTATATTTGATTATTTCCAAGCTATATTTTAAAATCAGTAAGACGACATAGATTATTGGGAGTCAAAAGAAACTGGGAAAAGATAAGCAATGAGAGAGGGGTCATTAAAAAGACCAGGTTCCAAGGAGACAAAAATGTATGTGTCAATTTATGCGATTAATGACCAACAATCTCCTAAAAGATAACCTCATAAGGATATAAACCATTCCGTCAACAATTGGTCTAACTCCAATCGTTCCCTTAATAAAGAGTTAAGCTGTATGGTCACATCAAACGAAGCCGCATAGGCTTGTTCAAGAATATACCTTGAAGGCATGGTAGTTAGGAAAAGAAGCCGGAGATCTAACCAAATGAGACTGACTGACGCCAATCTTGAATATTTATACGTAGATAAACAGGACGGTGAATTCTGGAGTGATTTGTGTAATATGAATGAACATTCTGACATAGGCGGAGAGAGTGTTTCATATTAATCCCCCTTTATACATAATTGTTTACTATTTCATGTGAAACAAGTTACTAGAGTCACGAAAACGCAAGGGATGTTCAGTCACTTATGTGCCATGCGATCATGTATCTTCCATACATGACTGGCGATGCATATTTTTCTCGTAGTAGGTTGCCATTTTTTTCTACGGTAGACCACTTTACATCCAAGGCTATAGAACACGGTCTGTACTGCTATTTGCCTATAGCTGGCGGGAGAAGAAGAGGATTGATATCTTTCCCAAGGGTATTAGCACGTAAGTGAATGTAATGGATTCGACTGGAATTCGAACTCGCCTCTCCGATTCCTCTGTTATTCATTTTCCCACAATACCTCAGACTGAACACGCAGCCCTATATAAAGAGCGTTGTGGAGGTTGTGCTGTTCTGGGTCAAGAGGGTCGATATTGGAAGACCCTATGTCTGGCAACAGACTCTGTACTATGCCACACAAGCAGGAGAATTCAGTCATAGCTGTCAGACAATCTCTGCGACTATATTTCGCCTTAATTCTTGTCCCATAACACCCCAGACGACAAAACATTTGATTATTATGTGTGGGGCGCAGTTGAGCGAGAGACAAAAAAAAAAATCCGTTTAACACCAATGATGAAAACAAGGATTATGGCAGCATTTAGATACTTAAACAGGGAGACCGTCCAGAAGAGAGGCAGAGGATTACAAAGCCGTTGTTGAATCCAATGGCGATTTTATTCAATAAATTTATTTTTTGGTATTTCAAGATATTTTTGTCTATATGTCAAGATAATTTTGTGTCATTTTGGTAAATATAACAGTTAAATGAAATGTCAGTGTTATTTTCATTTTTGCGTAATTTAGACACAATTTATCCATCGCTTTCTCTCTTGCAATATATATATATATATATATATATATATATATATATATATATATATATATGTGTGTGTGTGTGTGTGTGTGTAATTATATATAGTGTCATTGACACCGAGTTTTTATAAAAGGTCTGTTAAATATAGTGGCATCTATGAAAATATATTCCATACAGCCGCAAAGGCATTTTTCGATTGTGTTTTGCTGAGCTTCCAAATTATAAAAATTCAGTAACTGTTCTGGATTTCATATGATACAATTCTCTGAATCTTATCGCGTTTACCAAAAAATATCAATAAGTTTTTGAACACGCAAAGAATCAATCTATCTATCAAGTCAAGAGGAGACAAATATATGAATCACATCATGCGATTAATGAACAAAAATATCCAAACAATAAATATTCAGCAACTTATGAATTTAGTATAAAATCAATTAATCAATCAATCATTCTATCTATCTATCTATCTATCTATATATATATATATATATATATATATATATATATATATATATACCCAGATTAAAAGAGAGAGAGAGCAAATTTGAGACAAACGTGAAACACAAACTTTTCCTTGTATCTACACAAAACCGGAATAGCTTTATCTAATTCTTTTAAGAAGAGTTATTTTCACAATTTTTGTTAACAGATGTAGTTAATTCCTCAGACGTACGAGCGACCATGGAAATAACCCCAGAAGACCACGTTTTACAAATGCGTAACACGTTTTGGAAAGCAAGTAAATTTCTTATCCTGAACGACAATTACGTCCGATGGACGGCATTTTAATGCTGATGTTAATTTGCAGTAATATACCTGCAGTTTGAAGGAAACGTCTGACCGAGACAATATTAAGTAGATTCTGAACAATATCCTCTGAAGTCTTACAGCCACTTTAAATAGCATTAGATATTTCATTACACATTTGGATGGGAAGCAGTTTCTTCCCAGATAATATGCCCAGAACAATTTCTGAAATTTCTTAAATTTGAACAAATGTGGGTAGTAAATTGCTGATTTTCTTCATTAAGTTACCAAGTAGATTGCATGTTTAGAATCGAAATTTAAAACATCCAAATTTATCAAGAAAGTCGTGTATTTCAATACCAGATTATTTTAAAATTTATTTTCTTATTTCAAAGACTAATGTCTGAATTTATGTGACTTTGCGAAAATATACTAAAATCTGATTTTTATATCATAGGATGTTGTGTCTAACATGAGAAATGCATTATCTTAAATTCAGTTTTATGATAATGATATCTAGAAAATATCGTACGCTTATATCCTATTTGAAGGCAGTTTTATACAATGATGGCTGCTAGAAATATTTTTGATATAAATGTAAAGAATCGTGATAGCATTATAAAATATCGAGCCTGACATATAATAAACTTCTGTTTCTAGAATTCACCATTGAATAAAATGAAATGCAATGGATAATATCATTTGCTTATAGGTAAATGTATATACTGATGGTTGTACTAGTGCGAAGTCATAAGTCATATGGAACAGAGCTTGAGCAGGCTGGCCTCGTTCAAACTGTTGATCACGCTGGATAACGCGGTATCTCTGCTCAGCATAGTTCCAATATAAAAAAAAAATGTTGTGATATGTGGGTACTGAACAAACATAAATGTCCCTGAGCAGGCATCTGTAACAGTGATTGGTTATCTGCCTTATCAACGGTTATCTGTGGACATTATATATATATATATATATATATATATATATATATATATATATATATATATATATTATATTTCCACGGATCGATCCGAATAGGTGAAAACTAGGTAGGTTAGTCTGATGGTGGGCAGTGGAGTTTCTCTGTGGTGGTTAAATGAGAGCAGTTTCGTTTTGGCGGCATAAAAATTTTCTTGCCCTATTTAACCACTTTATTCACGGTCCTAGGTTAAATTTGTCACCTGTGACGGATTACCTCATAGATAGGTGTAAATCGTAGTGTCAACAGCATAAATGCCTATTTGGGAACTGATAACATCAGGAAGAGCATTGATGAATATTAGAAACAGCGTAGGATAGAGCCTTGGAGATTCGTCCACGTATAATTAGCGGGGTCATAGTGTTCTCCATTGTTATTAAACAGAGGAACTACAGGGGAGGATATATATATATATATATATATATATATATATATATATATGTATGTATGTATGTATGTATGTATTTGATACGCAGACTCACTCTACAGCGTTCTGACCATAGCTCAATTAGGTCTCGTTTAAATATTCATGGAGACATATCGGGTACTATTTGTAAAATACTTGTTGACAACACAAATATATTACATTTACATGCAAAATAAGGCTAAAGATAATGGAAGCCTTATTAATAGAAGCAAAAAAAAACACTTAATAATATTAACTATGAACATGGACACAATACCTTGACCGTGTTTTGAAAAATGAAAACATTATGTAAAAACATTATGTAAATACATACAAGCAACAAACTATTTCTTATTTAACAGTTAAAATATTTCATTCTTGGGTAGATGTATAGCCGAACGCACTCGGACAAAATGTATATATGTGTGTCTGTGTGTTTATATATATATGATTATATATATGTATGTATATATATATAAATATATATATATATATATATATATATATATATATGCCTAAATATATAATTATATATATATATATATATATATATATACATAATTATATATATATAATTATTATTAAATATATATATATATTTTTTATAACAAGAATATTATATATATATATATATATATATATATATATATATATATATATATATATATATATAAATTAAAATAATTTGTTATTATTTAATGCAAAATAGATAAATGTAGATGATGGCTGTATGTT
>CAHIKZ030002197.1:97500-142500 GCA_903632075.3 Acanthosepion pharaonis
GCATTAAATCCTATTTTGGTCCATCGATTAATTGCAATTGGTGCGCGAAATCTGCACTGAGTGCCAATGTGTCGATAAATCACAACTAATCATTAGTTTCTGAAAGCATACATTTTAACTATGCCATTCCTAATCGAACGCAGTGCGTAGGAAAGAATGGTTAAATCTAAGCCAGTAATTAAGAATGCAAAATATTTCGCAAATATTCACAAATGTATATTTTGGGTTAACTTTCTCCTCTTTTTCCAAATGGTAAAGCGATTATCTGATCATGTGCATCTTACCTGCCAATCAGTGAAACTGTGTATGTAGCGCGATCAGATTTAAGGGTGACATCGGGAAAAGACGATGCTTTCTTGACATTTGGATAAAACACAGCCTCTTACAAAGTGGCGTACTGGACTATGAATAGGCACCATTCTAGATTTTTGAAGAAGAATGTTTGTAGAAACACTACGATGAACATCAGAACTTTACTTAGCAAATACTGCAGTGTTGCTATATGTTAGAAAACAAGAGTGAACCGAGAGTGAAATCGAACTCCAATTTCTGGTTTATTTCCGAACAATTCAAATAGTTCTTTATGCGGTACCTTATAAAAGACTTTTTGCTTAGTCTATGAAATATAAATGTACGTGCTCTTGTATTTAGATTGCTTTCTCTTATATCATAATGATCATAAAAATTGTATTTTTGTTCCAGGTTCCTATTTCCTTTTCAATTCTACTAAGCAAACTGTTCAGCCTTCTTCGGATGAAAAACTTGCATACGTTTCTCATTAACGTGAATGATCGATGGAAATCCCCAGTTTAAAATATACGGTAATATTTTTTAAAAAAATCAAAAGGTGAATTTTGCTGCTTCAGTTAAGCATAGATTCAAATTAATATATATATATATATATATATATATATATATATATTAATCTCAACTGAAATGTGTATAAATTTTATAATATGAAATTGACAATTTCTGTTTGAATTATTGGGATGAAGAGTTATCGTTATTTACACTATTCGCCTTCAATTTATTGTCCTCATTTTTCCTGTTGTTATCACAACTTTCGGTCGTTATGCTTTTATTGGGCGTATGTCGAATCCGGATAAAATACCGGTAATTTGGAACGGAAGCTTTTATTTTGTTTGCGGGAGTAGGTTACCCGAATAGATATACAACTGAAGGCCTGAGTGCACAACGACCGAAAAGTCCAATTACAGTAGTCTTAATACAATAGACCAAATATATATAGTGTGAATAATGAAGTTGACAGCTGGTCCAAATCTTTTTGAATAATTCGGATTATTCTTAAAATGATAGTGAATTGTTTGTGGGGCTCAATATTTGGTGAAGTATGAAGATCCTCCAAAACAGCTGCACTAATGATATCTCTAAAATAACGAGGAGGATATTAGAATAATTGCTGTTTTCAGGATTAACACGTCATTAACTGTGCGTTTTGAATTATACCAAGGAACACAAAAAATAGGAAAACCCTAAAAGTCTGCAGACAATTCAGAGGAGAATGTTACTGCAATCAGCATGGATAAAAAAAAAAAAAAAAACGGCACGGAGATAAAAACTGGTTGTTATGTTTTGTTTTTTTTTTTTTTTTGTTTTTTGTTTGTTTGTTTGTTTAAGCGACCAAATAAGACCGGCAGAACATTGAATTCAAAGCGCTGCATAGAAATGAAACGAAATCAAACGTTTTCACAAACAGGCCGCACAAATGAAATGAAATAATTGTGAAAGAAGTTGATGAAATCTAGACGAGACCTTATTAAATCGCTTAGTCTCAATCGCAAAGATGGCTAGCAGATAAACCCGTGAAACCAGAAATAACTTTAATTCGCAAATAATGCAATGTTATGATATGTTAAAAAAGAACAGTGAAATCGAACTCCAGTGTCTGGTTTATTTTCGAGCAATTCAAATATATATTTTTTTTGAGTACCTTATAAAATCTTTTTTTTTGTGTAGTTAATGAAACATGAATATACGTGCTTTTTGCATTCTCTCTTATATCATAAAAATCATAAAAATTGTATTTTCTTTTCTTCCAGTGGCCTATTTGCATTCTAAATCTTCTACGCGATGTATTCAGCATTCTTCGGATGATAAATGTGCTAGGTAACGGTATTACTTATCCAGGTAACGGTATTACGGAAAAAGGATTCGACCGTAGTCAGGATCACCGTGCCAGTGCGAACGATACTTTCCTTAGCTGCATAGTTTCGCTGCATGTTTCGCCTGGTTACATACAATTTGAACTCAGAGTTTTACTTTTCTTAGATCGGTTACCACCTAAGGCTATAACACCCTTTCGGTACTAATATTTTACCCATATATGGGGGAGGTAATCTATGAAACACCTATTCTATACTGATGATCTTAACTGCTTGCCATGGATGCCAACCAAGAGAAAAGCCTACTCACAATTGTCAAAACCTTCAGCTAAGACGTTAGGATGAATTTTGGAATCGAGAGATTTGCCAAAGCTAACTTGAAAGGTGGGAAAGTAACGAAAGCTACAGATTTAGACTTGACACCAACAACAAATTTTAGGAACTATTCAAAGATGATAGATACAAGTATTATGAATTAATGAAGGAGAATACAACTTTCAATTATGGCTAAAAGGTTCCACAATATATTATTGTAGGAAAGTGCGTCAACCCCTTACTGTAGTAAGATACAGCATCAAGATTATTAAATCAAAGTTGAATAACATTAAAAGATTGGACACCAAAACCAGAAAAATGCTTGCCAAATAAGGATCCTTACCCCAAATCAGATATTGACAAACGTCAAAGTCTAGAAAAGTCAAATCCAGCTTAAATAATCTAGAAACTATTTGAATTCATTACATCGCAAAAATCAACCCTCTCCTACAAAAATAAGTAAAAAACTAAATGTTTTCCATCAACAAAGAAGCTGCACTCTTCAGGAAACAGCTTAATATATATGAAATCTTACCAACAAAATCGAAGCAAATATTCTGTTGGTGCAAATATAATGACGTAATAATGTCGTTTTTGACGTAATTTTTAACGTCAAAAACGACATTTTACGTCAGCAATTATTATTTTCATCTTTTACCATCTACGCCAAACGAGTAAAACAGAAAGCAAAACAACATGAGTGATGTTATAAGCACCGACCATACACAGTTACCCAAAATATCGATGTAATTATCCTCTGGGACATAGCATTTCAAACTGATAGGAAAATAAAAGCCAATAGACTTTATAATATCATAAAAGAGAAGAAATTCAGGATGCGCATGCTTATTGACAGAGCAGTACAATCTGAGAAGAACACCTCCACGAAAATTATCTAGAAATTGTCCAGATATAATGACCTGGAGATCGGGATTAACAGAATGGTGGTGGACTGAAAACTCTCACGGTACCAGTGGCAATCAGAACTCTAGGCCTCGTGAGAAAAGTAATCGGCAATTTTGCTAACAGTGCCGTAAGTAACATCAACATGCAGATTGCCCAGAAGAATGATCTACTAGGAACACCCCGTTTACTAAGAAAAGTGCTATCAATTAAACGACAATTCTCCTATCGTGCCCGAGGACCATAGTTTGAAATTGGTTCTCTAGGATACAAAACAGGAAACGTAACATACACAAATAATAATAATAATAATAATAATAATAATAATAAATAAATAAATAAATATGTAAATTTTACGGGAAGGTAAGTGCATAAAAATTGTTTGAAACTCGCCCAGACCTGGTTACATAGATAAAACTTGTAAAAAAATTCATGGGACTTTACAATATAAATAGACAAAAAATTAAATCTAATCTCGTGATCAAAAACCGCAAGAATTTATAATGTGGCTTCTTCCTGCAGATTATAAGGCATCTTTTAAGATCTTCAAAAACCTATCAACATACAAGGAACTTGAAGTGGAAATCTCAAAAATGTGGAAAATGAGTAAATCAATCATTCCAGTCGTAAGTGGATTTGTCGGATTGATTTGAAATGATTCCGATAAACTCATTGAAGGGATTCCTGGAAGCTCATGACTTAATGAAATACAAAAAAATTGTACTCACAAGTACAGCACAGACATTACGAAGAGATTTATCTGTGTAAAATGTCTGTGATCTTAGGTCTTTTTTTTTTGTTTTTGTTTTATACATTCTACAGAAAATGATCTGTGGAAAAATTCACGAAGCCATTTCTGACCTTTTGTCTCTAGTTGGGACCCGGAAGAAGAATGTGTATTCGACAGAAATCGAAAGAAATGATGATGATGATGATGATGATCATCATCATCATCATCATCATCATTATTATAAAACCCAGGTTGTGTGTGTTTGTGTGTCTGTTCGTTTATATATTGGATCGGATTTCCTAGATTTTTCAACCGATTTCAATAAAACTTCCCAGGACTACGTAAAATTACCTTGCGGTGGTTCTGACAGCGCCAAAAATTGAAAACACACAATTGTTTTTTCACAAAATCAATTTGAAAACACAATTACGAGGCATCGCGAGAATGAAAGGGGGACAACTCATATCTTGTTATACTTATTATAAAACCCAGGTTGTGTGTGTGTGTGTGTGTGTGTGTGTGTGTTCGTTTATATATGGGATCAGATTTCCTACATTTTTCAACCGATTTCAACAAAACTTCACTTTTTATTGGCAGGTAGTGTTTCTTATTGTCTTGCATACTTTTTTCTTTATTTTTACATTCAGAATGCTTTAAAAATTCCATTTCAAAGACAATTGTTTATAAATAAATTCTATTCAATCGGTAGACTCATAACGATTGAAAACAATGTTTTTGTTTGAGTTTGACCAATTTGTAAAAAAAAACAAAAAAAAACAAAACAAAAAAACTAATTAATACATGCGTGTCCGTCAACCTTAAACAATAATCTTTTTCAATTTTATTTTTTAGTCTTTATGGTGGTCGATACTTGATCTATCTCTTACTGATACATCCCCGGGCAACGCCGGGCTCTACTGCTAGTCATCACTAAAAATAAGAAACACAACCAAGGGAGAAAATGGGTAAAATTAAATTAATGTGTCAACATAAAAAATAATAAAAAAATCAACTTGGAAATTAAATAATATAGAGCGGGAAGAAAAGGCAATAAATTAAAAGAAAAAAGTGGGGAAAAAAAAAACGAAAAGAAGAAAACAATGGAAATATTCAGTAAAGTAAGCCAAGTTAAATTAAATCTGATACATCAAAGAGACAAAACAAAAGCAGAAACGATAATCGAAAAACGAATAAGATCGAAAAGAATAATGGATGGGTGAAATAAGGTAAAAAAGAAAACTGTAACTCATATTCACGCTTTAAAAAATATTGTTATTACATTTTAAAACATTGAATCGTTGCTCTGAGATTCAGAGAAGAGTTTGTGAGCTAATGATATCTTATTTGGTCGTACTATCTGTGCCAGCTTCGTATTCTATCGCAAGGAGACTTTTTTTTGTTAGTTGAGTTGTCATTTTTAAACTCTCTCCTTCAGATCTTTATGAATCCAAATTCTGGTTGCTGTCTTCTAAGTGTTAAAATCGATAGTAGTATCACCGAGGCGAAAAGTCGCATTATCATATTTTATTTTACGTACACCGACGCACACGAATTCACACGCGCAGGCATACATACGTTAACTTAGTATTCTACTTTTTTTAAATCACCATCACTTCACGCATTTGCACACAGCAATAGTAAAAAATATATATACCCAAAATAAACGGAGATGGAAGGAATTATCGGCAATCAAGTGAAAAGGTGTAAAAATATGATTGATCTGAGGATACACCTTAAATAGTCCTAAAGTGTGTCATTAGTTTCCACCAAATCTTACAGTTACACTTCCACCTCCTTTTTCTTCTCCTCTGCCTCCTCCTTTCTTCTCCTCCTCCTCATCCTCATCATCAGCAACAGCAGCAGCAGCTAAATAATCATCACAATTTAATTTATTACAAGCAACATTGAGTGGTCAACATTTCATCCGGCTTCATTCAATTCAGTTGATTGAAACAATATGCTAAGCTTAGATAAATTATAGTAGGCGAATTACTTGACATACGAAACAAGAATATACATCTATGGATCAGGCTATCACGTCTATAAGTTACTTAGATATGCAAGAGGGTTTCTTAATAATAATAATAATAATGATAATAATAAAGGACCTTGGAATCGAAATCTCAAAAATCACGCACAAAGGAACATCAACAATCCCCGTTGTCGTTGGAGCCCTAGGACTGTTTGGATAAGATCCCAGTAGACTAATTTAAGGGATTCCTGGAAGCCCATGCCTTAAACAAATAAAAGAATGTTCTCACGAGTACAGTTCACACCTTACAAAGTGCTTTGTCTATGTAATTTTTTTCTTCTTCTATTGGAAAATGTCATGATGCCATTTCTAACCTTAGGTCCCTGGGCGGGACTCGGAAAGAAATCAGTACACATCAGAAATCAAAGGCAATATAATAATAATAAATAATAATAATAACAATAATAATAAACCACAAACAAAAACGGTGCCTCCTTATTGATATACCAGTCCCAGCAGACTGCAATGTATCTTTAAAGATATTCAAAAAAGCTGTCAAAATACAAGGACCTTGAAATAGAAATCTCAACAATGTGGCACATGAGAACATCAATAATCCCTGTTGTAGTTGGAAACCTAGGAATGGTTGGAAAAGATTGCAGTAGACTAATTGAAGGGATTCCTGGAAGTCCTTGCCTCAAAGAGATACAAATTGTTCTGACCAGTACAGCCCTCACTTTAGGAAGGGCTTTGTCGATGTAATTTTTTTTCAGTGGAAAGTGTCATGGTGTCATTTCTAAACTTAGCTCCCTGGGCGGGACCCGGAAATAAATCTGTAAAAGCTAGAAATCAAAGGAAATAAAAGTAATAATAATATAGAAGTGGGAAAACTTATTCAGCTAGAATTGTCATACAAATCAACAACTATTGGCTTGCTAAAATACACGGAAACAACAAAGGACTGGATGATGCAATTAGTCAAACAACACGAAATCTGAAAGAAAAAAAATATTCAATCATGAAAGAAGGTTGTAAATAAAAATGAGATTTACATTTAGTAGATTCTGCAGAAATTCAAAACAAAGAACCATCTGCTGCAGCAAAAGTACAGAAGAATTGCCAATATCCAGAACGTGCAAATAAAGCTGATGTTCATAAAGTTAACACGCATCGATGGTTACGGAAGACTTTAGTCTTGCAGCGCATGACCAGAGTCTTTTCAGTAAAAACGTTCAGGCAAATATACATAACAGTGTGGATCCAAAATGCAGGTTCTGTGACAAATATCTGGAAACTAAAGACCATTTCATTTTAGGATGTTCTGTACTTGCGCCAAATGAATACAAAAAATCGTCGGGAAGAGCGAGGAAATACTTACACTGGACAATGTACAAACACTTCGGAAAAGATGTTAAAAACAATGGTATGAAATGACACCCAGCAACGGTTACAGAAATGAAAGATATCACAATCCTATGGGATTACAGCTTATTCACAGACAGGAAGATTGAAACAAATAGGTCGGACAAAATTGTCAAAAATGGAAAAGAAAACTTGCCTACAAACTGATATGACTTGCCCAGCAGACTGAAACATAGCAACCAAGGAATTTGAAAAAAATATCGAGGTGTAATGATATGAAAACTTGAATAGTTCCAGTCATAGTAGGTGCGCTTCTAATGATAAAATAAGAAGACGACACATCGAAAAAAAATACCTGGAAATCCTAGCTTGAGAGAAATACAAATGTCTTGATAAATACACAGCCCGCATACTGAGATGAACCTTATCCTTGTAACAAGCGTTACATGGACTTAGAAGAACAAATCATGAAATGTAGCCATAATGACACACCACTACCTGCCTTGGGTCTTCTCGCAGACTTGGTAGGTGGTGTGAATATAGCAGAAATAGAAATAGATCATCTTGTATCAGGTTGCACGTTGTTGGCATCCACTGAATATAAAACCCGACATGACAGAGCGGGCCAATATCTGCACTGGAAAATCTGCAACTTCTACGGGAAGGAAACTGAAAAAAAATGGTATGAACATCTCCCAGACCCGGTTACGGAGATAGGACCTGCTACAATTCTATGGGACACACTGACAGAACAATCAAGGCCAAGGGGCCAGATATTGTTATTAAAGACCACAAACAAATACGGATATTCAAAAAGTTGTCAAAATACAAGACTATTTGAAATCAAGAAATCTCAAAAAATGTGGCATATGGGAACATCAACAATCCCTGTTGTAGTTGCAGCCCTAGGACTGTTTGGAAAAGATTGCAGCAGACTAATTGAAGGGATTCCTGGAAATCCATGCCTCAAACTGAGATACAAAAATTGTTCTGACAAGTACAGCCCACATTTTACGAAGGGTTTTATCTATGTATTTTTTTTTTTTTTTTTTTTGTCAGGAAAGTGTCATGATGCCATTTCTAACCTTAGGTCCCTGGGGGACCCGGAAAGAAATATGTAAACGAAATCAAAGAAATCAAAAAAAATAAAAACTACTACTACTACTACTACTAATAATAATAATAATAATAATAATAATAAGAAGAAGAAGAGGAGGAGGAGAAAGAGGGGGAAGAAGAAGATTGTAAATTGGGAAGCGTTCATCAAAAAACTGATAATTTCAGTTATTTTTGAACTAGGAACCAATCCATAAATGTGAAAACATATACTTCCCAAATACCCGTTTAATCGAATTTGGCTGAAATACAAATGATTTCATTCAAACGATTCTTCCCTCATCCACACAAAAGAATTATCAATGTGACAGATTTAAGGAATATTTAAATACTTTATTCTACTACATGAATTCACATGTGCATTCTAATACATGCACTAAATTCTACATATTTATTTCTTTTCATATTTTGAATGTTCTTTTATTTACGTGTAGATTACATCCCTGGTAAAATTCTGCTGTATTTTACCCCGTGTCATAATTTCAGCTTCATATTTCAGATTTTTTAATTTCTCCATTTTATCGCTTTACACATTTTAACAGTTCATAAATTTTGCCTGAACATATACATTGTATTATATTTCTGCTTGTTCCTTCCTTATGTTCCTTTGTTTGTCTGTTAGTTATAGTGTTGAACTGTATTCGGCGTCTCACTGGCGGCGATTTTCAAAGAAACATCCTCAACCGCCCCAAATCACTCATGTCGTTAAAAAATTCCGGAGATTTTCAAAGAAACAACCTCACCCTCTCCTACCCCTAAGCAGTTAGAGTAGCGGCAATGAAGGATGCCTATAATAGATTACAGTCCAAAAATAAATTTTTTTTCTTCGTCTTTTTATATATATAATATAAAATATATATATATATATATATATATATATATATATATATATATATATATATATATATATATATATATATATTTATTTATTTTTGTATGTAACTCCACCTTTTCGCCGACAAAGGACATAGCATGATGAAAAAGTCCCCAATCCTCGAAATCTTTGTTATTATTTAGAGAAAAGTATTTTTTTTAATTATTTTATTAAATTTTAATCCTTTCTAGCACATTCGAAATTTTGGTATTTTTTTTTTTTTTAATCCGGCGACCTGGGTCATATATACGTTAGTATTTTTGCGCCTATATTTCAGCTGAAAAACACATTGATTTAGAAATCATTAAAAAATCAAATAATTGTCAGATTTTAATCCAAATCTCAGAACGTATTCGGAATTAAATTATTTTTGCGTTCTTTGTTTCTTAGAAAATTGTAGTAAACATAATTACTTTTACATATTATACAACCCGCTTACAGATTCATTTAACTAATTACAACCTAATTCTAGAAATTTTTTTTTACTTTAACTTAACTTTCTTATTAATTTCTATTTGAAATTCTTATTATTTATTTAACTTGTCATTTTTGCCATTTCCTTTCAAGTTATACTCCTATTTAACTCCTATTTTAACGAAAAGTGTTTTTTAGTTTTTATTTTAGTCTTACTTTTTATTAATTTTTTTGTTAGAGATTTCTGAATCAAAAACGTTTGAAAGGTAACCTTGAAATTAATTTTAAACGTAATTTTTAATTTAATTATTTTTAGAATTTATTTCATTCGCATTTGAAATTAGTAACTTTCAGGACTTATTTTTGTGTTCTTTGTTCAGGAAATTGTAGTTAACATTTTTTTAAATATATTATAATCTACTTAATTAATTTCATGAAATTTCGAAAAAATTAAATTGGTCTCAAAAATTATTTAATGGCGGCCTTTAAATGACATTATCGTTATAAGGTCACGTGTTATTTTGGGACTGCAATTCTTTCATTTGATCTATAAGATCGTGTCTTAACTGGCATTGAGAATATGTTCATCAAGGAAAAGCATTTAATATATCCTCAAGTACGTGTACAAGGGACATAACTCTGTTTCTTCTGAAGTAAGAGACAACACAGCTGCAGATCGTGAGCAGAACCAAGCCGACGATGAAATTACAAATTATCTTGCTTGCCGTTATGTTTCTCCTTCGGAAGCTATGTGGAGACTGTCAGAGATCAAGCTACATCTCACAATGTCTACAGACTCGCTGTACATCTTGAAGACCAGCAAAGGGTTTACTTTCACAGAAGCAAAATGTATACAGTGAGCTCTACAAGGCATAGAGAAATTTCGCGTGCGAATATTGCTGCTGCATGTTTCAGACGCAGTGTGCTTCCAGGATTTACACACTGCGGAAGGAGAAATCTTGTCAACATTTTCGGATGCATGGCTGAGATATGGTCTTCTCTCAAATGATCACTCAATGGAACATGCATTGCTAGAAGCACCCACTGATTACAAAACACGGCATGACAGAGTGGTCCAATGTCTGGACTGGAAAATCTGCAACACTTACGGAAGGAAAACATTCAGGAAATTGGTATCAGTACCACCCAGACCCGGTTATGGTGATAGGGCCTGTAAAAATTCTATCGGATTTTACAATTCCTACAGACAGAAAAATCAAAACCAATCGCCCTGACATCGTGATTAGAGACCGCAAAGATAAAATGTGCCTCCTTGTCGACATGGCAGTCTCTACAGACTACAATGTTTCTTTGAATATCTTAAAAAAAAACTAGCAAAATACAAGGACCTTGAAATCGAAATCCCTGAAATATGGCGCATGAGAACATTAACAATTCCAGTTGTAGTTGGAGCCCTCGGATTGATTTTTAAAGACACTAGAAGATTCACCAAAGTAATTACCTGGTAGACCCTGCCTTAAAGAAATATTAAAAAAAAATGTAATCATATGTACATTCCACAGATTACGAAGGCCTTTATCTTTGCAAAATATGTGCGATCTTATTTTACCAAAACTACTCAGTGGAATATGTTATGATATCATTTCTGATCTTAGATCTCTAGTCGGAACCCGGAAAGAAATGAGTATACACCAGAAACCAAAGGAAAATAATAATAATAATAATAATAATAATAATAATAATAATTAGAAGAAGATGATGACTAGGAATAGCTCTCCTGGCTTATGATCTGAAATGATTGATGATGTTAACTAGTACATATTTTACCTTAGGGAACGAAAATCGCTTACAGAAATTATCCCTTTTACTTCTACAGATTAGTTTGTCAGATGCATAACGTCAGTCATTTGGTCCTGCCACCACGTGACAATTCTCCATGCGTCTTACTTCATGAGGTGGGACACAACATAGCTGGATATTGCTGGGGTTTGCTTTTAACTGAAGACTAGAGCTGCCAGAAAGATTTAGGAGTTACGTCGAAATACTAGAGATTATTATGAAACGGAAACATTCTAAACAAACTGGATTAACTAAGTGTTATTCTACATTTTCTCACACCAAGATTATGTACGACTTTATCAAAACCTGTCACTTCATCATACATATTTGGTAGTGACAGATGTATCAGGTAAATACCTTTCTGCATTGTGTATTTTTTCCGGACAGTGGATTTTATAAACGTTAAAGAAATACTTATGTTCTATTTTATTGTTAAACAAAATATTTCTTTTCAGAAAATATCGCTTGTAAAATGCCCATAATATGTGTAAATTTTTGAATTTGAATTGACATGATTGTAGTTTGGAAAGATTGTGACAAGTTTCCTCATGATATTCCGCTGAATTTGAATACAGTGATGGTTTTTTCCTAGACTGTTTGCCAACTATGTTGAGAGAAACTAGTATTTACTCCTATTTCAATCTATGGCTTAAAGTAGATTAATTTTTGCGAAGTGATCACATTAGATTTAGTTGCATTGAAAATAAATTTAAAATCATTATGCCAACTACTTCCTTACTTATGCGCGATGTACAATGATAGCTATCCAAAACTTTATATCCACTATAGCTGTAAGGAAATGAATTACTCTTATTATAGCAGTCTTTTATTCTGCTACTCGTTTACTTGCTATTACACCAGTCCGTTTTCTGCCATCAATTTTCTGGTTATATCAGTTAATCAATTTTCCTTCTGGACTTTCCTTCAAATATCCTGTGAGTTTTAATTTCCCTAATCACTTTTTCCTCATTATACGTTAGTGAAATACCAGCATTTTCTTTCTAATCCTATGTTCAAGTTTCCTTATCCGTTTATCTAAAACATCCTTATTTCTCATAAATACTCTGTGTATGACATTCTTAGCATATTTCTGTCTAAACACATCTCATTTATCTCACTTTTCTGCATTGACAGACATACGTGAATATTATTATTAAAAAAAAACAACTATTTCCATCATACGTACATCAACTATTTTCTGTGATTATAATGAAATTTTCGCCTCTCTTCATACTTTGTTCAAGTTTTGAAAAACATTTTTCCGTATTCCAAGGAGCTTTTGAATTACTGTGTTACATTCTCCGTCTTGTATTACATCACACTTTTTTTGCACATGATTAATCGACTTCATACAAACTGACCTCTTGTTCCTGCTGGCATCGCTCCTAATCGTGATTGATATGTTATTAACCTAGCCTCTATCCACTTGATAAATGGTCAATAATGAAACTTGTATCACAGATAAAGCTGACCAGAAATATACAAAACTTGTTGAGAACAAAAAATATCTTAATGATTATTTTGGATTTTGTAATGTCAATGGCTATGATGTCAACAAATATTTAAACTGATTCTCAAGCGTTATCCAGACTGATAAAATTCATGAGAATAGGAAAACTATGATCTATATATTACCAGAACAATGGCGTTACCTTAGTGCATATAACATGTAGAAGCCGTATGTTTTATTGCTATATACAATTAATGATAAAATTTATGGTATGAATCTTTGAAAAGGCAATTTTGCAGATACGCTAAGTGTAATAGTCCTCTCACCTCCTCTCTCTCTCTTTCCTCTCTGTCAATATGTCTGTCTGCTGCTTTCTCTCTCTCACACTCTCTCTCTCTATGTGTCTCTCTCTATATATATGCAGAAACATAGACACAAACACTGAACATATATAATATATATTTGTGTGTGTGCATATATATATATATATATATATATATATATATATATATATATATATATATGGTATGATATATATCCATTTTATGTGTTGATAATAAATATCATCATTTTTGGTTAAAAAGGCTTTGTTTAGACATATTATGTCGTTTTATTCCAAGAATTAATTTCTTCGTGGCTGTAGAAAGTTAAGAAATATTTTAAAATTCTAGAAACCATATATAGAAAATTGCAACCGAAAATAAAAGAAAATCCACAATATGTATGCCAACAAAGTTTTCAAAATTTTGTAGCAGCAAATTTTTATATAAAATACTAAATTAAAATATTATAAGTAAAAATACATTTAGAAAGAAATATAACAGTTACCTCATTTTCATAACCGATAATTTTGTACTTGAAACGCTAAAATTTGTAAAATCTTTATGATATATATTTTTTGAATTTACATTTCCTAATATATACATAGCCACAGATATTTTATGCCGCTGATGTCCTCAGATGTGATTGAACGTACTTGGGAAAATAAAAAAAATTATTTGAAAGAAAATTTTTATATTTTTCTTGATAAAGAAATAAATATGGATGAACTCCAAAGGCTGAAATTTAAAATGAATAGACAAAGACAAAATATATATATATATATATATATATATATATGTATATATATTGTAATGTGTGTGTGTATAATTTTTTTTTTGCCGTTAATACAATATTCTTATCTAAAAGAAATTTACATATTTATATTGTATAACGTTTTATGTCATTCATGCATTTTATTTTAAAATAATATTTATATCAAAAGGATATATAATGTGAACCTATTTAAAAATCTAATGTATTTCTATCTTAATAAGATAAGTATATACAATACACACATAAATACATATAAAATACATTTTGGACATATATATATATATTATATATATATGATAACGGCCATATTCGTTTAGTTTTAATACCAGGTTTCATCGATTTATTATTAGTATACAGTGATAGGTAATTTGCATTTTTCATTTAATATGACAGGTAATATATTTTAAAGGGGGCGTTACAGAATAAAAAGGAATCCTATTATTACTGGTACGCATAACACATATCCAAATTTAATGGTGTGAAATAAACTCAATTTAACCTTTAGCTGGAAAGTTTTCTATATATATCGACAACATTTAGCAAATTTTAAATATATATTTTATATCAAATCCGAAAAATACAGACATACAGGTACACAAACTTATTTGAATCATTTAAATTTACAAAGCCCCAAAAATAACGGTGAGGCTCGTTTTTTGGCCTTCGACATTGTGAAAGCATTCTTATATGTTGATTTACATGTAAAGTTTCTTCAAAGCTCATTATATATAGTGATACTGGTCAACTGTTACAATTAACATTTTCATTCCTAAAGGTTGAGAATTGAATTTTTAAATCAACGGATTTCCTCCAGTTCCTATAAAGGGTTAATAATTGTTTTGTATATAAATATTCCATCCTTGGCCTTTTTGAGAAAAAAATTATTTTCATCAATGACCTGATATTTTAATGATTCCCAGAAAAAAATCTATGCAGACATTTGAAACAATTTATGTTTGGTAAATCAAAAAATAAGTCTAGTGTCGGCGACAAAATAACCTAGCCGTGCGTCTTGAAATGGACCTCCAATAGGTTGTTAATTGGGGCAAGAATTGGCTGGTCAACTTTAACGCCACAAAAACTAAATTTTTCTCCATTAACCAAATAGAGATCCTTCCCTGTCCCCCATTAAAATGTCTAATAGTCAACTTTGTTTTGAGAGCAACTCCTGCGTCTGCTCGGTCTCACATTGACTGCTGACCTGAGATGGAACAAATACATTGAGTCAATTTATTCTTCCCCCGCGAGGAAAGTTGGCTCTCTGTGCCGCGCCAGGAAAATTTTTCTAGAATGAATCGATACTTCAAATATACAAAAACAACCATTCGCCCTTGCATGGAGTATTGCTGCCATATATAATCTGGGAAACCTTTTTTACCTCGGAGTTCTTGACAAGATCCAGAGAAGGATATGTAATCTAATTGGCCCTGATCTGGCGTCTTGTTTTCAATCACTCTCAACAGACGCGTCAATCGCCTCTCTCTGTCTTTTCAGACAAATACTTTCATGGTAATTGCTCTGATGAGCTGCTTTCACTGGTTCCCAGACTCCATGAATTCAAGCGCCCTACGAGGCTGGCAAAGAACCTCACCCTTACACTGTAG
This sequence comes from Acanthosepion pharaonis, assembly GCA_903632075.3. Taxonomy (NCBI): domain Eukaryota; kingdom Metazoa; phylum Mollusca; class Cephalopoda; order Sepiida; family Sepiidae; genus Acanthosepion; species Acanthosepion pharaonis. The sequence continues at coordinate 113,259 of CAHIKZ030002197.1, forward strand.
AATGTTTAATAAAATGTAGCCGTCTCTTCTACTCCAATAGCTTCATACCTCGCACCTCTCGCCTGTGGAACACCCTTCCCAATTACTGTTTCCTGAAAGCTATAATCTCCAACTATTCAAATGTAATGTCAATCGACATCTCAGTTACCTTGATCTACCCACTATCCTTCTCCTCATCCTTTTCTCCTATCATTCCTATCTGCTATATATCCAAATCTTTGCAACCCCCTGCATCCTAGTGGCTTCACGCCTATATTGAGGCATAATCAAAAAAAAGTCCCTTTCGGTGGGCTGTACAATAAAAGCGACTATATTCAAGAAAGATGAGAACTATAAATCATCAAGAACTGATTTATAAAAAATAAATCTAATGGTACAAGTATATACGAGTAAATATGTAATGTTTGATTCAACTATGAGCGTGGCGAAGATTTTGATATCAATTTAAAACAATATATATAAAAATACTGATTTCGCCGATTGATATAAGATATGAAAATATATAAAATCGTAAATTAAATAACCTTAAAAAAACACACTTTGTTTAAACAGGTTTAATGGTCTTCATGATTAGAATTATCGCCATGCCATTACGTAAAAGCAGAACAGATTTTCCACCGTGAAAAAAAATCATATTTTTTAATTTTTTATCGAACAGCTTCTTCCAGCTAAAAGGAAAAACTGCTCTTTAACGAACTCACAAGAGGATGATTAAATCGATCACTATAATCTGACAGCATTTTACTTGAAACAAAACGTTATCTTCAGAATAAAATATATAAATTTATAAATATAACCCTCTCTCGAAATGTGGTCTAATCCTTAATTGTGGCACCATTTAACGAAAAGAAAAAGAAAGAGAAAGAAAAGAAGGAAAGGCTAAGGACCCGAAGCGTGGATGATAAGCAGAACACCACGGCTAAGAGACAATGGATAAAGGATATTTTGATAAGTAACAAATGGCGAAAGAGTGTCATTACAATGACAGAAAAATTCTGAGTGGATAAAGGAATCAGGTGTATTTTGGCGACGGCTGTGTTATCTGGGATACGTAAAAAAACTCTATTATCAAACACGACTGGCCAAAGAAAAATTCAAATGAAAATGTTATTTCGATAAGTGACGAAAAACAGGTGGACTAAAAGGGCTTTGGATAGATATGAAAAATTAAAAGCCGCACACGATGTGTCCACTGACCGATTTCTTTCGACGGAACATCTTTGGCCTGCGATAATAAAATTATGTTATCAGAAATATGTACCGAAGGGAAATGAATGGGAACTTAGAAATGTTTTTTTTTGGGGGCGACGTCTGGCCGTGTTAAAAAGACCACCCATTCTGATAATTAGCGATAAAATGACTGACAAAAAACCAGGTGTAGAACAAGAGTTATGACCACCATTGTTCATATTGTTCTGTTTGCGGCTAGAGAAAATGATAACTGCGATTAAGAAGAAAAAAAAAAAAAAGAAAAGATAATTTTTTTTTTTAGTTAAGCAAGATATTTTTTTTTCCTGAAACAAAGCCCGCGGATTCGTCCACGCCCGACTAAGACATCATTGGTCAGTGGTGATCACGTGACGCACGAAGGAGGCTGTCGCCGCCCATCCAGAGGATAGGTATGAGAAGCTGCTACGAAGAAGTGGGGAGGGCAGTTCACGCCCCTCTGAAGTATGGTGAGAAGGTGGGAGTGAAGAAAAAAAGTTAAAAAAATCCAAAAAAAAAAGTGGAAAATTCCTAACCAGAAATAAAAAAGAGGTGGATATGTATTTAGAATTATCGAGGAACCCCGACGCCGACAAACCCACCCCGGTTTTGGTCGGCGTCCATAAAAACGAAGCCCCAACAGAGCAGAAATCAGAAAGTTAGAGTTCAGCAGAGTGGAGTTCCAGCAGAAGTTTGAGTTCTCGTCCAGTCTCCAGTTGAAGTTGGTTCCGCCTCGCAGATAGCTGACCAAGATTCACGCAAATTCCGGACTCCTCTTCAATCCAAGAACAATTATTTTGAAGAGCGACTTAGATCCAGACCACAAAATAAGTTTTTTTCGACTTTCGTCCGAAGACACACCGAAAAAACCAATTTCTTAAAGAGCAAACAACTTGAAGTGTTAAAACTCGCCTAACGGAAAACAACGTGTCACAATCCATAGAACGGGTCGGGAGATAGATGCAGTCCTATGTATCGAACAACTAGACATAAAGTTTGTTATCTTTTTTTTTGATATCTTGAACTTTTTTTTGAGTTTTCATTTTATTTTCTTTTATGCATATTTGTGTGGTGTCACCCCGTTGAACCCGATTTGCATTACGGCCCCAACTACTGGTTGATCTCGTCTGCCTAAGATCAATTCACAAGGTGGGTAGGCAGACTGGAGATCAATGCAGTTACCTTGGTAACCAGGCGTTGGAAGCAAGTTGGGAACGACGAGGCTGATATCAAATCTAACCAGATTCCCACCCGAATCACCAAAAGGTTAGAACGTCACATTTGGGTGCCGCGACTGATACCAAGCAAGTTGGTCGTCACAGGACGAGACAACACGACTGACGCGACAGGCGGACGTCACGTTTGGAGCGGCAACACCCGAACGGAGCAGCGAGGAGCGAACAACTGGCGCCGCGGCGAGGACGTCACAGTTGATGCCGTGGTAGACCAGGATAAGACGTCACAGTTGGCGCTGCGACCAGGGGACGACGTCACAATTGTACAGAGTGAACGTTACTATGAAACAAATGTCAAAAACACTTAGAGATAGAGAGAGAGATTAAGTTAGCGGAGAGGGAGAGGACATTTTAGGTTTGAAAACACAGATTTATACCTCAAATTATAAATTGTATCTTTACCCACTAAACTAATTAAAAATAATAGGCGTAATTTAGGGAAACCGTTGTCGTTAGATATCCCAGCGATAGTATATACATCGTAAATTCCAATAACCAAAAAACAATATCCACACAACAGGTTTAATCTTCATGGCTAGAACCCGCCTTGCCACTTACATAGTAGCAGACCAGCAACATTTCCACAGTATTCCATTAAAAAAGAATTAAAAAATTTTCGAACATTTAAGCGAACCACTTTCAATGAACCAACAAATTCCCAAGAGGATGATTCCCCGATCACTATAATCTTAACTTATTCAAGACTTGATTCAACCGTTACCTTCCAGTACTGTCCGTATAATTTAGTCGTTAAAAAACCCTCTCTCTGTGTTGAGTTGGCTCCTGGGCCTTGTACAAACAACCGTTACTATGATAAAAAAAAAAAAAAAAAAGAAGTCAAAAGAACTTAGAGAGAGAGGGAGAAAAATTTAGTGGAGAGCGAGAGGACATTTTAGGGTTACAAACACAGATTTATACCTCACGTTATAATTTGTATCTTTACCCACTAAACTGATTAAGAAATAATAGGCATAATTTAGGGCAATCGTTGGGATCTAACCGCAAAATCGTGGTCGAAGGCAATCATTAAAATATCGATAAATGGCAGTATACGGACAGATTATTCAACCGTTCTTCCATATGATTTTATTTATTTTTTTCCGTTTTCAAATCATCCATTTTCATTTTAACTGACACTGGCAAGATCAACTTCCTCATTTCGCATTATCGATGGGAAGTTAGATCAATCATACTCAAATACCAGACAAGTATTCTATTCATATTTTTTATGATTTCAAGAATTAAGCTGTTCATGTGAAAAACACATGCGCAATGCACTCTTAAGTGATTAGTCAAAAGAATAATAGTATCAGTTACTAAATTTAGTCTCACATTTACTTTAAATTCAATTTTATAAGGCTCAATTACGAGATAGTCATTCTATGATCTCGCACACGACTTTTTATGTTTTATTTCCATTCGAATTTTACTAGGATTATGAAGTGATAATATGAGTGTTGAAAATAAATTCCCAGCAATGTGATAAAAGAAATACTAAACAAAAAATTATATTAATCGATAGTAATTTATTTAAATAAAAAAAAAAACGAAAAAAAAATGTTTATGAAATATTAACGAAGGCGAAAACAAGATTTTCCCTTTTAAAGGGCAGGACACTTTTCGAACAAACCTTGCCATTAACAGATATATAAATATGCATTTAAAAAGTGTTTAAATGCTTCATGAACACTAAATGAATAATACCCCCGACGATCATATTGAACGGTCAAATTTTTGCTCTTTTTATTAAATTTCACCTGAAGGAATGTCACTGAGACGCTGGAATCTCTAGAGACTGAAGGTCAGAAAAAAAGACTCAGTATATAGAGCGATGTCTCATTTAAAAGCTGAACCGTGTTCAAAAAAAAAATATAAGATGGCGATTGACGGTTTGCATTTAAATTTCTGAAGATTTTAGTTATCAGGGAAATAATGAAACGGAATGGAGTTCCACAGGCATTTATCGAGGAAAGAGACTTGTGGAGCAGACGGCGCTTACATATTCAAAAATAAAAATCTTCATTTTATTTAGATGCCAATACTTTTATTAAACTCTACGTAGGTCGGGCACGAGGAATAAGCATATCGTCGATGTAGTTGCCATGAAAATATTTGTAGAAAATACAAGGAAAGCCATCAACCCCGGTGAGAAATTGATGAACTATTGATACCAAGATGAAGAGAAGCAATGGGAAATCAGGTTTAACAGCTAAAATTTGATAAGATTAATTTCGCAAAGCTAGCATTTCCGGAGACTTTCGAAGAGGAAAGATTCCATTTTTTCCATCATATTGATCCGAATATCACAAATTTTGAGAACGTAATGTTGAGGGTTTAGGTATTTTTTGACAAGAAAATGCTGTTTTAGATTAATTTCTTTTTTGCTTATAATCAAGGCGTGTTAATTTGACAAGGAAAGGCCTGGGGTAGTAAGTAGTAGCAGTCAGTCGTCTAATGTAACATGAGCGAGAAGATAATTGGCGATGATTGCAACATTATTTTACAAATGAAAGTTTCACCGGATATGCTTAAAGAGAGACCCTTCCATGCGTTTGACATGGCATATAAGAACCCCGATAATATGCAACTGTTAATCGGAGAAGCTCTCTCAAACTTTTGTTTCGTCCGTGTTTTCCCTAACTGAAAGTTGATCAAGCTTTGAAAAATTGCAAAAATTTTCAGAATGAACGTTAGACGTTAAAACCTTTTACATATATCGTAAAAATCCATGACAGTATATTATTAAGGCCTGAATAAATGAAAGGGTTCGGGAACAATCCTTCTAAACAGGAAACTATGGATGTTCAATTTGAATCGTGAAGAGTTTTACCGGGCGATACTCATATTAAAAACAAAAACGTACAAACTAAGTTTTTAACTTTTTAAATTCAATTTGTCCATTAGAAATTCAACAAAGATTTAAAGATGGCTTTGACATATATTCTGAAAAAACTTAACAAGAAGAATATTGTCCCATTTAGACTTAATTGTTTAAGATATATCAAAGGATGGACATTCAGATAAATTAGTTGGATAGTCTAAACGTCCCATAGAACTTTTAGGCCATGTTTAATGGCATTCTTGTATATGAAGAAAATTTTGGAGATACCAGGTAATAGTGGCGTCTATTCCTAGAATCGTGAGTTTAGTGGCCCAGTTTATTAAGGCGTAAAAAACGAAAGAAAAAAAAAAAAATAACTATTAAGGTTAATTATAGACAAGATGATGAACGATTCAAACGTGAAATTAACTCAAAATTTAACAGTCAAAATACCACAGAGAAATTTTTTAGAACAACAACAAAAAGTGAATTCAAAATGGAAGATCAGCTGGAACAGTTACATCAAGCAAGAGAAAAAGAAAGAGAGAAAAAGCAAAACAAAAAAAAAATAAATCAAATGGCCAATTCAAACAAGATTTAAAATGACAGAGGCCTTTACAAGAAGAAAAACAGTCCTGAGTTAGAAAACCGGTTACGTTATATTTTGAACACTCAGGTAACATATTTGGAGAGTCGAACTCCGGTCTAAAGAACTTTCAGAACATGCTATGTTTAACTCATTTCTTTTCATGCTCTTGAGAACTGCATCAAATTATTAACAGACAAAATATGATATGTTCCCTCATGTCTTAATATTTGAATATATACTATTTCTGTGTTTTGTCTTTATACTTGTAATAAACACAAGTATCTGTCTAGACCTAAATAGATATCAGCCCAGAAGAAAATAAAATATAAAAGAATGTATGTAAGTACCAGACATAGACGCGAGAATAAACGATAGAAACAATTTTAAAAATATATAATATTCTGTTTCATCAACGGAGAATGAATATTTGGATTAAGCATAAGTCTTTTGATGCTTCACTTAAACTAGTCGGTATTTGGTAGGGAAAACTCGAAACGATTACTTTCTTTAAATCAACGGTAATGTGATACATTCATTATTTAACAAAATGCAGTAGGATTTAATAAATCTGAAAACACAATGTTTCTCGAGTTTGAATCAAGCTTTTTTCTTTTCGATTATAGAAATATGTGGGAAATGAAATATTAAAAAAATAAACGAAACAAAAAACCCATCGGTTATGTTTGACGTCAAGCATACATAAATCATTTTAATTACAGTTCATTAATTCAATACAATACGATAGCCAAGAATCAGTTCTCAAAAACCAGAAAATCAACAGCGAGATTAAAAATAATGAAGCTGATTGTGTTTATTCCTCGAGAAACATATTATCTAGATTGAGATACGCCCCATTGCACGATGTTAAGAATGTGACAGAAGAGAATGTACCGTATTTGTGAGAGACTGGATGATGACCATGATAAGAATATATGCTATTTCCTCTTCCTGATCAGGTATAGGGATTTTGTATGTCTTCTGATAAGCCTCTAGCAGGATACAGAAATTACTGGTACCCGTTGGGTTTAAAACAGACGAATTCAATACTGAATATGAAAGTCTTCATTAAATGATACTTAGTTGTAAAGAAATTTTACTACGGTTCGATTTACCGACGCAATTAATGGCATCAATACTGTATATATCAATATATATATATATATATATATATATATATATATATATATATATATATATATATATATATATATAATTAAAATGAAGACGGGTATCGTGTGTAGACGAGAATTGTCCAAAGAAACAAGTATATAATAAAATATAAAGAGAGTATTACAAATGCGACAATACGGAATTAAAAAAATAAATGTTTCAAACTCAGGCAAGCATATAAAGCGTAAATCTCAATTATATATTTATGTATACAGATTATTATAATAGGAAAAAGATGAAGGGATAATCGTTATGGAAATGATTAATTGACAGAAACAGCAAATTATAAGCTTTGGGGATTTCTGGATGAGAAATTACTGGGAATGAAACGTGAATAATTTTAAGAAATTAGAACAACGTTCTTTTTAAGCTCTGTCCATTCAGAATGGAATCGATCATGGCTCTTCACATCTTACTTTATGTCCATGACTTGCAATGATTTCTTGGGAAAAAGATATTGCTTTCTATATACATTTCACTTGGTTTTAAATCTACAATAGTCTTTCTCCGAGACTATCAACAGTCCAAGGTGAAAGACCCATTTCTAAATTGTTAATATAAAAACAGCTGGGGATATATTAATTCATTCTCATCCTACTACTATAAATACTACTGCTACTACTATTACTACTACTAGTAATAATAATAATAATAATAATAATAATAATAATAATATTAATATTAATCCCGACAGTGTCTTATAATATATATATATATATATATGGATGAGATAGAGATGAATGAGAGAGAGAACGTTGACGGCGTAATAGGGAAACAGTATGATAAGCCCTTGCACTATATTACTATAAAAGCAATTCCCATACAAATATATCAAATTCTACATACTACGTTTTACGTTAATATATGAAGGAAGAAACATAATCTATCTATCTATCTATATATATATATATATATATATATATATATATATATATATATATATTCTAAATTCAATTCAATTCGGTAAATGTTATTAATACTAATTAAAAGAACAGAGCATTGACTCAAATAAATATATCCATAATATATAACTTATTAGCAGAAAATATATTGAATATTTTTTCGGATTTAATCAATTTACTAATATATGTGTCGTCTTTGTATACGTTTGGTTACAAAATCAGAACAGATAAGTTACATCGTGAAAGATCGATTAACGTGTGTGTAACTATATATATATATATATATATATATATATATATATATATATATATATATGAGAAACCCACTTCCAATTCCAGTCGAATCCATTATAATCACTTACACGCTAATACCCTTGGGAAAGATAGAACCCCTTTCTTCTCCCACTAGCTACAGGTAAGTAGCAAAAGAGACCCGTTTCTATAGCCTTGGATGGAAACTGGTCTACCGTAGAAAGAAATGGCAGCCTACTGCGGAGAAAAAAATGCCTCGTCAGTCATGTATGGAAATATGCACGACTGACGAGGCGATACACGACTGATACACGCTTCGGTGATCATGTATTGAAAGATACATGATCGCCTAAGCCTGTATCACGTATGGCACATAACTGACTGACCTAAAGTTACAGTAATCCTTTTTAAAAAAAATTAAACAGAGTCAGTACACTGTGACTGTGTTGGTGTTATTGACTGTTGACTTTTTACTTATCAATGCTTTTATAATTTTAGTATATTTTCAAATGCGAATGTGGCTATTGTAACTGTTTTCTTCGAATATGTTGCAGGTTGAGTCTGGTGGGTTTCGTGTCTGTTTAAGTGAGATCCTATTGAGCATGATCAGAGAGATGTCCTAATTGAGCATACAGCTCAGAGAGATGTAACGTGAGTCTTCTTGATAGGCATGTGGTGGTATGTCCAATATAATTATTCATGAATTTGGTTTGATCAGGAACACATTTCCTTAGGAGACATGTGAATTCATAAATAATATTCGTTCCTTGTAATTTGGATCTCACAGGCGAGTTGTTGTTGCCGACGAAGTTAGCTGCTTTTTGTTTTTATATTGGACACTTAATTTCATGCTCTTTTTTCTGGTCAACTGAGGTTATGGATTTTCTGCTAATAGTTAATGTGTATTTGATTTTTATAAAAAAAATGTTCATATTATTGTTTCTATCATCATTTTCAATAGTGCCGTTGAAAAGAAACAGTCTAATTTAGTGATCTATGAGGTTATTCGGATAAAAGTTATTAATTAAAGTCTGTTTCTTGTTGTTTAGTTCTTTAAAGAAAGCTGGACGGGAGCATGAATTCTCGTGCGCTCTCATGACTATTGTGTGAATGTAATATTACTTGATGCTACAAGAATGTGAAACTTTTTTCATTAAGTTCATAGTTAACTTTAAGAGCATCATTTTTCTCAAATGTAGTTTTGAGATTATCACTTTCTTTTTTGTGCTCAGCTGAAGTAAATATACCGTCTATATAGAAGACAAATATTTTAGGATGAGTAACTTTTTTTAAATACAATGTTTTCGACGTGTAGTAGTTAGAGAAGAACGGCCACAATGGATTTCCCAATCAAATGCCATCAAATACTAATACAATTATGGTCGTAGGCAGGAATTTAATTGCGCAGGCGTACAGTAATTTCCTGTGAATATAAGGTTTAATGGATGGACATGGGATTGACTTGTATTTATACACAGAGTTACAGATTATATAGATGATTTAATCGATAGGGACGTTTGTCAATAAATTTTCTATATCAAGTGAAGTTAAGATGCCTTGTTTTGATTGTGTTATTTTAAGGGTTCGGAGCAATTAGATCACCAAATTAGACTATTTCTTCTCAAAAGCAACAAGTAGATGTCGTACTATATTTGGTAGCTAAATATGGGGAATATTGATAACTGGTAAAAAGATGTTGAGATAAGTGAAATGATAGGTCATATATGATATCCAGATTTATATATTTTAACGTTTCCGAATAGGCACAGAGTGAGTTGCTTCATTGTACTCTTTTTATCACAGACGTTACCCAGCTAATCCTACTATATTCTGCGGCCGACAATATCAAGTGTGTTAGTGGGTGTGTTGATGTATATGAATAATTATTTGGTAAAGGGGATATAAAAATACCCAAAATTCACTGCTCATCCGGGCTCACCTGGATGTAAATTATGGAAAATAGTTTACGGCATTAATAAAAACCCTATCCATGCTTAGTAAATTATTATGGCATACCGATGACGAGAGATTATATAATTATGTAATATGATATTTCAATGGAAATAACCAAAGCACGGGAATTATGCCCTGGTTCGAAATCTTTACCAAAACGTAAATTCCACACTACCTATAACATAAAGATATTGTGATTAATAGTATTCTTTAGTATTTACATACGAGAAGTCAGCCATAATATACACACAAACGTACACACACACAAACATATATATATATATATATATATATATATATATATATATATATATATATATTTGACTGTCTCGTCGTATTTGATGTATGAGGGTCAAGCTGCTCAGTTCCTAGGAACCGACAACCCAACATCCGCATATGTGATTTGATGATAGTAGTGAAGTTTTTTGCAGAAATATCCATAAAAAAAAAGGGCCGGAATCAGAGAGCTTGTGAATCCAGTCTGTCATGCTATTTACCTATAGATGGGTGGAGAAGAAGGGGATTCATACCAATAACAAGAGTATTAGCACATAAGGGAATGTAATTGATTCGACTGGAATTCGAATTCTCCGCTTCCTCGACCCAACCGCTATCCATTTCTCCACCATGCCTCCTATATATATATATATATATATATATATATATATATATGATATATATATATTTTGTAGTGTGTGTGTGTGGGGGTATAGTATGGCTGACTTCTCGTATCTGAACATGCCTGGTCTATTAGGTTGGCTGTAATCGTTGTTTTAAATGCTGAACATAGTGATTGTTCGCTTCATCGAACTTGAAAGGTCGTTTGTTTTTAAAGGTCCCAAAGAGCTGGAAGCCTCTGAGCGCGATTCTATAGTAGTAACCAAAAGGCTTGTTAATTCTTCAAATGACATCAGAACATCCACATTTGTACGAAATTCGGAGAAGATCATCAATAGGTACAAAAGGAATTCAATGAACGTCATTGCAATGCATCTTAACGTTTCATGTATACAGGTGGAATTTGCATGAGGACATTCGATACACCTGATAATTAAAGCATAGAGACCAATTCATGTCGGCAACAAGAAAAGATAACCCTTAAATCTAGGCAAAGTGAAACATCAAGAGCCTGGAGAACTTTGTTTTTCTCTAATGAGAAACACTTTGATCAGAATTCAAAGGTCATCCGCAGAAATGACAATTGGTTATGCAGTGACCCTAAGGATGTATGCAAAGTTTTCGCGGCAACTCTGAGTCTTGGGAATCGAAGGAGTTTTCATACCTCCCCAGGTCATAAGGATCAACCTTGCTGATTTCATATGGCATTGGACAGTGCTGTGATGTCTTGGTTAGGGGCAGTGAGTAAAGAAAGCTTGTAAAACTAATCAACGAGAATTTACGCCATCTCAAAAAGCGAAAACGATCCAATAATTCACCAGTCGCGCTATCCACGATCAAATCAACTCAGACACGTTCAGGCCACCTGTCTCTGAATGTATTGGGTTACTGCATAGTGGACGTAGTTGATAAGGATGTCAATCAATGCCAACATAACACTGAAAATCGCCATGACTAGAACAGTATTAAAAAAAAAAAAAAAAAAAAAACATAGAAATTTTCTCAAATTCGCATGCCAACATTTCAAAATCCCAATGTAAACAGTCATCGATTCTAACGGTGAGTTCATTAAATAGATGTGTCAAGAAGAGCCTCAAGAATATTCATGGAAATTATATGAAATAAGTCTCATCTTTCATGAATTAGACACCTATTATTAAATTCATCCAGATTGCTCAGGGAACTGATCAACCCAGTATTTATACATGGAAATAATAAAAACAATGGGACAGAAACATAAAATAAAATGCTTGGATATTGTTTCTAAAAATGTATGCTAAAAATCTATGTATCCTAAAAATCTTAATATATTCAGATTAATAGTTTGATATAACTTTTAAATACTGCGTATTTGTTTACGTTTCCTCATAAATGATAAATTAGATATTTTAATTTTACATTGGTATCCATTCACTAGCATCATTAATAATTTTCAGTTGAAAATACGTTTGAATTTTGCCTTCAGTTCAGTTATGTGTCATGCGTGATACACGCTTAGGCGATCATTTATCTTTCGATACATGATAGACGAGGCAGATTTGTTTTTCTGACAGAAGGTTGCCATTTCTTTCTTCTTAGACCGGTTAACATCCAATGCTATAGAACCCGGTCTGACCTGTTATTTATCCATAGCTGCGGCGGAGAAGATGAGGATGCATACCGTTTCCAAGGGTATTAGCACGTAAGTGAATGTAATGGATTCGACTAAAATTCGAACTCGGCTCTCCGATTCCTCAATCAGCAACGATATCAATAAAGCAATAATGAGCCCGATGGAATTTAAATATAACTTGATTCATCACATAGAGATATTTAAATATATCTTCGAAAATAATTACTTTTCATATAACGCTAACATTTAAAGAAATGAAAATCGTATTATACAAAGAAAATTCATGATCAAAACTATTCTAATATTTATCAGTCTAGATAATGATTGATCAACATTTGTACATATGTTTATTCACATCGCAGATAAGAGGCAAAGCGAAAAGATGATCAGGAAAGATTAAATGAGAACAATAGAGAGATAAGCGGCTGTGTATTTAGAAATTGAGGTGACGATAAAATTCGCAAAGCAAATTGGCTAAGGAATTATAGCAATCTTTCATAAAGCATAGTTTAAAATAGAATATTGGGAGGCCGAAATGTGTTTGGAAATGATTTAACTTTCCTAAAAAGAATACATAAATATAAATAATTTAAATTGAAAGCAGTCAAGCACAGAGAACGGACACAAAATTGAAATGAGGAATGCAACTAAGTAAACACAGACATACATGTATACATTCATATACGTATACACACATATAGACAGACACACACACACATATATATAATCATAAACCATAAAACCGAAAATTCAACTTGGATTACATACTAACGAATTTATTACCTTTATATATATATATATATATATATATATATATATATATATATATATATATATATATATATATATGTGTGTGTGTATATATACGAATTTATATATATATATATATATATATATATATATATACAAGAATTTATATATATATATATATATACAATATATATATATATATATATATATATATATATATATATATATATATATATATATATATATATATATATATATATATATATATATGTATATATATGCGATTTTATAAAGCCGAGACATTATATTTCTCCGATGAACCTGCCCACGTCCGAGTGGAATTATTCAACATTTATTCTTTTCTGCCAGTACCAACACACACACACACACACACACACACACACACACACACACACACACACACACACACACATATATATATATATATATATATATATATATATATATATATATATATATATATATATATATATACATGTTTATCAACTAGATTTAGAGAAAATGACATTTAAAAAGAATTTAAAACAGGCTACCATAATGCAAATTAAAAAATAATATGTGTGCATGTTGTTGTATATATATATATATATATATATATATATATATATATATATATATATATATATATATATATATTACAATGAATCATCCATACAATAAGTAGATAAGTAAAGTCAATAATATGAAATGGCGAAAACTCTTCGCAAACAAAATTTTAAAGTTGCATTAACCTAAGAACCGCCTGATTAATTTTAGGATCTTTGTTTTTAATAATTACAAGTGGTATAAGGTCTTTTTTTTTTAATCTGTTACTACTTTCAACTGTATATGCAGTCATCCTGAGGCATGGAAATTATTTTGTTTTTAGTAAATCCACGTATAATTGGAGGCGAAATATTAAAAAAAAAAACTTATACAGCTTGTATTAAAAACAAGGATCATAACATTCATCGAGTGGTTGGTAGGTTAATTTTTTTTGCGAAGAGTATTCGCCATTTTATATCATTAACTTTACTTATCTACTTTTTGTATGAATGATTCATTGTAATATAAATTGAACTGCATTACAATATTTAATATATATATATATATATATATATATATATATATATATATATATATATATATATGTGTGTGTGTGTGTGTGTGTGTGTGTGTGTGTCTGTGTAAAAAATATATAGAAAATATGGAAAGAACTCCTTAGGTAAATAATTCAAAGTTCTTTAGTATTTTTCTTATTATTTTTAAAAAATATTGCTCGATACAAATGTAGAGCATAAATATAATTATTTATTTAAAATATGATTCCAACGTTAGATAAGAGTTCTCATGTTTCAAAACAATAGCTGGCTCTTGTTTTTTGAAACATGAGAACTATTTTTATTGTTAGCGTTGAAATCATATTTTAAATAAATAATTATATATATATATATATATATATATATATATATATATATATATATATATATATAAATGTTGTCGTGTCCTTCCTCTAAAGGCTCTGTTGGACTATTCCGCCTAATATAAGATTAGTAGGGAAGAAAGCCTTGTAGGAACAGTCGAAAAGATTGTTCAACTGTCAAACTCACTGCCTCGTCATAAAGGAACCCGGAAGAACTTTGCCGCCTGGCAAAGTTTCGTCCGGGGAGGTAGACAGTCCCTTAATCCGTTTAGTCGGGTTCAAAGGGAATATATTTGGCGGAGCCTACGGGCTCGGATTACCGACAATAAACCGGCCTTGTGCCACATACACCCTCGTGAGCGGGGGGCTGTTAAATATTGACAGTCGAATAGATTGTTAGTTACCGTCGAACTCTCTGCCTTGAGCAGAGAGGAACCCGGACGAAGCTTTGCCGAAGGGCATAGTTTCGTCCAGGTAGGTAGACAGGCCCTGAACCCGTCTACGCGGGTTCTAAGAGAATATTTTTGGCCTTGCCTATCGGCTCGGAAAACCCACAGTAAACTCGGCCTTGTGTCATATACATCCCTTGTACGGGTGAGGGGCTGTTAAACATTAACAGTCGAATAGTTTGAACGGTGGGTCTTCCGAAACACACTCACTAGTCGTGTAATACTCTTCTGTTGTACTTACTTTTTTATGTATGATATAACACTAACAATTTTTTTGTTACGTTTTTAACCATTTTCCTGGTCACAGCATCTTGGTGGCGAAGGATTCGAAGAAACGGACTTCACATTAAATCGTAAAAAAAGTTGCCAGTGTCTGCAACAGTGGTGAAGAAAGGAATTCTAATCAAACTCTACGATAAAGGGTACCCAGTGTTAATTCCAACACTGACAGTGAAAAAAAAGAAATTCCTCGAGACAATAGAATTTCTACAATTCAATTCAGGTTTGGGGAATAAGGTTGGTTAACCTTGTTATTTTTTTTTTTTTTTTGGTAATTTTCCCATTCGAACAATTCAGTAAAAGAACTGTACTAGTAAAACAGACTTAATTTTTTCGCTAATAGATAAATCAAAAATTTACCCCATCACTCGCTTTTAAGTTTTTCACTGAAAAAAATCGTACAAGACTTATTGTTAGTTAAGATGATAAACAGAAAACATTCCCCCATCTGATTTCTTAATTTTACGTACCACCGCAGTAAAATAAAGGAATTTAAAAGTACAATGCTATAGTTGATGAAAAACCAACAGGAAAAACAACTACTATTGGAATATAAATATCAAGAAAGACAAGAGAAATTCCAACGAGAACAAGCAAAATACCAGGAGAAATTTGATGAATTGCATCTAGAAATTCAGGTTAGACAACAGAAACTGAAAGATATGCACCTTCAAACAAAGAATGAGCAAAGGTACTTGTATAATCTATCCATCAAAACCTAAAATCAGGACAGCGAAAAAGCGTTCTCTCAAAATGCTATGTGGAATGATATTGAAAACTTCACGTTTGCACCTGAAGAAGAAATTACATTCGACTCGTAATTTAAACGTTACGAGGTCTTATACACTACGGATTGTGCAAGTTGGGCTGACCATAA
Organism: Acanthosepion pharaonis; assembly: GCA_903632075.3. Taxonomy (NCBI): domain Eukaryota; kingdom Metazoa; phylum Mollusca; class Cephalopoda; order Sepiida; family Sepiidae; genus Acanthosepion; species Acanthosepion pharaonis. The sequence goes on from CAHIKZ030002197.1 coordinate 129,395, forward strand.
AATGTTTCGTCTACTCCTCAGTAAATTAGACACAGCAGAATATAGTAAGTTTGTTAACTATATTTTGCCTAAGAAAACTAGCGATTTGAAATTTAAAGAGGCATTTCAATCATTAACAGAACCCTTGAGTCCAAAATCATCACTATTCCACAAGCGTTAGAAATGCAGGAATCCCACCCGCAAAGACAATGATTATACTACTTTCGCGAATGTAGTCAATAAACCCTGCGATGATTTCAAATTGGCAGAGTTAAGCACCAATAATTTTAAATGCCTGATTTTCGTCCAGGGTTTCATTTCAGCGAAAGATGTCGATGTACGTCGTAGGGTACACAACAAGCTTGAAAACGAGCTCGACCTTACTTTACAGCATGTGGCCGAAGATTTCCAACGTTTTGTGAGCGTCAGAGAGGATTCGAAAATCATTGAACAGAGTGGCGTGGCTCACATTAAAAAAATATACCAGTAAAATGAAAACGGGTCAACCAAAAATAATAAAGCTACTTTGCCGTCAGAACCATGATTTGTGTGTGGTCAATTACATTTGTATAGAGATTGTCCTTTTAAAGATAAAAAAAATGTTTTAATTGCGATAAATTGGCACACAAAACTTCCCACTTCATGATTTAGAACAAGACGAAAAAGTTTTGTAAAAATTACCAAGTCTGATGAACCAGAAAGGCGTAACATCAGAAAATATATTGAAGTGCAAATATTTAACAAAAATATAAGGCTACAGCTTGATTCGGGTTCAGACTTATCCATAATTAATTATCAAACATGGAAAAAACTTGGTAAGCCGACTGTTTATTAGAACGAACCGAATAGCTAAAAGTGTAACTGGTGACCCTATTAAATTTATGGGCGAACTTATAACGAACGTGTCATTCAAAGGTAAAACTTTAAAACTAAAGACGTGTATTATGAAGAATACGGATAATTTGTTCGGGACTGATTGGTTAGAACATTTTCAATTTTGGGATATGCCTATTAACTCATAATATCAAAAAGTCGAAAATTTGACTGACGAAACAGAAGAGTTGAAAGGTGAACTTAAAAAAATTCCGGACATTTTCATTGGAGGAATAGGAAAATGAACAAAAATGTCTGCTAATTTGGAGTTAAAGCCAGGCAGAAATCCTGTTCCATTTGCCTCGTTAAATCAGATTGACGAGAAGTTGAATCGACTTGAGGAAATGGGAGTTTTGGCAAATGTTGAATATAGTGAATGGACATCCCACACAGTTTATATTTTTAAAAAAGAGCAAATAAATTTGTGTATGTGCTGATGTCTCTACGGGGCTGAACAGCGCCCTAAATAATCACCATTATCCCCTTCCAAGTCCAGAGGAGATATTCGCTAAGCTCAATGAAGGAAATATTTTTCTAAGATTGAATTAAGCGACGCATATCAACAAATACCCTTAGACGAGGAGTGCTCAAAGCTCCTTTGCATAAACACCCACAAGGGTTTATACAGATTTTTAAGATTTCCGTTGGGGGTAATATCACCCTTTTCATTTTTCAACAGGTTATGAACACGATGTTAAATGGTCTGGATTTTACGATGGCGTATCTCCATGACGTCCTAATGAAAAGCGAGAGTATCAAGGAACACAAATCACACATTTGGCAAGTGTTCATGACAATCCAGGATTAGGGATTCAAATTAAAAGACGGCAAGTGTTAGTTTCTTTTAGAGAGGATTATGTACCTGGGACAAATAATTTACAGACGTAAGACGTCCCGACCAAGATAGGGCAACGTCAATAAAAAATATTCTAGCACCAGAAAATGTGTCGGCTCTTCAAAGTTATTTATGTATTGCTAATTATTACAACGTTTTTGTTCCAAGAATGCACAGTTCGAGAGTTCCACTTAATGAATTATTAAGAAAGATAAAAAGTGGGAATTGACAACCAAATGCCTGGAAGCATTTGAGAAAATAACGTAGATCCTCACATCAGAACTGTTCTCATTACGATCCAAACCTTGACATCATTGTAGCCATCGATGCTAGCTCCTACGGCGAGATGCTTCGTTTTAACATAGATAGACTCTCTAATAACTGTATGTTCTTTTTACTGTTTGTATGTGTGAGTATTATTGTGTTATCAACTAATATCTGTCAAATATATTTCTCTAAGGAATATTGTTTAATAGAAATAAGTTCAGAAATATAACAGGTAAGTCTGCGGGAGTGCGTGGCTGTAATAAACCCAATATGTGTAGCTGATTTATTATTACCATCAAAGATACAATCTCTGAACGGGCATGTAAATTGATACACTATGTTCGTTTTTTTGTAGAGGATTTAGTTGTGTGGTTGTAGGGTCATTAGAGACTATGAGGTCAATTGTTTTAAAATGTTTATATGATGAGATTAACTTGTTTATTATTATTAATCGGTTTAATATTTCTATCTGTTATGTTTTTGAGTGTTGTTTCATCATTTTTTAATTACTATGCATTTAGTTACAGTAGTATAATTTAATAGTGTTATGTTTATTTTGACGTACATTATTATTATTAATATTATCAGTTTTGTTAGAGGTATTATTAAGTTTATTGAGATGCATTTAAATTTATTGATCAATGACGTATTAAGGAAATCCATTATTAACATGTGATTGTTTAATGTTAAATAATTCATTATAGAATATAATTTTGGAAGAAAATATCATTTGGGTGCGTTGCATTAATATTTTATAAACAGTTAACTTATATCTTTGGGCGTTTTCACTATTGTAATTAAGAAATCACAAGTTAATGCTTGTGGGTTTCCTATATAGAGAAGTATTAAATTTATGTCTGCTGGAATCAATAAATGCACCAAGGAATGGATAAATATTAAATACAAATATAAACTTGAGTACGGAGTATCTTTCAAACTTGTTCCTAAGCTGTGGAATTTGATCAATATTTTATTCTAGTTGGTTAATTAGTGTCATTACGTATTTAAATATTCTAAACGTTCCCTATATTAATTAGAAAAAAGGGAGCCTTAATGAGATCCCATCCCTATACCGTCTATATGAGTATTAATATAAACTAGGGGTCATGAAAAGCTACTTGAGTGGTACATGCTAATAATATATATTTTTTTTTGAAATAGTGGATTTAATATTGATAGTTAAGAGAGAAGGTGATTGTATACATGACCGATAATGATGTCAATCGGTTCATGGACAGGGACATTAGGAAACAAATTTTGTAAGTCCAAAGATGCTATTATTGGTTGTTTCGTTTTACAGCATGAATAATTTGTATAATTTAATTAGTGGAGTTAATACAATATTTAATTGGGAGGTAGGGAGCAATTAATTTCTTAAGGGTTTTTGAAAGGTAATATACTGGTGTAGGTTTTTGTGAAAGGATAAGTCGGAGGGGATGATCTTTCTATGGATTTTTACATTTTCATAAATGTAGCCAGGTTGGTAGTTACCTATAAACATTTGAAGTTTATAGGATCATCTTTTGGCATTGCTAGCAATAAGAAGTTTATTAATGTTTTTTTTTGTTTTTTTCTGTAATTTTGGGTGGTACTCATGTTTATTTAAAATAACGAAATTATTTTTTATATCAGCTCATCGGATAATAATACTGATGTAATTTTTAAGTTATGCAGCTGCTTTTATTAAAGGAGTGTTTATAATTCCCTTCGGATTTTAAGGATAACTGTGTTTAAAAGATTCTTCTTTAAGTAATTCTTTTAAACCTATCCGTTAAGTCATATGATTGTCTCGTTCCAATCTAAGTATTTATATAATTTTAGAGAAATATAGTAAACGCATGAAATTACCAATTTTGGTTGGTCATTGTCTATTAAATTTCTACTTTTTAGATATATATATATATATATATATATATATATATATATATATATATATATATATATATATATTCAGTTGTATGGATATTTGTTTCTGGGCATGGGCATCACTCTTTTGCGATCATAATCTGTTTTATTTTTTTTTAAATGTCTATATTTATGCTTATTTGTGTTTGGCAATGTTTGAGGGGGAATTTTCTGTGTTTGTTTGGGATGACACTCTCACACACATAGACATACATACATACATACAGGTGTACGCATTTTGTTTACACAATCACACCTATATAATCAATCCAAGATTATACGCAGATACTTTTCCATGCGTTCGAGCATACATATATAAGCAGTTGTAATTCGAATTTCGGTGTCGAGATTGTAGCGTTCATATATGTAGCGATGTTCTTTCAACAAGGAACAGGTACGGGCTGTTCTTGACGCTTTTCTGATTGGCTGCCTGTGCCGCCACACTAATTTACAATTCCTCACACATAAATACACACATGTGGACCGTACATACACTCCCATCAGCCTGGGTCTTCCACCACCACTTTGTTTATGTTAGCTTCTTTTTGTGGACATTTTGATGATGAATTTTTTTTTCAAAGATAACTGCTTTGTGTACTATTGACATTTGTGACTATGCTGATAGTAATAATGACTGTGATATTGTTATTGATATATTTATAATAGTTATTGATGTGTTAACTGTAAATTTAGCTTTGATGATTGTGGAAACGAAAATACAATGACAAAATCTGTGGCAACAATGACAATGGTATTAATGATAATAATTGCTCACTTTTATTTTCTTTGTATACATGGTGATGTTTATGTCACAGTAAATTACACCGAGCGTGTACACAGATCTTTGTAGCATTATTCATGTTCCCACAGCCACTTTTAAGAATCTAGTTATCTTTGTGTCTGAATGAAAAGCGGCAATATTTAGCGGCAAGTGCCACTGTCACTACGTGTTTTTCCCTGCTTCAATTTGATTGAAGCCTGTAATTTTAATACTCACATTTCGAATCACATTGAAATCATGGGGACACTAAGCTAAAAATAGCTGCACGATTATAGCATACATCAATATACACCCGATCATTAGAAAGCCTGTTTCCTAATATAATCCATGACGAACCTAAAAATGATGAAGCAAAGAAATCTTTAAAAAGGCTAAAGAATAATAAAACATTACTTGATATTGTAGTTAAAGCTTTGAAATTAGAGTGCCCTCTCCCTGAATTTAGAAACCACTTTGTAAATTCTCTGAAGTAATTATAGAACCAAAATCGCCACCCCCAAAATGGAGCTTAACCTGCGTTTATACACTATGGAAATAAATATTGACCCCCAAAACGCTCTTACATACAAAGATATCTCAAATAAATTCATTATGTTAAAGGAACTAATGAAAATCATATTACTAGGCTTTTTATGAATATTTAAACCTCAATGTCCATTTTGGCTTTCGCTCTGGTAATGATTGCAATGAAGACATATATAAAGTCAAACAATTCCACGAAATTGCTTACCTCTCCAATTAAAACTTGTATAACTATTTTTACCCCAATGAAGCATACGTTCATATCAAGAAGTGCATTCTCTTCTCATCCACTAAAACCGTAATTGAAACTCGTAAACCACTGTTAAAATCCGTTAGAATAATTATGTCGTCCCATGGAACAAGACGAACTCCATCTGGATTACAACAAGAAAGAAATGAGAGCACAAATCTGTTGAATATCTTCCGAGATTATACTTGGCGCATGCATAAAGACGGAAGAGAAGGGCATTGATACATTAAACATTTCATACGATATCGCAAATGAACGCATAAACAGAAAACATCATTCTACTTCCTCCTACGAGACCAATGGACAGAGGATGACGTGAGGGCTATGCTGATGATTTTTAGGCGTACGTAATTGTTTCAAGAGTGAGCTTGTACAAAAGAAAAAAAAAGCACAATCTCTAGCAAGTATTCCAAAAAGTAAAATTCAAAATAACCGTTTCCAACTCATATATATTAAAAGCAGTAATGAATTCCTAAAAAATATTTCGGATGTGAAATTACTAAATGCTAGATGCACGGAAAATCTGATAGTATGATTCATTTACATGGAATTTAGTATAGAAGATAGGGCAATTGAACATCGAATATGCTGTGCTAAAGCATTAATATGAAAATAGAGTCCTCTTCATAAATAAACTCCTTACATTGAAATTTTCATATAGACCCAATTCAGGGCGGAGGGCGGAAATTGCAAGAAAAGAAACAAAAATAAATGTTAGGTTTGGTCTGAATGATAAGCAAGGTGTTTGGAGGAATTTCCGATGCTTTCAAATGTCTATAATTGAAAATTTTAGAAAATAAAATCTGTTTAAAAAATAGGAAATGACTGTGAACATCTCAGTAACTGAAACGGCAAGTCACGGCGAATAGGGCGGTGGTTTATTCAGCAATGGACGTACGCAGTTTCGAATTCTGTCATAGTGAAAGTTTTCACTCTCCGGTGCGCAGGCCGCTAAATGAAGTAAACACTACTTAAAAAAAAGGAGTGTCTACTAGAAACTAAAATCTGCTACAAATAACCTTATATATATATATATATATATATATATATATATATATATATATATTTTTTTTTTTTTAAGCCCCAAGCAAGGCGTGAAGCCACTAGGATGCAGGGGGTTGCGGAAGATTTGGAGCGAGAGCAGATAGGAGTGATAGAAGAAAGGATGAGGAGAAGGATAGTGGGTAGATCAAGGTAACTGGAGATGTCGATTGACATTACATTTGAATAGTTGGAGATTATAGCCTTCAGGGAAACAGTAATTGGGAAGGGTGTTCCACTGGCGAGAGGTGCGAGGTATGAAGCTATTGGAGTAGAAGAGACGGCTACATTTAAAAGTTTCTACAGTGTAAGGGTGGGAGCGGGATGCCAGCCTCGTAGGGCGCTTGAATTCATGGAGTCTGGGAACCAGTGAAAGCAGCTCATCAGAGCAATTACCATGAAAGTATTTGTAGAAAAGACAGAGAGAGGCGACGGCGCGTCTGTGAGAGAGTGACTGCAGACGAGACGCCAGATCAGGGCCAATTATATTACATATCCGTCTCTGGATCTTGTCAAGAACTCCGAGGTAAACAGAAGGTGCCCCAGACCATATATGGCAGCAATACTCCATGCAAGGGCGAATGGTTGTTTTGTATATTTGAAGTATCGATTCAGGGGAGAAAAATTTCCTGGCGCGGCACAGAGAGCCAACTTTCCTCGCGGTGGAAGAAGCAATTGACTCAATGTATTTGTTCCATCTCAGGTCAGCAGTCAGCGTGAGACCGAGCAGACGCAGGAGTTGCTCTCAAGGAAGTTGACTATCAGACATTATAATGGGGGGGGCAGGGAAGGATCTCTATGGTGGTTAATGGAGAGTAATTTAGTCTTAGTGGCGTTAAAGTTGACCAGCCAATTCTTGCCCCAATTAACAACCGATTGGAGGTCCATTTCGAGACGCACGGCCAATTAGTTTTGTCGCCGACACTAGATTTGTTTTGGAGGCAGGAGTAAATTGTGGTGTCGTCAGAATAGATGCCAACTTGGGAATCTATAGCGTCAGGAAGGTCATTGATGAAAATAAGGAAAAGAGTGGGGCCAAGGATGGAGGTTTGGGGAACATCTGCGTTCGTGGTATAGGAACTGGAGGAGAATCCGTTGAGAACGACCTTCAATTCTCGGTTTAACAGGATATATATATATATATATATATATATATATATATATATATATATATATATATATATATATATATATATATATATTTTATATATGAATCAAATTTTGGATTATAAATTCAAATTTATTAATTTTTTATTGAAAAGGTAAATAAAATTTTTATTATTTATATATTTCTCAAATATAAGACTTGTCATCAAAGTCCTTGATTTTTAAGTTGAAATCACTATGTTCCTAATTTCCATCACCAGGTCTAACCCTGGACGATGAAATTGGAATGTATGAAGTGATACAAGAGATATTTTATTGAATTTGTTCTTGTCCTTATTAACTTAACTATTAACAATTAACTAATATAATATAAATTTCATATTATTATTTGAAATATTTTGAAATTTCAAATATCTTATTTTAAAATTTACGACTTCTAATGTACGTTTAAACTCACGTTATTTATATGTAAAAAAATTATCTCTTTAAATATACAAATAATTTTCACTTTACTGGCTTGTCGATTGTTTTCTATACAAATATCGTTCAATTTACTTACATATGCTTGAATAATTAAATCGATTTGGTCAACAGATCTCCTTCACATCTTTTTGAATTCATCTCTTTCAAAAAAAAAAAAAAAATGGATGTATTAGACAGCCCTTAATGTTAAGTCTAAAAACAGTATTTGTTTTGCTATTTAATTCCATATGCAGACATTCTGGAGGAGACGCAAACAGGCTTTAGCAATTAATCTTCTTGAGATCCAATAATGAATATCGGCTCTCGATAGAATGCTTATGACAATTCTACACAAGAGTAAATCATACGACGGTTCAATCAATTTCTCTTTTTACAGAAGTCATTACAAGAATATAAACAATACAAATCAGCGACCAAACGGAGAGTCTCATTAATTATATATACCCGAGATCAGAAACAAGACGTTTTTTTTGCGTCCCGCAGAACTACGTTCGTGAACAATTTATTCTTTAATTTTCAATAAATTTTTGTCTCGATCCTTTTTTGACAATACTTCAAAATCATGCTCACCGGCTTCATCATCATCATCATCATCATCATCATCATCATCATCATCATCATCGTGAATTATTTTTCGACTTTTTTCAAAAAAAATGGAATATATATATATATATATATATATATATATATATATATATATATATTTGAAAAACCTATATATATATATATATATATATATATATATATATATATAGATATTTTTAAATAGTTTTAAAATATATATATATATATATATATATATATATATATATATATATATAAAAAAAAAGGTTTCCCTGATGTCAAATTCCGAGATTAAAAAAAGTTGTTAAGGTTTGTCCGGCTCTCTAGGTTTGATTTTATATATATATATATATATATATATATATATATATATATAAATTGTTACCATGAACAATGTATGCAAATATAGATAGATTCATAATTTTAAAATTAATCAGTTTGTTTGAAAAACAAAATTTTATTTAAACCTTTCAATCCAAACTCACATCAATGCAACTCAATATGTTAGGTCTATTCAGATAATGAGTAAAATATAATTGTAAATAATATACAATATATATATATATATATATAATATATATATATATATATATATATATATATATATATATATATATATATATATATATATATAAATATAATTGAATTAATTTATATGCATACATTAGAAACTATATATTACCAAGTTCATAAAAATTAAAAATTTGCTTAATCAAAGAAATGAAATAGCTATTTTATGCCAATCATTCAAAAAAACTTTCCTTAAAATATTTAAAAAAAAAAAAAAAAAAAAAATTTAACGACCAGGTAATATAATACATATGAATATTTATTTAGAAAAATTTTTAATTTATATATACTTTAAGTAATTTCTATAACATTTAATTTTTTAAAAAAAAAGTCTATAAAAAAAATTAAAAAAAATATTTTAAATTGTGTTAATGTATTTAAAATTGTAGTTAAATAAAACGTGTTTTCTATTTTTAAAACATTTTTAAAATTGTAATTCATATAAATATAAATGTATCCTAAACTAAAATCATAAAAAAATTTTAAGCAAATTAAAAGCATCCATTTAAAAAACACCAACAGAAAAATGAAATTATTAAAAAACCTAGATGTAAGCCAGTGAATGACCTATGTCCTTTTAACTTTCAAGAAAAGAAACAATATATTACTAGGTTTATATAAAAAAAAATTTTTACTAAATCATTGAAATTAATTAGCTTTTTTGATGTCATTGTCATAAATTTTACTTAAATAATATTTAAATATATTTTTTTTAAAAAAACATTGACCTAGTAATATACATTCTTATACTTGATGTAATTCTTATTCTTTTCTACATATATTTTTAAGTGATTCTAATATATTTATTTGTTCTTAAAAATATATATAAAAAATTATCCCAAAAAATTTTTCGAATCGTAGTTAAATAAAACTTAATCTAACCTAAACATTAAAAAATTTGAATATACAAATAAAAAAAAATGTCGCAATAAAGTTTTGCCGTTAACAATAAAATTTAAAAAAAAAATATCAGACGAGATGCATTTAACGGAAGACAGATTTCATTGAAAAAATACATTCCCCCCCTACAAAACGTAACTAATAATTGTACATCAAAATTTTAATAATGAAAATAGCAAACATTTTTGTCTGGTTGAATTGGAAATTCTCTGTATCCTTGGAAAAAGTGAATTATGATTTTTGCTGTGTCTTTAAAACCAGTAATTTTAAAAGTTATCCAAATTCGCTTGAGAATGAAATGGAATTAATGATCTTAATTTAATTACAAAATTAATTTCGAAGCTTTCAAGCTTCCATTTTCGAAACATGGTTAGAATTGTAGCAAAAAAAAACATATTTTAAATCAATTAATTTAAAATATTAATGCTGAAATTTTATAAATTTACTGTAAAGCATTTTTGTAAAAAAAAATATCTATAAGAACACCGGATTATATCACATTATAATTTTTATATATATATATATATATATATATATATATATATATATATATATATATATATATACATGATGTAACGATATATAATTTTGTATCATATATCAATAGTATTCAGAAAAATATGGAAGTTGGAAAAGTTTTATGGCGCTTTAGGACTAAAACATTCAAAAGAATTAATCAATAAAAAGACAAAGCAACCAGCCAAATTTGATGGAGGAATTTACTCTATCAATGAAAGAACTGGCATGATTAATTCATTTTAGAAACCTCCAGACGTTTAAACAGGTGATTATATAAACACTAATGGTATATTTTAAATAAGATCACGGAAAAAGCATTGGTTGTTCATTGTAACAAAACAGACCACGATTCTTATATAGCTAATTTGATTAAAAATGAAACTAATCCACTGAGACGAAACTGTGTGAAAAGTGCCTTGATCGCTAGTTCAGCCAAGATAAATTTACCTTACAACTGATTACTATTCTTGATAGATTTTATATTGTCACAGCGTGGGATAATCAGGGACAAATATGATGAAGGGAAAAAGAAAAATTCAGATGAATTTTTATAGGTTAAAAAAAAAATAATTCTTTCAAAAATATTCTTTCAAAATTATTCTTTCCAAAAATTTCTTAACTACGTGCGTCTCTCGATTCGGGCGCATGTGTATAACGTGACAACGTCAACAAAGCTAAATATGCGCAAATCCTTACGGATTAAAAGCGTCACAAAAAACTTTGCCAGTTCGTATAGTTCTCTCAGTAACAGGCGTGTTTATATAAAAAAAATAATACGCTTGAATTGACTTTCATCCCTGCCGTGTTTTGAATAGGGATAGATTCTCCGACTATAAATACAATTCAGCAAGGTTTCGTTTGTGTAGCTAGAGGCAAACGGACGTCTATTAAGTTGATGAGCTGTGATAATGCAAAAAGAGTCTGTTTCGGAAGACATATATATATATATATATATATATATATATATATATATATATATATATATATATATATATGTGTGTGTGTGTGTATATATATGTGTGTGTGTGTGTGTGAAAAGTGTATATAAATATAAATAAATATATATATGTATAATTATTTATATATTATATGCGCGGTACTTATTAGAAAGCGCTCAATATCATAGATAGAGTTAACATATTTGGTTGGGATTTGAGATCTATCCAACCAAAATATATATAATGTACATATAATTCCTGACGTGGTGATGAAATATACGAATGATTCTCTAGGAATTAACCAGTGGCATACTAGACGAGAAGTCTTAGAACGGTTTACTAATATATAAAGGAAGAACGTCCATACAATTAGTTTTATTTTGTTTTTATTACCCTGCCATCACCGGAAATCTGCTAATATATGCCGGGAAATTAACCTAGAATTACAGTCCTATCAACGAGACTAGAATCATAAACCAACCCGAAAAATCTATTCTATATCATAATGGTTTTCTGTGGACTAAAAGAAAAAACACAGAATTAAACATTGCAATGGGCTGTAGCATGTGTTGGAGTTTTGTTATTGTGGCGATTAAATTCATTTTCGACATTAAGGATACCGTATTTTACACAGATTATGGTCTATTTCTCCTTCGTAAAACAAGTCCAAGAAACATAGATCGATCAAGAAAATGACTGATTAAATTTTTCAAAGCTCTCAATCTAAATCTACCATAACCATCAATGCTAAAGTGATCAACCTTCTCGATGTAACATTTGATTTGTGTACTGGGTATTACAAAAATTTGAATTGGGTACTGGTTATTGCAAAGATCTGCATAACTATAGATAACAATGAATCCAATTATCCACGTAATATTATTTATTTGCTAGAAAATTTTAAATACAATGAATATATATATATATATATATATATATATATATATATATATATATATATATATATATATATATATATATATATATATATTTGGTTGGATAGATGTGAGTTGGTGATTCTGTTTGGGCTTTAGTGATATATATATATTTATTTATATTTATATACTTTTCACACACACACACACGCATATATATATATATATATATATATATATATATATATATATATATATATATATATATATATATTCAATATCTTAAGTCCGTTTATTTTAATACAAATTTAAAAAAATTAATCCACGTTTATTTTAAACAGAAAATAAAATCTTTAATCAGAAACGTTTATTTTTAATAGAAAAAAAATCCCGCCCATCTTAAACACAAAAAAATTAAAATGGATTTAGAAAATTTAGTTTAGTTTAAAGGTAAAATAAAAATATTAATCTTTGTTTATTTTATATATAAATAGAATATATATATATATATATTGCGCGATTTTTCTTAAAATAAAAAATAAAAAAATTAATCCCCATATATCATGACTGTGCCAGTGTCAACTAGATAATTTTATTAAAAAGTAAATTATGTCAAGATCATTCCCTTCCAGGAACCTGAAGATTGCATTGTGCATGAAACTTTGAGTCGCTACTGTGATATATATATATATATGTG
>CAHIKZ030002197.1:147500-165000 GCA_903632075.3 Acanthosepion pharaonis
ACATGAAAAAATCATCAAATTATTTTATTTTTTAAAAATTAAATTTTCTTTTTACTTTCCATAATTTAAAAAAATCATTGAGGAAAATTAAAGATACTAGTTTTTAATTTTACCAAGAACAAAATAAATTATAAATATAATAAAAATATCAAAATTTTATTATATATATATAAATTGATATCAAATGGAAAAAAAAAATATTTAAAAAAAAAATATCAAGATTTTTATTTAAATTGATGAGACTGAAAACCATCAGGTTATTTGAAATTAATATGTGATTGTGAATTGAAAAAAACCAAGTTTGAAAATTAACAGAAAATAAAACAATTGTACAACAATAGACGGCATAAAAGAACAAAATTTCTGAAATATTTAATTTGAACATTTTTTTAATTTTTTGTTTATAAAATTTTTTTTATAGAATATCAACTATTTATATATATGAAAATCAAATTTTTTTTCAAATTTTAATAATAATATGAATTTTTTAATATTTAATATAACATATAAAAAAAATATATATATATATATATATATATATATATATTATAAATATGGTTTTATAACATTAATATATATATATATAAAAATAAAAAAAAAATTTATGGTTGAAAACAAATTATAAATAAAATAGAATTAATAAAATATATAAAATATATATATATATATATATCAATATATATATATCAAAATGATAAGAGATAGAATAGAAAATTTTTTCAATTTTACATTATTTTATATTAGGAAAACGTTATTTTAATTTTTTGTTTTTTTTTTCAATTTTTTTTATTTAAAAAATTTTTTTCCAATGTTCTTTGATCCTGATTCAAATTTTCAAATTAATATTGAAAAATAAAAATATATTCCAAAAATTATATATATTTATATATATATATATATATATATTATATATATATATATATATATATATACATATCATATAGATTATATATATAAAAAAAAATATATTAAAAAAAAAAATGATACTCTAATTTTTTTAAAATTATTTGAAATTTTTTATTTTTTAAAAAAAAGATTTAAATAATGTTATGCATTTCGAAAAAATTTTATTTAAGTTTCAATGAAAAAAAAAAAAAAAATAAAAAAAGGAAAATAAAGGTCTTTTGAAAATATAAATTTATTTATTTAATTCGAAGAAAGGTGTTTTTCCATATTACTAATCAAGACATTTTTTTTTGGTTTGCATGAAAAAATTTCGATTGTATATTTTATAATAAATTTTCCAAAAAAATTTGAGAATGATAAAGAAAAATTGTATTAAAAAAAAAATGTTACAACGAATTTTCAGATAAATTATCACCATTTACCATTTTTTCCAATATAAATCAAATAATTGTAAATGCTGTTATGAAAATTTTTAAATAAAAACAAAAAAAAAATAATCAAAAAAATTAATAAACTTTTTTTGTTGAACAAAAAAATCAAAGAAATCAATACCAAAAATATTTATATTTTTAAATATATATAGTAAAAAATAAATTAATATAAAAATGAAATATCTATTTTCTTTTAAATTTACAATTTAGAAAAAGAAAACAATTATTAAATGTGTCACAAAATGAAATTAGTGAAATAAAAATTTTTTTTAAAATGGAAATTAATTTAACAAATTGATAAAATTTTTTAATTTTTAAAATTTATTTTGAAATTTTTTACAATATATTAATTTTTTGATAAATAATATTATATTTAATATGATTATTTTCATTATTTCGAGCTGTTAATAATTTCGTAGAAAATTTAAAAATTTATGAATAAAACAATATTAAAATTTGTTTAATTAAATTGGTTTAATGGTTAGCGGCTTTCAAAATAAAAAATTAAAAATTTTAAAATTAAGTTGGATTAATTATAAATAAATTTAAATTTTATTTTGGATATTATATAAAAGATAAAAAAAAATAACATAAAAATTTCTTATATAAAATAAATTTACTTGGTTTTTTTCAATGATTTGAAAAAATGCTTACTGAAATTCTAAAAAGAAAGCTTTGAAAATTTTTTTTCAAATTCAATTGGAATAGTTTTCTATAGACAACAAATAACTATGAATTAATCAAATTTAGAGAAATTTTGATAATTCTTTCCAATTTTTAAATATATATTTAAAATTTCTTGATTTTTTATATTATATCAATAAATAAATATAAATATTTATTTAAAAAAAAATTTTTAGCGAAACAAACTATTTCTATTTTACAACTTTCTTTGATTATAAAAATTTTTCTCGTAAAGTTAGAAATGGCACAAGGATAAATATAAATGGGGCAAAGATGTGATTTGAAATGATCCATCAAAACAATGTTAATACCATGATATTGTTTAAAATTTGAAAATTTATAAAAATATATGAAATAGATCTAACAATGAAAATATAATGAAAATAAAATTATTTTATTTTAAAAATATAAAATATCTTTTTTTAATAAATCCGTTTTTAAATTTTGAAAATTTTGAACTTAAGAAAAAATTATAATTAAATTTTTCAAATTAATTCATTTAGAAACATTTATATTTCATTGAATAAATGAAATGGAAAATATATTGAATGTAATTTTTTTTTTTTGAAGTTTTAGATATATATTGATAAATTTTATTAAATTAAAAAAAAATAGATTATATCAAATATTTTAATGATTAAAATTTTTTCTTTATCTATCCAAATATATTAATATATTTTATAATATGTAATATTAATGTTAAATATGTATTGCAAAGGTTCAAACTTTAAAGGCCTATAATAATTTAGATATTTGAATAAAATATATTTAAGAAATATAAAAGATTAAACGGATATGTTGGAAGATAACGGTTAACCATATACATGAACAGATTCAAAAAATATATAAATAAAAATATCATTTTTCCATAGACGATTATATTTTAATATAAACTTTATATAAAAAAAATGATATTTGTAATTTTAACATTTAATACGAATGATTATTTGAATATTTTATTTATTAAATTATATTAGCATATATATATATATATATATATATATATATATATATATATATATATATATATATATGTAACAGCAAAATTGTCCAAATTGTGTAACAGCATAATTGTCCATCCCACAAAATGTTTAATAAAAAAAAAAAAAACACTAAACTAATTGAGTTTTTTTTTTTCCAGGTTTTCAGATAAGACGTTTAGCCATCTTGACACCATTTGTCGTAAGAATCACTGAAACACCCTTTGAGTTATTCAGCTAAAAAGAGAACAGGTTAAAATCGTTTTATGTCACCCCCTATGTCTTCCCAAATGAGCAATGGTGAGAGGAAAAAGATCATTCAGGCCTTCAGTAATGGTACCAACATTCATACTCTGGTTTCCATCTTCAAAGTCCATTCAATAACCATCAAGAGAATGGTGAATAAGTTTAAAAAAAAGGGGGGAACAGTAGAAAGGAAAACCAGATCAGGAGGTCACCACAGGAAGAGGGATCATCATTTCGACTTAAAGCTAAAGAAGTCTGTTTGAAAAGATCCATCTCAATACATAAGACATTTGGCACGTGAGAGAGGCGTTTCAGATCTGACAGTCCAAAGAGCAGAGAAAAAAGACATAGAAATGAAATCGTACATGAAAATTGAGCACCTTGTTACTCCAGGACAGAAAGTTAAAAGGTTAGAGAGGGGGAAGATCATCTTGAATAAGTTAGAAAATGATCCTGGAAAATATATATATATATATATATATATATATATATATATATATATATATATTTGAACTTTATTTCAATCCTTCATGAGCTTCCGATCCTTAGCTATGATTAATTAATGATGAACATGTCATTTTCGTTTATGATCGGTTTCATCACGATTCTTCTGTTAAGCTTGGAGAGTAATTATACATTCTTATTGCTCAAAGTAGAGTCCAATAATGTTATAAAAACCTCGGAGAATTCTAGTAAGATATCTTTAATCATTTCTAGGATACAATGGTTCAAATCTTAATCTAACAATTGGACAATTTACAATTTTTTTACACGATTTGGACAATTTTTGCTGTTATATATATATATATATATATATAAATTTTCATTGAAAATAGCGATTTAAAGAAAATTTTTTATGATATTTATTTCTAACATTGATATATAATTTTATTTAAAGGAATTTTTTAATTTTAATGCCCATAAAATTTTTTTTTTTTTTACAATCAATTTTCATTTTTAAACTGAAACCTTATTTAAG
The DNA here is from genome assembly GCA_903632075.3 of Acanthosepion pharaonis. Lineage (NCBI taxonomy): Eukaryota > Metazoa > Mollusca > Cephalopoda > Sepiida > Sepiidae > Acanthosepion > Acanthosepion pharaonis. Next base: position 151,727 of record CAHIKZ030002197.1, read on the forward strand.
GTCAGTTTAATTATGTGAGAACAGAATCCGGTTTTGTAATTGATTCTGAAAAAACATAGAGGATAATAGCATATGATTATTTTTATTTACTGGTTATAAGAGAACGAATATATTTTTAAAATATATTTTCTCAATGGATCGTATATAAGATCAAAATTGAATTTCTGATACATCTTTGATTTTCAACGTCCCAATAGACGCCTAAGGCGGGTTTCAATCTTGGGACAGATTTTACGAATGAACATCTGGATTTTAATTATTTCTAATATTATATTAATTCATTAGATAAATAAATTGATATAAATATATATATTAAAAACGGAAGCTTTCAATAAGACATTTCCAGGGACCCAGAATTTGCTTTGAAAGAACAATTTTCAACAACGGACTTTTGTTGTCAAATGCCAATAATAAGATTTCCGTATATAGAAATGAATCAATTAATTAACATCATTCCAACGCCTTGTAAAAAAAAAAAGAAACATAAAAATCTTTATATTTGTATTAAACAATCATTTTTCCTTATTTAAATGTTATTTTTAAATATGAGAAGAGATGTTTTACCAATTAGTTTTTGAGTTTCAGGATAAATGAGTGATTTGATCAAATGAACGGCTTAGATATTGGTTTTAAATTGTTTAATTAATTTAATATGATTTTTTTTAATATTAGATAAGTATTTAGATAAATTCATTGCCGAATAGCTGTGTGAATCTTTTACTTTTAACCCGGTCTAAAACATTGGTTAGGGATTTACATTAAATTCAATGCAAAATACCTGGGAGAATATAAAACACATTTCGACAAAACAAGAAAATTTAAAGGAAAATAAAACAACATAAAAAATAGCTGTTTTTCAAAAAGTTTATAAATTTATTTTTTTCATTTGAACAAGCAATTCAATAAAATAAAAAAAAATATTAACGATATAACATTTTCACTAGTCAAATTTATCAAAATATTTTATATGATAGAAAATTTTATTTAAAAAAAAAATAATAAATAAAAAGTAATTAGTTTAAAAAAAATAAAATATCCAAAAAAAATAACAAAATAAATACATGATTTGATATTATAATCATTATTGTTTTTCTGGTGTTCAATTAAAACAAAAAAGAAATATGAGTATGCTGCATTTTTTTTATATATATTATTTAATTTTATTTATAATCTTTTCATGGTTAATGAAAAATATAGAATTATTTTTTTTTTTTATTTTTATTTTTATTTAAATTTAATTGACTATATATAAAACACATTGATAAAAAATATTTATAAAATAAAGATAAAAATAATTTGTTCAATAAATCAAAGGAATATTAATTTCTTAAATGGATTAACATTGATATTTGTGTATTGAAATTGAATGACAGAAGAATATAAAGTTTTCAACGCGATTTATCAATTTATGTATTTGCGTGAAAAATGAACACAAATACTACATTTTACAAAGGATAAAAATATAAAATTTTAAAAAATAAATCCAAACTGAAATCATAAAAAATCTATGTTCAATGAAGGAAATCTGTTCGGAAAATTTTGCGTTTGATTGACTTGGATAAAATTTTTTAAGCATCTTTATTTATTGGGATCAAATAAAAATTTATGAAAATCTTTTCCTGTTTTTTATGATGGCTCGTCAACGTCATTTTTTTTTTGTTAATCTTTTTTCAATTGTATGTCATTTTATTTACCAATTTCTTTTTGCTGGGAATAAAATCATTTTTTTTTCACTAAGGATTCAACCATTGCTAAAATATACACTGAAATAATTTACTGTAATGAGGTTATTAAGATTTTAAGATGTTCAAAAAATTTGAACATTTATTCATAGAATCAGAAAGATAAAGTTTCTATAAGACATAATGAAGAAAGACTGTTATTTCTCATTTTTAAAACAAATTATATTGAATTCAAAGACAAAGAAAAATGAAAAAGTTTTAATTTAGCTAAAGATAAAAAAATTTTTCTGAATATTAGAAATATAAAATTTTTCGATATTGTAAAGATTTGACAAAAATGATTCATTAAAATTTTTAAAAAAAATTTTCATATTTTGAAATAAAAAAATTTAACTTCCTCTTTATATGTCATTTTAACCGACCATATGAAACATGGTTTAGAAATTTTTCGTCTGGGAAGGAATCAAGAGATTAAAAAGAGACTCTAATATTATGCCGACTCAGTCAACACATTCTCCAGGAACGGAAAGACAGGAATATAAAAAAATAAATAATGTAAATATTGTGTTTATTTTCTTTTTTCAATAATTTTTTGTTCTAATAACATTTTGTATTGCATTAAAATTTGCATTAATCAAGTTTCAACAAAAGACTTAAATTTGGAGAGCCATTATTCTTCAAGTCAAATATTTTTCCAAAAAATAGTTTAATAATAATAATAATAAAAAAAAAATCAATAAAAAAAAATAAAATAGTCCATTGAAATTTTTCCTTGAATTTTCATTTTTTAATAAAATAGACTTTAAATCATTTAAGTTAAATTTTTAAATTCCAAGAATTAAATCAACATATTTTAAATTAAAAAAATTCGTTTTTTTATTTTTTTTTTTGTAATATTTTCTAAATTAATAATCAAAATCCAATGAAAAAATTTATGAATAAAAATGATAAACGAAACTGATGTAATTTTTTAAAAAACATTCTTTCAAAAAACGAATTGGGAAAAAAACAAAATGATAAAATAAAAAATTTGATTTTCTCATGATCAATAATAAAAAAAACATGTTTAAATTTATATTATAAATTGTATTTAAAATATATATATATATATATATATATATATATATATATAAAAAAAAAAAAAAAACGATTTTATGAAATATAAATTTTCCAAAATATTTTGAATTGCAAAAAATTTCTGTTTACTATGACATATTTTTGAAAAAAATTTTATTTTTGATTTTGGGAATGTTTTTTCGCATTTTAAAAAAAATTGCATTTTTAAAAAATGATTTTTTAACATTTTATTCAAAAAAAACTTACACACACACACACATTTTATATATATATATATATATATATATATATATATATTTTTAAAAATTTTTTTATTATTGATTTTCAATAATTTTTCAAATAAATTTATTTTTTTAAAATTTGAAAATTAATAAATTTTTAAATTTATTTGTCAAACAAATTATTTTATTTTAACTTTGAATAATACCAAGAATTTAAAATTTCAATAATTTTAAATAAATTAATATTAAAATATTTATTATTTAAAAATAAAAAAAAAAATAAAAACAAAAAAAAAAAAAAAAAAAAAGTTTAATTTTTATCAAAAAAGTTGGATTTTCAAAAAGAATGAAAATTTCAAATATATATATATATATATATATATATATATATATATATATATATATATATAAATATATCAAAAAAAAAACGCTTGAGGATGAAATGGAACTAATGTCTTTAATTTAATCAAAAAATTAAATTGACTATTTAAATAACCTTTTTTTGAAACAAAATTTAGAATTGTTTAGCGAAAAATACATATTTTAAATCAATTAATATATATATATATATATATATATATATATATATATATATATATATATATATATATAAATATATATATTTTTTTTAAAAAAAAAGAACAGTATTTTTGAAATAAATAAGGGGAAATAGTTTTTTTGTTTAAATTTAGATTTCACCAATTTTTTTTAAAAGTTGGTCAAAAAACATCATCATGAATTAAGAATGCTGGGTATTTTAAATTCAAATTTTCTTTATATACATATAATCTTGCTGATTTATATTTAAATTATATATATATTTTTTTTTGTTTCACTGTTTATATTATATATATCATATTAAATATAGTAGTGGTAACAAAATGCAAAAACATTTTTAATATCCATTTTTATAGGTTTTTTGTGGATATGTCTGATTTTCATTCTTGATATTTTCTTTTTAATGAATTTTAGAATTCCTGCGATCACAGTATATAGTACAAAATTGAAATTATCAAGTTCGTAAATGAATGAGAAAAATATTGCATTTAATGTATTGTTAAATATAAAATATCCATTTGTGTTTATGTGTTTTGTTTGGATTCCATGAAGTTCCTCCGATATATATTTTGACAATTATTACAGGCGCGGGTATTTATCCTTCAAATTTAGCTTATTTTGTTTAGTATTAGAATATATTTTATTGTTTTAAAAAAACGTAAATCTTCATGCAACCTGTAAGAAATGGAATAAAAGATGGGAAATTTCTTAAAACAAATTCACGCCATACGGGAAAACTCTTTACTAACCTGTTTTCTTTCAAAGGATAACATCAGCAAGGAATAACTTACATTCTTTTATACGAGATAAAGTCGACGAATATACATTTACTGATGCGGGTACTAAAGTAATAATTGCCTTTATTGATTAATGGTTGTTTTAGTTGTATGGTTATTACTTGGACCATATTTACCTTTGTACCTTTATTACGAAATAAATTTCGGACAATTTCTGAGAGAATTTCCTCCGTGTCTAAGAGGGATTATTCGTAAGTTAGAAAATTCGATGATAAAATAATCGAAAAATATTTTTTGTCGTTTTAATAGCAGTTGCTTAAAAGAACATAGTATTTAAATTCAGAAAATATGCATTTATATTGATTTTCCAAACATAGCTTAGATGTAGCACAAGGCCGAATGTAGGGGCCACCCAGTGAGAATCGAACTCACTACTCAGTCGTAATTGTTCTAGCGAGACAAACTTGCTAACAATTACGCCACATCGAGGTGCCCACAAAAAAATATGTATTTCTGTATGGATATATGTATGTACGTATGTATTGTGAAAATTGGAAGTGTTATAGCCTGCCTACGGACGATAATGGGTGTTTCTCTGTTCACCTAAATACAGTAGTAAATACTGTATGTTGGCCTGCAGTTGGAGATTCGTCTCTAGCTTGCTGCTCAAACTCTTTACCTCCGGACAGAGAGGATCCCCAGACGAGGTTATATCGAAGGGCGGAGTCTCTTCCCGGGAAACAGCTACCCGACCCCGTTTTATACGTTGAAGTTTTGGCTGAGACTATAGGCTCAGATAAACCCATATTAAATTCAGCTTTGTGTCACATCTGACCGTGTGCAGTGCTTGGTAGATATCCTGCAGTTGGAGATTCATTGTGGAATTCACTTCTTGTACGCACCGCAGGAGAATCTTATATGCGCTTTTCTTGGCTTAAGTATTATCGTTCAATACCAAAATTCGTTTGATTATTCTATTTAGTAATCTTCCCTAGGTTACAACAGCAAAATGGAAAAGGTTTATTTGTGATGCATTCCATCCATTAGGACTTCATCGGAAGAATCGCATCGTAATTAAACTTTTTTTTTTCATTTTGACTTACAGCTTCCCTAATACTGTTCTTGATATCTTACTTATTATAAAACGCAGATCGTGTGTGTGTGTCTGTATCGTTTATATATTGGATCGGATTTCCTACATTTTTCAACCGATTTCAACAAAACTTCACAGGACTACATAAAATTACCTTGTGGTGGTTCTAACAGCGCCAAAAATGGGAAAAATATAATTGTTTTTGCACAAAATCAATTTGAAAACACGATTAAGAGACATCGTGAAAATGGAAGGGGGGCAACTCACATCGGTTTGTTTGTGTGTGTGGTTTACATTAAATATGGGAGAGGATTTCCTATATTTTTCAGCCGATAAAACAAAACTTCACTTTTTTTTTTTTTTTTGGCAGGTAGTGTTTCTTATTCTCTTGCACACTTTTTTCTTTATTTTTAACATTCAGAATGCTTTAAAATTTCCATTTATAAGACAATTATTTATAATAAAATTCTATTCAATCAGTAGACTCATAACGATTGAAAACAATGTTTTTGTTTGAGTTTGGGTTTGACCAATTCGTAAAAAATAAAAAATAAAAACTAATTAAGACATGCGTGTCCGTCAACCTTAAACAATAATCTTTGTCAATTTTATTTTTCAGTCTTCATGATGGTGGATACTTGATCTATCTCTTACTGTTATATTCCCAGGAAACGCCGGGCTCTACTGCTAGTATAGAAATATATTTCGTTATCTCATAAAGTCGACATGAAAAAACAACACATTATTAATACATGTATGTATGTATGTGTTTATGTATGTATGTATGATGTTTCCTTTCTAATTGGTTTAGTGTGACTTGTATCGTACAATAGTGAGCCCTGTAAATTTATATATATATATATATATATATATATATATATATATATATATATATATATATATTACAGTGCAGTGTATCTAAATGAATATAACATTTTAATGCTACATTACATTTTTTATGCGTCTTGATAGCGTTTATCCATTTGAATCGATCAAACTATTTAAAAAAATGGTTAAACAGCTCAATCATGTTATCGATTCAGTGGAAACTTTACACGCGTTGAATGAAATATATAGGCTCGTTTATGCTCGGAATCGAGATAAAACCTATCTTCGTCTTGTTTTTAGTTTACTCTCCCGAAATCGAGTAGCTATTTCAACAAAAATTTCTAAATAGACATTTTCAGATTTTCACATGTCGATGTTGACAGAGAATCGTCAATATTTTTCCTCTTCCAAAGCACTTAACAAATTTTTAAGTGCATGCATTCTGTTCATCTCTATCAATTTCTCATTTAAACCCTTTTTTTGCGTGGTGAGGATAGAATTTTTTCTTAAAGATTCAACAATTTTTTTTCTTTACACGATGAAAGATTATTACACAAATAACCATATTACTTCATACATCACCGGCATTTGCTTTCCTCAAGATCGGAAATATTTGAAAAGTTAAATATTCTTCCTTCTTGAATTATTTTCTTTTTTAGATAATATCAATTTCTCCTCACACTTCATCCAAAAGCACACGCGAGAAATAAGAACAGTGTACATTAATATCTCTTCATGATACAAACCTGAATCAATATAATAATTATATATATATATATATAATATATATATATATATATATATACAGTCATCCACATGAGTTCCGCAGCTCATCAGTGCGGATAGACACCCTATTGCCTCAAGGCGGAATCGTAAACTAAAAGATTTATATCAGTCGAAGATTCTACACCCTAAGACATTGGCGCACAGGAAGGATGGTGGTGAATATAGATCTATTTATTCTTAGACAAGCACTCCAATTAACGGATAACTCGATTCGTTTTAACGAAGAGTCTTGCATCAGCAGCAGTGATAATTCACGTATCTCCCCGAAGAGCTCAACTGAACTGAAATAATTCTTTTGGAGTGTATACATTATATATATACATATATATATATATATATATATATATATATATATATATATATATATATATATAGATAGATAGATAGATAGATATAGATAGATATAGATAGATATCTGCTTGCTTAAAAGCGTTTTTATTTCTGTGCCGTGTAGGAAGCTTGCCTTAATCATTTTGAAAGAATGATAATCTTTCACAGTTTTCCTTACCCTATCTTATCTTGCTTTTATCCCTCAATATCTCGTTGACCATCATGCCTACTGAAGAAAATTTAATAAAGAAAATACACCCTCGGGCATCCTCTTTATTAAGTCTTCTCGAGTTGGCAGGCCGGTAGCCGAAATAAATAGAGTTTAAAATAAACGGATACTCTACTGACAAAAACGTAATTACGTTTGTGTGCGTGTTTTTAACGATATATTTTTATTACTTCAGAAAGGTATAGCGTCACTAAAAATAACGTTTTAAGTGAGAAAATTACGTTGTTTAAAAATAATAATTCTTTAGAAATTGCTATAAATGTGTACAGACGAATTATAAAAAAAATCATTCATTTATATGTAACAAAGAAAAAAGTACTGAGCTGTTACATGATATCTGTCCTTCCTTAACGCAGGGAAGCTTAGAGGACTTCCTCAAAGATGAAGAAGAGTTCCGAGGCGACGGAAAGTTGGTTCTACAGAAGGATGCTAAGGATATCATGAACTGAGCATGTGAGCAACGATGAGGTCTTAGAGATGTTGCAAACAAGGAGGAGGATTATACTTAATACTAGGAAGAGGCAGCTGAAGTGTCTTGGGTACATAATGAAGAAGGAAGGCCTGGAGAATTTGATACTCACGGATCGAATATCGGGAAAGAGTCAACAAAAAACAACGCGTTACCTCTCGGACTTAAGCAAGTGGATGAGAGAACGTGGTCTGAGGGATTTGTTGTTAGCTGCAAAGGGTAGAGGGAGGTGGAAAGTCATGATCACGTACGTCCTGAAAGGACATGGCACATAAAAAATAATATATATAATTGTCTGTCAGCGTAAACTCCTTCCTTGGTAATGCACTTAACTGTCTTTATTTTGGAAAGGCTGACATTTAATAGATTGTTTGATTGATTTTTTTTTAATAATAATGATTTACTATTACAAGCCCAACTAACTAACCTATACCTGGGCTGGGGATGATTGCATGCTTTTCCACAGGTATTGCCTGTACGTGAATATAACTTAATGGACTGGAATTAGAACTCTCCTCTATAATTTACATTGTCGAGCCGATATGCCTTACACAACCCGCACATCCAAGATAAAAACACCTGGTATTCCAAAGCGTTTACCCATCTAGGTAGTGACCAAGCTCGAGCTTGCTTAACTTCTGTGATCAACGACGAGAAATGACCGTAAACCATTTATACGTAGAAACTTATTAATAACGGAGATCTTATGAAAATGTAATTAATGCTGGAGATGTTATAAACCACTACATAATAACGGATTTTTAAATAAACCCATAATTATTACTGAAAATTTATTTTAATTTGTCTAATAAATACTGTATTTGAGGCTTAATATATTGCCTAATATTAATCGATATACTGAAGGAATCTATACCTATAAAAGAGAAGATAACTGTTTGCGAGTCTGTGTGTATGTCAGTGTATGCTATTTATGTCCGTGTATGCTATTTGTCCACGTTTCGCGACCGACTTCGAATTGTACATATATATTGCAAATTTACCAACTTAATTTTAGGCGAATTTTTCAATCTCCAGCCCCTCCGGATTTGTCAGAAAAATGATAAAACTGAACGTGCGTACGACTTTTTGTAAAAGAAAATGCAAAGTTACAAGCGAACAATTTGTTTTTACTGGATGATGTTCTTTGCACTTAATGCAAAATGTAGCTCATATTTCGAGGTTTAAGTGGAGTACTTCATGGTTTTCCTGTTACATAGGCTGCACATAAAAAACTGCAGCTTTTCATACTTCTTAAAATAAAAAAAAATGAATAACTTTCTCATTTTTATCCGATTTTCTTCAAACATGTCACAAAAACTTTGCCATCATGCCAGAAATATGATAGTGTGGTTTTAGTTTTACTCGCTCTCCCGCGTATGAAGAAAAACTTTTCAAAATCCAGTTTTTTGGCCATTATTCCCTTGTTTTCGTCCGATGCTTTCAATCTTAGCTATCTAAATTACATGACACAAAAATTGTCATGCTTGTACGGACAAAATGTGTGACAAACTCAGTCCAAATCGGCTTTTGCCATTTAGCCAATCATTTCTTCATACGATTCCATCCTATATCGTTATTTGAACAATATTTGGTGCAAAGATTTCTTGAGAAGTATTATTGAAGTGTAAAAAGAGAAAAATTACCGATGAACATCTTATTAACTCCGGCTTTACAGTAAACGTTCGACGAAGAAGGGTCTGTTCATGCATTTGCATTGTAGTTGAACCCAGCTCTGATGCTTCATCCCTGTTTTTGTTTGATTATTATATTTGTGAACAATGCCATACTATTTGAAAGTTATCACAGCGATAGGAAATTTACTAAATATCTAAAACATCGAAACAATTTAACCCCGATCCCACAAGAATTTTTTATCGATCGAATTCCTTTATTAAAAACAATCAAACAATCAAAAACTGTAGCAAAACACAATGTAAAAAAATGAGGGGGCAGTACCTAAGTGTACAAACGGATGATGCATGCAAGCGGGATGTAGTCAGACGCCAGACAGGGGATGCGGGTATACAGTGGGTGCGGTTATGCAATTGCAGCCATGTACAGCCGAACAATGCCGTGTATGTCGGATAGTTAATAATATAGTGAAGATTTTAGATCAGATTTCAGTTAATAACTTTGTGTCTGTGGACTGTAATTTTTATTCAGTCTCTTATTGTCGAAAAATCTTTAAGAAAATATTATGGCCAAATTATAGAGTAATACTCAGACAATTAACTTTTGTAATGTTATTGTACAAGTCCCGTAAACAATTAGGGACAGAGAAGGACTGCATGTATTGTAGCTGCACCAGCAGTGGTATGACTAGAGCAACATAGACTGTCGGAGCCCACCATCTTGGTTATATCAGCATTTTATCCTGTGTTGAAGACGAAAAAAAATCTAAACGACTTAAAAGAGTAGTAAAAGAAAGCAGGACAAAAAGAGATAAAGTTCACAATCATGACGACAGAATGTGTGATCATCAGCATCTAAAAATAATTAACAAACTGTGTGTGTCACCATCAAAGACGTACTGAAGTTTAAATATTTTAGAAGTGTTTACCACAAAAGGAAAAATGCGACAGCAACATCCGAAGCACGTATAATAACGGTTATGTTAAGAATCTACAGAAAACCGTTGAAATTCTTTGGACACATAATAGGGAAAGTGACCTTGGTAATTTTAACCCTCACAATGTTAAGTAAAATAGTGGAATGCATTGAGTTAACTATCTGACCAGCTTCAGAGAATATATGGCGCAAAGGTTGGCGAAAGACTAAGCAGAAGAAGATAAACTGCAACTTCCCACAAGGCTAGGAAATTTTGAAGAGATTTGAGCGTCCATGTCCTCAAGTGACATGGCACAAGGAAGAAGAATTCTAGCTGACATTTAAAAAGCCCAACCTATTTTAGACGATCATAATGAAATGAGATGTTTTTACTCGTTCTCTAAGTAATATGAACGAGAGAATAGCAAATGTGAATTGTCAAATTTATTATAAAAATGTACTGCAACGATATTTTTTTATATTTGATTACTTAAAATTATATAATTAACAGGCTGTTAGAATATTCACATTGTTCAGACTGTTTTTCTACCTTTTATTGGAATATTTATAAAGTTTCGGCCTTCTGCAGGTGATTTTTTTTAATTTCGAACCGAAACATTTATTTACTCTACAGGAGTAGATTGTTCTAATTCCACGTGCCATTGAATATTTTAGTTTTAGATAATTCCACTAAGCTCTCACAAATCTTTGGGTCAAAAGTCGTTTTTTTTTATACAAATGTCCCAGTGGATAAAAGCGTTGGTTGATTGATTCAAAAGTAACTTGAACTAAAGCGTTGTGAGTTCAACTGTTGGCCACAGCAGAGGGAATGAAAACTTGAAAAGTTTTGTTATCAAGAGGAATTAACGGAAAATGAGATATCCACAGTCATGACACATAGAATTAAAACAATCTATCCATGTGAACTAAATAAAGGTCACGGTTCGAAACTCTAACAAATATCACCTGAAGATGGCCCTAGCTTACAATGGCCGAAACGTCGTGAATATGGCAGTAAAGATGAGCACAACAGTCCGAACAATGTAAATAGTTAAAATAATTATAATGCATCATCTCAGAAATATACACAGACTTTAATTATCATTTATCCTACAAAAGAAGATTAAATGCGCATGGATCATCAGTTACATTTTCGGAAAGGATCATTGTGCATTTAATCTGGGATAAAAAGACTGTTTCTCACTGCTTATGCCTAGGATCAGTGCATTATATGAACATTTTCAGTCAGTTCTTTTTTATGTATCTTCAGGACGTGGATATTCATAGCTCTCCACAAGTACCTGTCCTTTATATATCTTAATAAAATTTGTATTTTATATCGCTTTCGTGATCGTTGTCACGCAACCGTGCACACAATTTCCTTAGTTAGATTATACGCTGCTTCCCTCTGTACATCTTATCTTTAATATCAGTGCCACATTTTCTAAGCAGCCATTCCCCAATATGTGCCATAGAAATTACAGCTTTATCTATCTGATATTCAGTATAAATGTCAGTTTATATTTCCTTGTCTCTAAAACGTCGTAACTGCTCACAGATTCCGTCCCTGGCATTACCAGCATCCTTCTGTAGAACCATATTTCTGTTACTTCAAATATCTACTTCCTCTCTGATGAGATTGTCCAGCATTCGCTTCCACGTAAGAGTACTGATATTAAAGAACGGTAAAGTAATCTTTTCTTTGTTTTAAACTATATTTTTTCTGTTTCTTTTTAAATCTTTGTTTAGAAGCCAACTTTCCCTCTGCGTTTAAGTAGATATCTGTATCAGTCACCTGAATGACCCCGTTCTGCCTCCCACCAGCATGGTTGATACCAATCAGCATGAGATTGAATCGTTGTGCCTTCACGGGTTTGCATTCTCCACTGATAGAAGGTGTAAATATTACATTAAACCCATTGCTATGGTTGCTGCTAAGAAAGTTGGTTTACTGTGTCGTGACAGACAATATTTCTCTCCTGAAATTGTCTTACATATTTACAAGTCTAATAGTTGTCCATGCTTTGAATATTGCTCCCATATACTGTGCGGTGCTTGCTGTATAATTAGATAGAGATGATATCACCCAAAAGAAGAATCAGTAATACTATTGTTCCTGTCCTGTCGTCTCAGCTTCGGTCACTTTCAAATCGCCGTAATATCATCCTTGCGTATTTACTGTACATACTGAATAGGTAATGTTTCGGATGAAATCTTAACTATGGTACCTAGACATTAAGAGTACAGTGTAGTACGATTGGTACCTAAACATTATGAGTACAGCGTAGTACTTGATTTGCGATAATGATTCATTAATTCACTGTTGAATTGGCTAGAAGCAGCCATAAGTTCCATGCTAATAGTTTCTTTTCTCGCTTGTATACCGCTCTTTCGGCTCCATACTTTCCAGCCAAATTGATCTTCAAAGATTTAAATGTAATGTTAATCGTTATCTCCTACCGTTTTTTTTTTCTTACACTTTTATTATCCTTGCATCTATTTTTTCTTATTCCTTCACACTCAGCAAACCCCTCGTGTCTTAGTTGATTACTGCCTTGTATGGGGTGATATGAACAAAAATACATACGTAGGTAACCCAACATCAAATCTGCATTCATTAAATAGCTAATTCATTCCTTCGTCTATCAACGCGGCCTCCATGGCCGAATTAATAACGCACATTTTGTCTATAGAATTGGTTGATGGAAAAAGAAATA
>CAHIKZ030002197.1:167500-197500 GCA_903632075.3 Acanthosepion pharaonis
ACTTTTACGAGGCAAAGAAGAAATTAATTTATTAAAATAAAGTAACTAATAATAACAAAACTAAGTGTCCTTAGCAGCTTTATTAATCTTATTATTAGTTATTTGTTTTAATAAACTCATTTCGTCTTTACCTTGAAAATGTCGACATTAGACGAAAAGCATTCGGTAATATTACAGTTTTCATATTGTCTTTTACATTTATAAATATTGTCTTCTTCTACACGTTAACTCTGAAATATTTTTTCATATACATAAATATATATATATATATATATATATATATATATATATATATATATATATATATATATATATATATATAAAGATATATAGTCTTAAGGTGCTATATTTATGGGCTAACGTGCTCATTATCAGGGATAGAGTGTGTAAATATAAAAGTGAAAATGTAAATACAGGCGACAGTTTTCATACCAGATGCAATCGTCGGTGGCCTGACGATTGCATCTAGCATAAAAATTGAATGTCGCCTCTAAGTGTTGATCTACATCTATGTTCACTTTTAAATTTTACACACACACACACACACAAACAAACACACACACACACACACACATATATATATATATATATATATATATATATATATATATGTATATATGTATATACATGCATATGTGCGTGTGTGCAGGTTAAATAATAATACCTTTGAGAAAAGCATTACAATATCTGTCTCCCAACAGGAACATAATGAGCCTAATGTTGAGGAAATAAAAAGTAAAACTTAAAAAATCCCTAAGGAAAATAATGCATTACTTGACATTGCCACTGAAATGCTGAAGTTAGTGTACCCTATCCTCGAAATAGAAAAACAAAAAACACTTCATAATTTCATGAAGTAATTCTGAAATCTTAAATGCACCCAAAGTTCGTGATGTGTATACTACATTAAGGCACAATGGAAATTAAATATAACTTCAAAATCCCCACACATACAAAATTATCTATTATTTTAAAGGTACGAAGGAACATTTTAAAAAAAGGCTTTTACTATTCTATGTATGTATTGTGAGACCGGAAACTACCTACTCTTCCAGGCCTATATTAAGTAGGCGACATAGCACTCTAGGGAGTCACACAGAGTCACATTGAACGGCATAGAGAGTGATATAGTAAGCTCCGCTTACACTATCTCTGTAACCTGTTGTTAATATATCTTTCTTACATCTAATCCGTGTTCCGTGTTTTACTTCTGTGGTCCCAACTTTGGCCCCACATCAGAATGTCAAAATGTGAAGACAGCAAATATGAAATGTAAGCGTTCACTTACGTTTTAACAAATCAATTTTAAATTTGTAATTAATATTTTAATTTCAGCCTAATAAAAATCTTTGAATGTGTTTGTAATTCTTTTAATACATTTTTGTTGTTAGGGAATATATACATTCCTTAAGACTTGGTAATTAACTGGAAGAAAGTGACATATTTTTTAGTACAATCTATGGGGTTCATCATCATTATATATATATATATATATATATATATCAAAAAATGAAAAAAATTCATAAAACTTACATACAACAAACTATTTCTTATTTAGCAGTTAAAATATGGCTAAATATATAGCTGAAAGCGCTCGGATAAAAAGAATATTCGTACAATTTATCATCCGAAAAGAAAGAAAGAAATTAGATCGCATGAGAAATTGTATAAAAAAATTAAATAAAAGCACCTTGTCTCGTATTCAATGAAATGTGCATGAAAGAAGGATTGCTGACTAAATACACTTTTAGGAGATATTTAATGATAATAAATTTATACTCTAACCACCCTAAACATGTGATAGATCACATCCCCAAAACTGTGAATACGAAAATAAATAGTCTATCTTCTAGCCAGAAAATATTTAATGATAATAAATTTACCCCCACATCTCCTAAAATTCTCTCTGTTAAGGTTTCATCTCCCTCCTCCTCATACTTATACTTACTCTAAATTCTGTTTTGATTTCCGGAGTTGTTTTTTCTGTTTTCATTTTGAATTTGTAGGTCTGATGATTTGGATCGTATTTACGATTTCAATGGAATAAATTATGACCATGGAATATTAGTGTTTAAGCCTTTTTATTATATCCTTACTCTGTCCTAGACATTGAGTTCTACCTGGATTCTTCCTCTTGGAAAATTTTTTTCTGAAAATATACATGTATATATATATATCGACCCCATATGTATGTATATTTTATAATATTATCTATATAAATATTTATAAATATATATATATATATATATATATATATATATATATATATATATATATATATATATATATATATATAATTTCATAAACTTATTTCTTCAAAAGTAGTACAAAATTTCATAAACTTATTTCTTCAAATCCGTGGTTTTCGCGTTAGTAAGTTATTAATGTTGATTGGATTATTAATGTTTGTTGTGTAATTCATTTATTACATTCCTTCCAACTGTTACCTCATCTATGAACAAGACTGAAGGGACAAACAACGAATCGGGAGTTTGTGCAATAAAACAGACAAAAATACTCCGGCGGTCAGTGATCAGACGGCGAAAGACCTTGCACAGGTTATGATACGAATAAAGGAGTTACACTTCAAGAACCATTAACGCTGTACAATGAGCTTTACGACATGCTAGGACTACTTGTTGTGTGCTGATATTTGGATCCTCTCCGACTGCCAGCAGAATGTGTTCTTCATGGTCAGGCGAACAAGTGAATGTACGGCTTCCTAGTTTCATAGCTGCTCGTGCTACGGATCCTATCTCAGCAACGCGACGATAAACGACAACAATGGTTGGATTACTCGGCTGCTTTCCGTCTGGAAACTTAGTTTGATCCATCCGTGTAGTCTCGCGTCCATTACTATTCCCGGGGCCGTATTTAAGAATTATATCTTCCTGCTCACTATATAAACATATTGCCATTGTCAAAAGGAACACATCTCAGTTAACTCATTACGACACACGTTAAACGTTGAAGAAAAATTCGACACAAATGTACACGACTAACAAATGTAAATTAGTCAAAAGGAAAAAAAAACAAAACAGCGCTATCCACCGTAAACGTCATTTAAACATAATAACTAAAAAACAAAAAACAAAAAAAACATTTGCGGACATAGGATTATGTCGACTTTGACCCTTTCTTTGGATGTGAGAAACTCGCCTCTAAAGTTTGTAAAAGTATTTTTGATATCAATATATTGCTCAAATCGCGTAACAGCAAACTTGTTCAATTGTTAGATTAACGTTTGAACCGTTGTATCTTAGAAATTATTAAATATATCTTACTGGAATTCTCCGAGGTCTTATAACCTTATTTGTCTCTAATTTGAGCAGTAAGAATGTATACTTACTCACCAGGAATTATAAGCATCGTGATGAAATATATCATAAACGTATATTAATACGTTATTATTAATTAATCATAAATAAGGATTGGAAGCTCATGAAGAATTGAAATAAAGTTCACACACACACACACAGACACACACACACACATATATATATATATATATATATATATATATATATATATATATATATATATATAATATATATATAAATCCAGGAATATTTACAACTTATTCAAGAACATTTTCTCCTTTATAACCTTAATTTTTTTTTCTGTTGGTGCAACAAGGTGCCTCCAGGTTTCAAGTAAGATTGCATTTTTTTTTTTTTCACTGCTCTTTGGACTGTCATAGCCGAAACTTCTCTTTCAGGTGACAGACGTCTTATGAAGTGATCTGTATCATTTCTAATTGATCTCTTTAGTTCTACGTTGAAATGGTGATCTCTCATGCTTTGTGACCTCATGATCCAGTTTTCCTTTCTATGTTCTCTATTTTTATATCGTATTCAAAGTTCTCGAATTATGGTTCGTGAATGGACTATAATGCTAGAAGCCAGAGTATGAATATTGGTACTATTACTGAAAACCTGAATGATCTTTTTCCTCTAACCATTGCTCAATTGTGAAGGCAGTGGGTTTGACAGAAAACAATTTCAAATGATTTTTCATTGACTCATACAAGATATAGTATCAAGATGGCTAAACGTCTCATCTGAAAACCTGGGAAAATCATATTTAGGTTATTCTTTCTTTAGATATTAAACACTTTATGAGATAGACAATTATCCTATGTTGTTACACGATTTGGACAATTTTGTTGTTATACACACACACACACACACACACACACACACACACACACACACACACACACACACACACACATATATATATATATATATATATATATATATATATATATATATATATTATCGAATTTTTAACATGCCCCAAAAATGTACAACCTTATCTCTGTACAGAATACACCAACTAACGATATATTGCATTTACACGTTAAGACAAATGTAAAAATGATATCAATTAGACGAGAAATATTTCATTTTTCATTGATCGATTTAATTGTTTCGTTTCATTTTTTTCAATCATTTCTTATTTTCCTCTTAGAATGTCTTCCATCTTTTGAATCGAATTATGTGGATTATTTTTATTCCCAAATCACATTATTAATATATTTCAAGAATCGCCTTATGCCTATGTTTTGATCTATATTTTGCATATTTGAGACTTGTATTCGTAAAATAGTTTTAATTTAATAAAAATATGTTAACATAAAACTTGTGATGTTTCGAGAAACATCCTTATAATAAAAATACAGATATTTATCCGCGTGTATTGAATATTTTGTTATTGCCGATTCTGTGAATTGGAAAGACTGTGTACATTTAATTATTTCTAGTTGCCATACAAATTAAAACATCTAAGACAGATTTTGGAAATTTGTAACATTATTTTATGAACATCGGTGTCTTCTGTATACATTTCTGTGGAAATTGCAGAGTATATGTAGGATAATGTTTTCTTCGAAGATGCAATATTTCTTCACAACTCTAGCATTACTCTTTCATACTCAGTTTCCCAACTATTAATCCCACTCGCATTATAACATGTTCTATTTTACCATAGACAGAATATCCGATAGTCGTTACGGAAATACAGAAATATTATACAGGAGCAATTCCAATCTGCTGTAAGTTTGTGCCATGTTATTTTTGGCTACATTATGATGTCCACATGGACAAAAAATAAAAGAAAACGTAATCCAGGCTTAATTTTATTTTCTTCTTGTGTCAAGCGTACTTAAATACCTCGCCACTATGACGATCCAAGCGGCAAAGAAAATTCTAGCTCTTCCATCAATAACGTTCCCCAGGTTTGATCGTGCAATGTATTTGTTAATCCTTGTATTTTCTTTTTTATTTACTCCAATCAAGTCGAGAAATCACGACTCTCGTAAAGAGTCTGGGGCATATACAGTAATAATTTGAGTCTTTGTAGTCTTGTTCACTATATATAGCTGACGTTGAATTTCGAACATACGTCTTTTACTATCTAATTACTCGATATATTCACACTCAAGTTAATTCTGCACTGTAGATGAAACCGTTCTTGGTAGCTGTTACAATTTATTGAAATACTTTTAACGTTATTCACGGCTGGCTTATATAATCATACATCATATTAAAATAAAATTGAAATATAAACAATTTACCTATAGAATCAAATATCCTATTTGCTTAAATAATTAAAGCAAATCTACAAAATGGGCATTGAATAAATATCATCGTTTAAGTAAATTATAGTGTTCGTATAAATATAGACTTAGGTATATGCCTTCGCAACCAAATTCCATCAATCGTTGGTAATGTTTTTTTTAAGTTTTCCGATCAATATATATATATATATATATATATATATATATATATTAGCGATATGTTATAATTTTTAAATAAATAATCATATATATATATATATATATATATATATGTATATATTATAATTTTTAAATAAATAATCATATATATATATATGATGATTTATTTAAAAAATTATAATATATATAATATATATATATAATCATATATATATATAATAATTTATTTAAAATAATAACATATCGCTAATATATATATATATATATATGTGTATATATATATATATTAGCGATGATATAATATTAAAGCAATATTTCAAGAGATAAATACAAAAACTTGAAGTATCCTTTAAAAATTGATATTCTTTCTGCAAGATGATATTGACAGAAATAAAATTCCCACGCCCTGAATACGTATTTCAATTTACTAATGTAGTTGGATTAGAGTCAATAATTACATATATAGTCCAATATGCGTATTGATCGAAAATATGCCGTGCATCAACAGTATTAAAATTACATACAATATGTCTGAACGTGTCGCGTTAAAACTGACATCCACTTTTGTATTTAAGGTTAATGTTTAACAAGATGCTATGGGCTACTCATAATTTTAAGCGGTCTAACGCCATATGATCATATTAAATAGAAATATCCGGTCACTTGGAGGTCAGCAAACACGATACTAGTAACATTAAGGAGAGATAAGAGAATATGATACGAGGTGATACCTTTAACTCAAGATTAAAATATTTTCTAAAGTGTCACTAATTTATACAAAGATCTGTATTAGATTCTTGGATAAATACTTAAATGTACAGTTTTGGAGTAAACCGTGTTATTGGTAGAGAGTAGTATGTTAGGTAATTGCTAGCAGCTAAAAACGTCAAATCTTTGAGCTATTTTTTACACAAAGTCGACAATGTTTCATTCACCTCCGCACTAATACACTCGCAAAAGGGATGAATCAGTCTCTTTTTCTTAACCACACTGGAGTTTTCTGAATCATTTCCCTTGAAGCAATGTGGGAATACCACTAGGGATTGAAAATGAAAGAGAAGACTGAGATTATGGAGGATTTAGGAAAGGATAAAAGATGAACGGGATTCATGATGGCGATTTATGTTGCATTTAAATTTTTGAAGATTGTAGTTATCAGTGAAGTAAGTAAAGACAAGCGATTTCAACGGGTGGGAAGTACGAGAAGACAGACTGTTAGTGTAGAAATGGCAGTTGCATTTAGCTATTTCAACACTAATAGGATGGGATCTAGATGTCAATCTTTTACTAAGCTTAGATTTATGTATTCCGGGAACCATGGAAAAAAAACTCGTCAGTTCAGCTTTCATGAAAATCCTGTGAGTATTACATTTTCTTTTCATTTTTCTTTTCGTATTAAGATACCTGGAAATATGATCTGTCTCTTCCTGATATAACGTATGGGTGTCTTTTTTGTTTCCATGTTCTCTAAATCTTCTTCATTTCTCGCATGTTCCACCCATGATCCATTCTCAACACCCTTCTATAGAATAGCATTTCAATTGCTTCAAGTCTATTCTTCATCTATTCTCCAGCTTTGCCTGCCATATAGGATGACTGATATTACATAACTTTGAAATACGCTTTTCGTTGTTTCTAACACAATTTTCCTCTTTCTAAATACGCCTCTTAGCTTTTGGAATATATCATTCGCTATGTCAACGTTTATTCGGATTTCAATATCGCACCTTCCGTCTTCTGTTAAAACACTTCCCAGATATTTAACTTTTTGTACTTGTTTGATTTTTCTATCTCCAATTTCTCATCTGCATCAGACTGTTGCATTTGCTGACAACCATTTTTTTTTTTTTGTAATTAATGTTAATCATTTCTTCTTGCTTTCCTTCACCACCTTCTGTAGAAGTTCTTGTAGTTGCTTTTCTTGTAGTTGCTATTATGTCATCTGCATGTCTTGTGTTGTTAACACTGTGGCACGCCAATATCTTTTGCTGGTAGACCTAATTCTCTATTTGGATCGCCCGTGATTGATGAATATATCCGGTGAAATGATATATCCTTGTTTTAAACCCCGTCCTATTTTTACACTTACTGAATTCATTTTATATTCGTATGCAGTTGGCTTTGTATTGTCCTAATATCCTTCCAAAATGTGTCAAGTTCGTAAAAGTGTAGAAAATGAGTCAATGATCACGGGTGAAGTCAAAAAGGTTGGTATTATTAAGGAATAATTATTTTCAGTGATGTCTGTTAATTCATATTGCAAACATTTAATCCTATTTCAATTTATGTATAAAAAAAGAAACTTGTTTACGTTTATGTAGAAAAAAAAAGTTCGAACATAACCTGTCATCTCCTGGTATGTATTGAAGAGAAGTGCACATTAGGTTCCCGAACCTAAAATGACAACTCATCTCGGAGATGGTCCAATATGCGTTGAACATCGCAGGAGAGGGAATAGGAAACCCTTTATCAATATTTTCTAGAAAATCATTGTTATACGTAGATAAGAATGGAGCGATATATGTGGAAAATGCTAATACCTTATACTCGGAAAAGACATGGCGCCGACATCATAAAATCCAATTTAGATTAAGTCAGCGATAAACTTTTGCATAAAGGCAAATCAATGGTCCCATTGCTATTTAAATCCAGTTAAGAAGATGGCCTCCCAAACCATGGATTAAATAGCAAATATGATTCTTCCTTGGTGCTTTACCATTATTCGATTCTTATGTATTAAACTAAGCTCAGGAAATACATACAACGATAAAAGAATAAAGGAAAGGAATACATAAATATATATGTAAATAATATTACGAACTCTAACTGACATATTTTGTAACAGGCCGGCATAAATATGTTTATATTCTAGCGAACTGTCGAAACGTAACTGGTAAAAACCGGAGTAAGCTGAATGTTTAATTAAAAGGCTAGCTTGCATATTATAAATGGCAAATTCATGAAGGATTCTTTTTATCTTTCAAGTTTAAATTGTAATAAATATTTACTGTAGAGCGTTGAAAAATATCGTCATTTTCACAGCGAAAACGACAGCATTATAACATAATAAAATTATTATTATGCCATATATAATTGTCCAGTTATATGAACATATATTACACCTTCTGATGCGTTTAGGCTTCCTTGAAATAACAAGTATGATTGTTTCATATTGTTTTAAAGATATTAAACATAACTTCCTATTCCGGTATTATTCAACAGATAAAAAAAATCGCCTACTAATGTGTCAATAAAAACGAACACTGGCACAATTTTAACTGACTAAAGTGCAACATTTGCTTTCTCAGTTGTACTCACATGCTTCGATGACTGCATTAACAGTTCACGCATGCGCACCCGTTCGCAAATAAATGTAAACGTCTTCTTTGCATCAAACAAACGATCGAGATGTCGGATGCATTTGGCAACTGACTAAGCACAGGAAAAACAGATACTGAGTCGTATAATGGGAAGCATCCCGGAATATCATCAATAAATGGAGAAAACAAAGAAAACACGACTCTCTTGTCAAAAAGTCAAACAATGAGGAGATGTGAAATCAAAAAGTATTCTTTAAAAAAAAAATATCGAAATTAAAAAGACATAATGGAGTTTTCTGAATAGATTCCTCATCTTTGCTTCTTGTTTATTTTTAAAACAAAGATAACAAAGCCGACTAAACACCGAGGAAGATAGGCAGGAAAGAAATAGTAAAATACATAAACAAACAAAATTTCATTCCGAGTTCATAACGAAAGACAAAGCCGGCTTGCAAATCTGAAATCAATACGCGTTGGTTTTAGAAAGAGGTGAGTGAGAGACGAAAGAGGAAATAATAAGGACAGCGTACGACTCTGAAGGACAGAAGACGGAAGAAACTGAAATGAGGAAGCGAGAGTAAGAAGCGAATACGATAAAGAATACAATGAAGGTGAAAAAGAATGGGCGGGAAACAACTGAGAAGATAAAAACAGCTGTATCAGGGAGAATAGCAACAACATTTTAAAGAATAATAACTCGGGCGAAGAGGAAATAATAGTAGCTCTGAAGAAGGGAGAGAATAAGAGAGTTATCGCTGTGCGTGTAATATACACGGGCATAATTCAACAAGAAGCGGCCATTTCGCTTTTGAACTGTCAAATTGGAACAGAAAAATAAACATCGTAATAAAAAGAAAATATATTGAAATTACGGATCCGGAATTTGTAGAGGTTTTGCAAGCCATTGTTTAATTAATAACAGACGATAAAGATATTAAAATACATTCACATACATTCAAACATGAACACACCCACACAAATACACACATACACACGTATATATATATATATATATATATATATATATATATATATATATATATATATATATATATATATATATAATTTTAATACAAGCAGTTTCTGTAATTGAAGTGTTTAATATCAGGAGAGATACAGAAAATTAGAAATCATTAATAGAAACAAATTTAATTAAATGTTCAAATCGAGAATCATGGTCATAATATCAGGGGATTTGAGAATAAAATATATGTGTTTTTCATTGAAAGAAGTGTTTTAATTCATATCATCGTAGAAATATCCCAAAATCGCAAGAATACTTTTAAACGTAGTCAATTTGGTAAAATATCATGTTCTGCTCGGTCCCTTTGAGACTTCAGACCCATCATAAAAAAAATGGTCATCCGATTCGTATTAGGTTGCTACTTATTTTAAATACGTTCTGAAATCATTCTTTCAGAGGTGATAAGTCAAAAAGTGCGACAGAAGAACCTATTGGAGTAGAAGAGGCGGTCAAATTTAATTGTTTCGACAGTATAAAGTTAGGCCCGAGATGCCAATCTGGTAGCACGCTTAAAATCCTGTAGTCTTGGCACCTAGGGAAAATAGCCCATCTGAGCAGTTGCCATTAAAATATTTATAGAAAAGAAATAGGTAAGCCACAATACGTCGGTGATATAGTGAATGGAGTTGAGACCCCATATCTTTGGATTTTTCAAGAACTTCGAAATGAACAGTGGGGGCACCAGACCATATACAGCAATAGTATTCCATGCATAGAAGAATGGTAGATTTGTATATGTGAAGGATAGACTCAGTCAATGAAAATCTTCTGTCGCAATACAGAGAACAAACATTCCTTTCGGATGATTCAGCTATTGAATCAATGTAGTTGTTTCACATCAGGTCATTGAAAAACATAAAACCATGAATGCGAGGCGAGGCGTTATCGTGGATTTGTGCATCAACTTTGTTGATAGGAGGGAGAGAATTTTCTCTATGGTGAGTAAATGAGAGCAGTTTCATTTTGGATGCATTACAATTCACAAGTCATTTCCTGCCACAGTCAACCATAGATTGGAGGTCGATTTCGAGAGCAAGGGCGAGGTTACCTTTGACGGATTTATTATTAAGACAGGCGTAAATGGTAGTGTCGTCTGCGTAGATGCCTACTTGAGGACAGATGACGTCAGGAAAATCATTGATGAAGGTCGGAATCGGTGTAGGACCAAAGATAGAGCCTTGAGAAAGACTAGCGTTCGTATGGAATGAACTGGAATAGAACCCGTTCAGGACAAGCTTCATTTCACCGTTAGACAGGAATGATTGGATCAATTGAAATAATCTTCCTGTAATACTGTAACTCTGAAGTTTACGTACACGGCCATCATGCCAAATCATTTCAAACGCCTTCAATATATTTAGAGCAAGATCTCAAGCTTTGCCATTATTGCGAAGAGTTTGGTAGACATATTCAATTGTTTGGTAGACCAGACAAAGCGGAAACCATACCAGCAGATCGAGGGAGGGAAAATGCTTGACTACTTCGGCATTGATTAAAGTTTAGACCTTGCCGTAGAGTGGTAGGAAACAAATGGAATGGTTGCTAGGTGGGCCAGAAAGTTATCTTGAGTTCTAAAAGAACGGGACAAAGAGTAGGAATTCCAACAGGCTGCAAAGCAAGAATCGGCGAGGCAATAGTTGTATAGTATGGAGCGAACTGCACCCACCTCAGGGACACATATCTGTAGGACTCCGATAGGTATCCCATCGCTACCACTTGCTTCATGAGAGTCTAATTTAGAGATGATGAGTAATGCCATCGACGGGGTTAAGTACCTCTCAGATTATCCGTGCAACGATATCAGCTGTGGATGTTAGAACTTCGAATTGATTGACCAGAGGAGGCATTGAGGAGTTGCTATCGTTCAGAACATTCTTGCAGAACCGCCAATAACATTTAGAACCAAACTTGCGAGATGCAATACGTTGTTTCATTTCATCAAGAAACAGAAACTTTGATTCGTTGAGGATGCACTTGCTTTCATTACGTTCAGGGACAAAGAGACCTATGTTGCAACCCGACATGTCGCTGCGTTGCAAACGGTAGGTGTGATTCCTATGGGATATAGTGGCAGAGCTAGCAGTTGAGAACCAAGGAGATGGGTTGGATTTAATTTGGTAGTTTCTTGGTGGCATTTCCGGTGTATCTTTAATGTATTAGTTATCCGAGAATATTCATATTTCTCTCATTTAAACCGTCTTTGACTCCCCGCTTTAAAACTTCTCTCTGTTAAATTTTAATCTCCCCGCCCTTCATCTTCAGACCTTCCTTTTCTTCTCTTGTCTGTTACCCCTCCCTATAGCTTTCATTTACTCTAATATTCGTCCCACACTCTCATGCATACACTGTCACTAAATTTTATTTTTTATTCCCGGAGTTGTTTGTTTTTTCTGTTTTCTTTTTGAATTTCTAGGTCTAATGAATTGGATCATATTTACGATTCCAATGGAATAAATTATGACTATGGAATATTAGTGTTTAAGCCTTTATATATATATATATATATATATATATATATATATATATATATATATATATTATTTGTGTGTGTGTATGTTTGTCTGTGTGTGTGAATGAGTGTCTACAAGGGATCTCTTTCTTTATACCTACATTGTTTCTTATCTCCATCAACTTTCTTCACGATGTCATTAGTCCCCGAACTAGGTATTTATGATGATGACATAACTATTCACTCCTGTTTTAAATAATAATTTCTATAGTTCTGATAATATATAGCCGGGAGCTGGTCTCCACAATGGCCTTCATTTTATTGTCATACTTTGGACGATGAAATGGCTTGTAAACTGCAGTGCCTCAAAAGTGAAACTTCTCTATTTTAGTCCTATTCGATAACAAGTTTTTCCCTCCGTCCTCATGACGCATGCTAACTTTCCCCAACATGAAGCGGAATGATTGAATCAACTTCCTGGTCTGAAACTAAGAATGTTCGTACACTGTGGCATACTATAAGTTTCTCTCGCCAGTGTAAATTTGCTCATTTATAAATCGACCCATCGTCCGTGCAGTGAATAGGGTTGCCACATCTAATGTACTGCTTCTACACGATATATCTAGATTCTTGATGAAATCTAACCACAGATCTGTCTTATTATCGGTCCTGACCTGTGATCTCGATTTCTGTCATATACCAATCACCGTGACTTGGCTTCAATATGTCTTTCTAATAAACATGTTCATTAAAATTCCTCTAATGATCTTTCGGTAACTCTATTGCATAAAGCTTGACGTTTACTACACTGTCAAATTGAGTCAACAGATGTGTTGTTCCACCGGAAGAGGCTGAGAATAGCATGTACTAAGGGTGTGAGCAAAGAAGGCGTTTTAGAGAAAATGGAAATAAAAACGTCACTGATACTTCGAATCAGAAAGAGCCATTTGATATTTCTCAAGGATATAATAAGGCAAAAGTGCTCGGATAATTTTATATTCATAAGACATCGAAGACAAGAGTGACCAAGGGAAACAGCGTAAAATCTATCCAACAAGCTTGTGTAAATTGATAGTTGAAGAAGGATTAGCAGAGATAGCAAAAAGTCAAATCTTACTGTTATGGATTCCGTGAATGGAATCCTGCACAAATAAATAAACAACGCCAGAAATTGAGATAGGAAAATAAGTGTATTAAACGTAAGAATACAGACTTGAAGTGAAGATTAGTAGTCCAGGAATGCGGGTTAGTAGAAAGTATATGTACAAGTCTCTGTAAGTAAAGCCATAATCATCTCTCTCTCTCTCTCTCTCTCTCTCTGGACTCTTGTATAACTCTCTGAGAACATCCTGTGTCTGTCTCCGTATCTCTCAACCTGTCTCAACGTATCTCCACGTATCTCCACGTATCTCAACGTATCTCACTATTTAATATCCCAACCACGAGGAATGTATGTGTTACAAGACCGAGTTTAAAGTGTGTTTCTCCAAGCACGTAGGCTCGGCCAAAAATATACCTTTTTAAACCCGCCTAGACGGGTTCAGGCCCTGTCTACCTCCCCGAACGAAAACTTGCCCATCAGTATAAGTATACGTTGTGATTAGATCTTAGACAGACGGGATCAAACAGGGATTGGGGCCGATTATGTTGAAGTTGAGTTCGACGGGGTGGAAAAAACACAAGTACAAAAAAAAAACTCACGAGGCTAAAAAATTACTGGACGGTGAAAAAAAGGGTAACATATAACCTTTTATATCTAAATGTTCGTTACATAAAAATTATTCTTACTTCCCGACCCGTTTTGTGGACTGTGGCACCAAGCTTCTACCATACAATTTAAAGACTTCGAATTGCCTACTCTCTAGAATTTTTGTATGTCGGAGTGTGGTTTAGTTTTCTTGACACTGGGCGCTAATCTCTACCAAGGTCGTTCTGATTCTTTCTTCGTCTTGACGTCGCCCCCCGCTGACGTCGACTTCTTCTCTTCGGCTTGAGTTGGACGTGACTTTTCTTCGATTTTGACGGACGATTTGCTTGTTTTTGGACGAATTTCTGTTCTTCGGCTTGGTTTGATTTCTTGATTACTTCTTCCCAATGCTTGCAACTTAACTAGGGCAAGTCCGAACTCCGGTCTTCTTCTGATCCGTCCTGCAACTCTTCTCTCTGCCGTCTGAGGTGAACTCTTCTCTCTGCCGTCTGGGGATAAAACTCTTCTCCTGCCGTCCGGGGCTAAACTCTCTGTCGTCCGTCCGGGAAAATTATTCTTCTCTGACCCGTCCGGGGCTGAACTCTTCTACTTGTTTGACTTTGAGTTGCAACTCTCCAAAATTTCTATGTCGGTGTGGTTTTTCGGGCTACCAGTCGTTCACGGCTGCAGCTCAACTCTTCTTAGGCTTTCGGGCAATCTTCTTCTTCTTCGGCCGTTGAGGTTCTTCTTGTCTTGGATCTCTGTTCTTGCCCGCAAGGGGCGAATGAACCGGGCCCTTCGTCCGCGTTCAAGCTCCCTCGCTGTCTTTTCTGTCGCAACTGATTTCTGTCGGTTGGGGTCCTGATTTTTATTGACGCCGCAACAAACTGGGGTGGGTCTGTCGGCGTCAGGGTTTTCTTGATAATTCCAAAAGTCGCATTATTTCTGATTTCCCATTATCGCTCTTATTTTCACCCCTACTTCCTCACAGTGCCTCTGGGGGGAGGCGCATACCCATCTCTCCCGGTCTCTCGTATGTCAGGTGACCGTTTTCGACCAATGGGTCCTGGTCGAGCGTCCTTTCTCCTCTTTCTCGCATATCACGTGACCGCTCTCGGCTAATGAGATTCTGGTTGGGCGTCTCCGTCCTTCGTGACGTCTCCAATCGGGCGTGGCTTATCCGGGGCTTTGTTCTGGGGAAGAAACACCTTGCAAAAAAAAACAAAATCCAATTTGGCCTTTTTTCGCACGCACGAAAATGACAATCTCGGCCTTTCTCACCTTTTTGGTTTTGTCAAAACAGCCCGCCGCTAATTAGATGTGACTTCAGGAAGAATTTTTCTCGCCTTGCTGGCGCTCTCTGTGAGCCAAAAACAATTGTTTTCACCTCTTTATTTTCGCTCAGGCCTGATAGCCAAAAATCTTAATTATCTGAATTGAAAATATCTTCACTTTCATCATCGTGGGGGTTCTTATCTTCAACTCTAGAGCTGGTCAGAATCTGTATACAATTCCAGCGGTCACCTTCTCATCCCAAAGACACCCCTTTTCGATTAATATTTCTTTTTTCCATTGTTCTAAAAAATCTTATTTTTCCAAATTGATAATGAGCTTCCATTCCTGGACACAAAAAGTAGGCCAGATAATTTTGACCGACATTTTTATCAATCGTACGTATGTTCATCCACTTTTACCAAGTCTTTTTTTTCTTTTATTATCTCTAAAGTCTATTCTTTCAAATAACAATTTCTATTGTCCTTTGAAATTCGGTCAGGCGCGTTGGCCTAGATATCTTTTGACACCTGTTTTTGCTTATGACCGGCTTTTGCATTATCTATCCCTCTTTCCTTTTTTTTTTATTTTTTTTTTTTTTTTTTTTTTTTTTTCTTCCTTTAGGATCGCCTAAATAAAATTAGAGAATTATTCTCAAAACTCAATTATTTTCTTCGTCTAAATAACTAACAACTGGTTAATAAACCGAATAAAAAAAATTAAATCATATTTCTATGAATATTTCTTTTTTTTTTTTTTCTAATAATGCAGGGTGCCACAACATTAAACAAACAAAACTTCAAATATTTCAATTATATATATATGAATATATATATATATGATATATAAAATATGGAAAGTATATCAGCATGCTAGTAAGGAAAGTTCTTTTTTTAATGACATGTAAGTCCTTGGAAAGAGATATCGCTTAACCATTTTGTAGAGATTTTATAAAAGGCCAATTTAATTTAAAGGATTATAGCCAGAAGTTAAGAATCAAATCAAAGCGGAGCCTATATATCCTCAAGTTTGGCGATTAAGAAGTCGAATAGGAAGTTTACGATATTAAATAATGATATTTATATAATATACAAATATATTGTTGTTTGTATATATATATATCAGAGAGAGAGATAGATAGATTGAATAGAACGTATAGAAATAAAGAGACCGATTGAGATAAAGCAGATGAATAAGATTTTTTTCTAAACTGTCAAATGTTAAAACTGTTTTTTGCAGTCAAAATAAATTATTGGGTGAATAAAAGTAAAAATTTTAATAGCTGAATATAGAATTTTTTTAATAACGGAAGAATATGAAAAATAGGCATTGCGTTACAATTCTTGAAAAGCAAAGGGTAAGAAACACCAAGGTATATATATGAATATGATATTTTATATATAAAAAGAAGAGAGAGAGAGAGAACCAAGATTCATTTAACATTAGAATTGATATCAGTAGATTTATGGGCAAAAATGACTAAAGTCTGTTTAGAAATACATTGCGGAATCTATAATTTATTGACAAAAGACAGAATATAGGTGGTTTAATTTTTTTCTTTTTTTTTAATTTCCATGAGATGATTTTGCGTTTACAGAAAAAGGCATCCATATTTAGGATCAAGAAAATGGAAAATAGTTCCACAGACAATATGTAATGATGATTGATATTCTTAAAACATTGTTAATCTAGATATTTAACACAAATATTTAACACTGTCCAATAGATCTTCTTCCCATTGGTATTTCATAACGTGGATGATGTCAACTTTTTCTTCAATCGATGTTTAGCTAGTTTTAATTTTCGTTAGAAATTAAAAAAGGAAACCCATTAAATTTTCACGAAAGATTCAATTTATTCTAATGCGTTTTTAAACCCTGTCTGACGTTTTTCAAATCACGGGGTTATAAAGAATTTTTTTGAAAAAAAAATCAAATTTGAACAAATGGACAAAGACATTTCAATTGTTTCCTGATGTTTAGCATAGTTACCTTATGTTTTTATTGGGGTTATATATGTTATTTATATATATATATAAACATATATTCTATAGGAAATAAGGCAAAATCATTTAATAATATTTCTTCTTTTGTTTTTGATAAAATCATCATTCATTACGGAATATTTGGAGAACAATAAAAAAAAACATTATATGTATGGATCGTTTTATATATAACGTCGTTTTTTTTTAAAAAAATAACAGCCTTAATCTATAATCAGTTGATTTGTTATTTTTTCATTCTGCAGGTTCATATTTTGAATGTCGTAGATTTAGTTCCTTCTTTCATAAATTAAATTCAAACTGTTATGTTTAATGAAAGCCCTTTATTTAAATTTCACTTTAACAAAATTGGGGAAAATAAAACAATCTTGAAAGATACGATCAGAAAATGACGTTCATATTCCAAAATTTCTTCTCTCGAAAATCTTTTATATCAAAGAATTTATATATATATATATATATACATTATTTAGTAGTTCACAAATAATTTTACGTATATTATGTTTTTGTTTTAAAATTTTATCAGTACATCATTCGTATCTTATAAAGAATTTTGTTTTAAAATCGCAATTAGAATTAAGCAATACAGTTTGTTGAGGATTAAATTTGAATGATCCAATCTTTTTTTTTTGAGGAATTTGAGAAAATGCAAACAAAAAAAATATTAAAAATATTTTTATCTATTATAGTTTTTACAACGATGTCTGAATTGGATATTTTTCCATTCTAAAAAATCCAAAATCTGTTATATTACCTTTCCAATCCAAAAAAATTTATTTATCATTTGAGGAAATTTATAAAAATTACCTCAGAAAATAGAAATGGCAAGATTTAATTTCTTACGCATAAATATTTTTTACTATTCAGATTTCTAAAAATTCATTACAAATCAAAATGTTTTGAGCTAATCATTTTGAAACCAAATCACAAAAAGCAAAGGTTGGCCCCCAGACAGTCATTCTCACAAATTACGAATAATTACTATAAATGACTACAGAACTCAACGTCTTTAAATATAATATATGCGCTCGAAAATATTTAATATAAAACATTATGAATTCAAATATTATGATTGAAAAGTTTTCTAACTGTTGTTTATTGTACTGTTTTGTATTCAAAAAAAATAAATAAATAGTGTTTTTTTCGCGCCGTTTTTAGACCACTCTAAAAAAGCTTTAATCATCGCGTTTTCTTATTACAAGTAATTACGAAGGGAACAAAAACAAAAAAAGCGAATAACGTGTCAAATCAAAAAGAGACATTGACGACCTCAAACAATTACATACCATGATTGTCCAAGTATTGACGAAAAAATTGTAAATAAATTTTAACGTTTGACAAACCTATATATATGTTGTGTTTTGTTTGAATAGAATTCTCTAAAAAAGTTTATTTGTTTATTTATTCGGGACGCAGTAAAGAGTAAGAACATCCAAATAACAAAATAACACATTGTTGAAATAAATTAAACAGTCATCATGCACGTATATCCATACACATTATATACAATATCCATTTCTTTCATCAACGCGGTCAGATGATTTATTCAAAATTTACGATTGGAAAATCAATTTTCATAGGCTGTTCGGCCCAATAGATATTTTACAAAATATAAATTTTAAACATTCAGCAAACGTCCTATGAAATTTTTTTAAGACCCAATTTACAAAGTATTCAAAGGGTTTTGTTTTGTCCTTGAGATGAGAAATTCACACCGTTTTAAATGATCTGGAAACGAATGTTCAAATATGCAGACCAACATAAATATTTTTTAAAAAAAAATTTTTTCACCTTCAACCCAAGCAAGTTCTTAGAGACTATTTTATTTCCATGAAGTATTCTTAAACCCATTTATATTTTCAAGACAAAATGCTATTATCTTTATAAAAAAGAATGTCTGCAATTCAAAATTTGAATCTCTAAGTGGATATTCCTTCTCTCAATAAATTTTATGGAAGAATTTTAAAGAGATATTAGAATGTTCTTCGGATTTAAACCCATGTTTCATCCTATATTATATCCTAAATAAATTTTTATTTGATTTGGTAGGTAAAATGGATGTTTATGCAATTTAAATTGAGCGTAAATTGGGTGGTTTTAATACTTTTTTCCAAAATATAGAAAAAACTAAAATGACAAAGAAATGTAAACAAATAGATGAACACTAACGAAAATTGAAATATTATTTAAAATCAACAAATAGTTACTATTAAGAAAAAAATTTTTTTGAGTCATTGAAGTTTTTCTTTTTTACCATGAGCTTAAATAAGAGAGGGGTTAGAGGAAAATTTTCTAAAAAGGCCTTGTCAGAAGGTACAACCTAAAAATATTTTATTTTTTTTTTTTCAAAGATGTTCTTTTGCCAATTGGTTCTGTATTTGTCTTTGTTTTACCTCAGTACGAATATTTTTTAAAAAAAAAATCTCAGAGGAAAATTAATTGTTTATTTTAACATGAAAAATCTTGTTTGGACCCGGAAGGAAATGAGTATACAAAAAAAATACTAATACTAATAATATATAATAATAATAATATTAATTTAAAAATAGTTTGTTTGATATGAAATAAATATATACAGGTTCGCATTTCATTTTGATTTTGTCAATAAATTTCCTTTATGATTTTCGTTTTTTTTTAACTTCTTTTTTGGAAATTTTTTTCCTTATCAAAAATACTAATTGATCACTTATTCTAAATTTAGGCATGAAGCTTAAGGTTTAATTTTCGTAAGTTCTCGTTGTTCTTATTCTGTCATTGGGTCTTTGACTTGAAAACGGAAAAATATGACGAGCCCGATCACCATAAAGATGTGGGAAATATAAACTTTTACATTTAACTTCTAGAAGACAGATATTTAGTGAATATTTTGAACTTTTCAAATAAGTGTATTTTGTTTTGTTATAAGTTTTGTTAAATGACCAGCCCATTATAAAACAAATAATTAAAAAAATCTCTTGTTGGCGATAGAAAACAATAAAAAATATTAATAATAATCTGCCCGTACCAAACAAGTTGACGTAAAAAAAAAACCCATCACCCGAATGCAGTGTTGAACTTTGAAACTGAAGTTTTATAGTTTGCTGCACAGGACCAATGCTTTTAACTAAATTATCAAGCACATATACAAAAAAATATTGTGTTAGCCCAAAAGGCAGATTTTGTGATAAATATCCAGAAACGATTGATCATCTTGTATCAGGTTGCACGATATTGGCACCCACTGAATATAAAACCCGGCATGACAGAGTGGGCCAATATCTGCACTGGAAAATCTGCAACTTCTACGGAAGGAAACTAAAAGAAACTGGTATGAATAACCACCCAGACCCGGTTACGGAGATAGGACCTGTTACAATTCTATGGGACTACACAATACACACTGACAGAACAATCAAAGCCAACCGCCCAGATATTGTTATTAAAGACCAAAAAAAAAAAAGTGTCTCCTTATTGATATGGCAGTCCCTGCAGACTGCAATGTATCTTTGAAGATATTGAAAAAGCTGTCAAAATTCAAGGACCTTGAATTCGAAATCTCAAAATGTGGCTTATGGGAACATCAGCAATCCCTGTTGTAGTTGAAGCCTTAGGATTGGTTGGAAAAGATTCCAGTAGACTAATTAAAGGGACAACTTGAAGTCCATGCCTCAAAGAGATACAAAAAATTGTTCTGCCAAGTACAGCCCACACTTTACGAAAGGCTTAATCTATGTAATTTTTTTTCTTTCTCAGTGGAAAGTGTCATAATTCCATTTCTAAACTTAGGTCCCTGTGCGGGGCCCGGAAATAAATGTGAAAAACAGAAATCAAACGCCAGAAATCAAAGGAAAATATAAGAAATATTAAAAAGCACAATATAATATAACATCGAATTTTTTATTAACAAGATCGACCCTCGCCTAGATTTTTGTCTGATATAAGAAATATTAAAAAGCACAATATAATATAACATCGTATTTTTTATTAACAAGACCGACCCTCACCTACAGGTGACAAAAATATGGGATCAGATTAGAAAATCGTCGGTAAGAAAAGAAAACTCAGCAAATCAAAGTTACGGCAGTGCTCATTGAGAAAAATTCCAAAACAGAAAATAGAGAATTCAAACAAAACCTGAGACACTGATCGGGAATTTCAAACTGCGTGAAATGAGGATTAGCGTCATGACTATAATAATTAGACAACTATGTACCGTACTTAAACCACGTAAATCGGGATATGGCAGAATGTTGAGGAAATAATGAGATTAAGCAGGAGACGGCTGTATTGTGCCTTTCTTTTAATCAATTCACTCAAGTAAGGCGATAATGCCACTAAGGTGAAGGAGATAATGAGAGTGAAAGAGGAAGAAAAGCCTTTGAAAAAAAGTGAAATCTAATCCTAAATAGGAAACAAAGGAACAAATTCTACTTCTGTTCAAAAGACCGGGGAAGAATATGAACCAGAATACAGTAGATATAAATGGAATATAGACTTCACATTTCGCATTAAAAAAAATAGACGTTTGGTCTAGAAGGCATGATCTGCACTGTGGAACCGAAATTTCCAAAAAATAGACTAAATTTTACATTTAAACCATCTTCAGGATTTTCGGTATCAAAAACGGATTCTTAGGAATAGATGTGTGGAACAGGGTTTTCTTGTGAAGACATGGAATTTTAAGTAAGAAACTGATATTTTTGACCAGTCGCTAGTTGTAAGCATAATATATTTTGGTATGAATACGTAAATAATAGTAAATAATTGAATAAAGAACTAGAACAGGGTGAAGAAGAACTAGAAGAAGAAGAAGAAGAAGAATTAGAGGAAAAAGAGCTAGAACTAGAATAAGATAGATAACTAGAAAGAAAACTAGACTTAGGAAAAGATGAAGGATAATTTAAGGACGAAGAACTAGAATTAGAACAAGATGAAGAAGAATTAGAAGAACAACTAGAATTAGAACAAGCAGAAGGAGAACTAGAAGAAGAATTATAACTAGAACAAGATGATGAAGAACTAGAAGAATTAGAACAATATGAAGAACTAGAAGAAAAACTAGAATAAGCAGAACTTGAAGAAAATGAAGATCGAAAGATGAGGATGAAGAAAGACAAAAACAGGAACAATCATAATAAAATACAGTGGCTTTATCAACACTTTATTATATGGTATGAATTTGACTGTGATCCATATGGTCGTTATATCCTTCTATTCCGGCTATCATGTTGATTACATAGGATATATATATATATATATATATATATATATATATATATATATATATATATATATATATATATAATCACGGCTTCACATTTTTTTGGCGTGATACTTATTTTAATCAATAATAATACTGATAGTAATAATGATAGTAATAATAATGGTAATGATAATACTACTAAAAATAATAAAACGAAAACAATAATAATCGAATAGCGACAACATTAACTTAATTCCTAATACACTGATACAAAAGGTTTAATAATTATTGCGTGTAGGTCGTGGCAGACAATTAGGCGATGAAAATGAAAATTACTTTCCTGTTAAATAGAGTAGGAAATAAAGAAAATTAAAATTAAGAGAGAAGAGAGAGAGAAAGAGAGAGAGAGAGAGAGATTGAAGAGAGAGAGAGGATACTATTTTTCTATGGGTTTTAAAATTGTTGTAAAATGACTATTATTATAAATTCTACGCTAGCAGCAAAACCAATAAATGTATAGTCTAAACCAGGTCAGACTAAAATTTAAAAGAAGTAAACAATGAACGCACAGCCGAGTGAATTTGAAAGAAATTAAAGATACTTAGAACATATATTAATCTGGTCAGGGAATCGAAGATAATGTTACTTGTGAATGTCTCAAGTTTCCTCCTTATTAACTGTCCACTTCGAAAGATATTTGCAAAATTGATGGTTCAGAAAATAAAACTATCAAGGCGGCAGTATTAATGAATCTAGTAAGAATATTAAGGAAACTCCAGAAGTAGGTATTTATCACTAGACATGTGGAGCATGGTGGTGTTTAAAGTGGGAACTGACAAATACATGGACTAGCGTATATTTGAAACCCTGCAGGCAATATATACTGACTTTAGCCCATTTCCACGAAAGTTGTGTTTCTTAGAGGACAACACGTTTTGGCTTTGGCGTGTTATCTGTAAATCCTAAACGATTCACTGTCAATATGATGCACATTTAAAAAACATTTAGGCCTACAGGAGGTACATGCTATTAGATTAAAATGGAAAGATTTCGTTTGAGATTTTCTGAACACTTCGTTAAGTAGACAAGCAAAGATCCATAGAGGTGTATAAAAATAAATTAGAGAATTTTTGGAATGAGTCGGATGATTTGACTGATGAAGATATATTTATGTGAAAAAGGAAAACTGGAGTAAAAGACTCGTCAACATTGACATTATCCGTGGTACAGTGATGAAAATCCTTCAGCAAAACACCTCCCAGATTTATTAATATATATATATATATATATATATAATTATTTTTATAAAAAAATTTATAACATAAGTATGTTATAAAATCACTACAAAAATAGCCATTTTGTTTCAACACACTCTGTGTCTTATCAAGTGATGATGTTGAAAAGAAAATAAATGGTTTTAAAAGTTTCAGATTAATTAACGATCCTACACTAGGGGGAAACATTGTTACAAAAGCTAGAATAACCAATCAAAAAACGAAGTATAGAAAGATTCAAAAGCTTGACAACGAAATCCTGCTCTAATATCTATTCAGATCTTTTAAATACGTGTAATATTAAAATTAATTTATACTAACTAATAATTATAAATTTATATGATAAAATTTAATATTAAAATTAAAAACTGGCAATTTTAAAATCCAAATTTAATCACTATTAAGTTTTAAAACTACAAAATTATTGAGAAAAGAAAAAAAATATATATGTTTATTCAATTCATTTCTTCATTGAAATTACGTTCGACAAGACAAGACGCTATAATACATCCGGTCATTTGATAATACATGTATATATATTTTTATTTTTCCCTTTCTTTTTATTTTATTTTAAAGTTTGTGAATATGGTCTTAAACTCACGCGTGACACAAAAAAACAAAAACACATATATCATATATATTATATATATATATATATATATATATATATATAATTTATTATATATATATATATATATATATATATAAATTTCATTGAAAAATACAACCCTACCCACTACCAAAACGTAGCAATAACTGATACATTAAAATATAGACATATTGAACACCCAGACACCCCTGTCTCTCAGAAAAATACACTTTGAAACATGAATTTATTTTATATATGTGTATTTAAAACCCAGTAATTTAAAAAGTTACTCCAAAATTCGCTTGAGGATGAAATGGAAATAATGTCTTTAAATTAATTATATAAAATTAAATTGGGGCTTTTAGCTTCCATTTTTAAAACATGGTTAGAACTGTGTATGAAAAAACATATTTTAAATCAATTAATATATATATATATATATATATATATATATATATATATATATATATATATATATTTATAAAAAAATATGATTCCATCGCTACATAAGAGTTAGCGATGGAATCATATTTTTAAATAAAAAAATATTATATAAATATTTTAAATAAATAATTAATATATATATATATATATATATATATATATATATATATATGTGTGTGTGTGTGTGTGTGTGTGAAACCTCTGTGTGTTAATCTGTGTGTGTTTATATATATATATATATATATATATATATATATATTATACATATATTAAAGAATACAATAATCGTTGATGAAACAGAACAAATGGAAAAAACTAAAACTCTTATCCAAATATTTTCGAATAAAAATGTCAATATAAAAAAGAAAGAGAAAAAGGAGATAAAATCTAACTAATTAAAATAGAGGATCGGAATTTAGATTGCCATAGATCGACCAAAAAACGCATAACTACGTTCCATCCTCTAAAACTATAACTCTTGTCGTAACTTGGATTTCAGACTGGCAACTAATATATATATATATATATATATATATATATATATATATATATATATATATATATATATATATACAGCAAGCAAACATTGCTATTGAAGAAAAAACAGATACAGAATCCGTAATCCAAGACGAGATAAAAATATAACGGGGTACAAATCAACTGTACATCGCGTCAAGAAAAAGAATTGAAGGAAATTCTGGTGAAACATCATAATCATTATTGAGAAAATCGCTAATTCGACAGAATGAATCGTTTATAAAATCATCGAAGACCAATCTATAAAAACGATTAAAAAATAGGTATACTACAAACCATAATAAGTGAAAGCAACAAGCCCTCTATAAATTAATACAAAGTTACGCAGGTTAAATGTTGAAGGCTATAATTTGGGATCTGTGTAACTGGACGTGATTTTAGCATTGGTCTTGAGAAAAAAAATAAAAAAAATAGAACAATCTGATCTGGAATTTTAAAATAAAAAAAATATCCCAAGTTAGCTAAGATGACAACATCCGAAATTAGGTCTGATTTTCGCTGTCCAAATAGATCAACATATTTAATTTCAAGACATCCCTAGACAAACGAGAAGACTATTTAGATGACAATTTGACAGATCAGTTTTGGAGATCATAGAGAGACTATAGACAGCTTTTTAAAGAATTGAATAACTGAAATAAAGAAAATCGAATCCATTTAGATGACAAGAATGCTGAAAATGGCTACGATATGCAGGCGTCTGCAAGCATACCGAGTATATATATTTATTGTCCGTGTCCCATATCCGATAAATAGGAATATTCGGGGAGAATCATGGTCCTGTGTCAAAAAGTTAGTGTTTTCCTTTTATAGAGTTTGAACAATGAGGCTATAACATTGATGTGGTACTCCTACCTAAATTATTAGGAACACTGTCAAACAGATTGTATTTTTAGACTCAGTTATTCCAATTGAATATATTCCTTACTGTTTCACCTACAAGTTTATTTTCTGGTTTTATCTAATCTTGCCACTATACAGCGCATATTTTGATGTGTTTAATGTGTCCGGCATAAACTTATCTGTCTGTTTGTGTCATGATCGGTGTATTTAATACTTTAAACTACAGTATAAATTCGCTGTCGGGAGAATCAATAATATTAGTATTAGCTCTATCTATAAAAGGCAGGAAGTGTCTGTGTGCGCGTGCGTCTGTGTGTGTGTGAACGCGCGCGTGTGTGTAACGAATACATGGCCGCAATTTTCCACGGATTTGCACGAAAATTTACATACCCATGCTCCAAGTTAGCAGGAAGGCCAAGACCGAATTTGCATTTCCCAGCTTCCATCGATAGTGGAAATAATCGATTTTTTTCATGCTTCTATGGCAGTTTTCATGTAGTGTGCGGCCATTTTGTACTGGCCAGATGGAGAGCCTATAGTTGGCTGCCACGAATAGGCAGGAAGATTCTACTGGCCAGCGTGAGAGCCAACCGCTGACTGACACGAATGTTAACTAGCATGCTAGCATGCAAAAAATCGATACCTGCATTCGTTACAAGTGGAAAAAATTTAAATCTGCATGGCACTTTACTCCAATTGGCTCATTCGCTTGCTTAAACTTAACGTTGATTCTGATTCCGCAGAACTGGGTTGGGTGTGAAAATGTATTTGTTGTTAACATTCTTTTTTCATTCGGTTTTTCCAGTTACGAGTCCTTTTTTATGGCTGGTCGTTTCGTGTTCATTTTGTTTAGTTCTTTTTTTGTAACAGATTTAATGTTTAGTATAGAGCTTCGAAAAAATTCGCAGTATGAGATAGGCAAGAAGTAAGGCATGTATCAACATCAGCACGGCAAAGGGCACTCCTTTCAAGGCAAGGAAGGGCAAAAATATTTTAAGTCAAGTGATAGCGATTGCTGTATGAGTCGTACAATTTTTGAATCACGCCGGGTCATTCTGCTAGTTATTAATAAAGCTAATCCATGATGCAGCAATCTCCACTGACAAGCACTTAGAGAGTAATCGACCTAATAACACAATTGTGCACAAAAATAGCCATTACAGAAAATTTATAATAAGTGCATTACCTTAGAATAATATCATTGGTAAACAGGAGTAGAATGAAGAGGTAGCAAATCCTGACTGGGATAATCAGATATGTACCCAATTGTTAAGAATAATCCAGATTGGTTTCCCATTGTTTTGTTACTCTCCCCTTTGAGAGAGATATTCTTGTTTACAGGGACTATAAAAGGACACTAGACACGAACCTTGTATTCTCAGTTGAATAAAGCTTTCTTAAAGCCTGCACCTGCGTACTTAAACATTACACCGTGATCATCGCATTTAGTCCCCTTTGTAGTTGGGACACTCAGTGCTATTCCCAGGAATGTTTCTGCCTCGCAATCAGTTTTGGGGATTCTGGAATATCATTACGAGTGCACAGGTGACACCACCGCGTGATTAAAGATGTAACTGAGAAATAAAAAAATATAAGTTCTATGTCCTAGAAAAGTCTAACCCTCGAAACTTAAAAACCTGAAAAGATAAATGACAAATATGCATCAGTCTATATCAATGATAATAACAGGTGCACTAAGAAGTATTAAAGCGTTTATTAGTACATATCTTAAGAATATTCGAGGAGAAACTGATGTTATTGCATAAGTCACCGTTTATCAACCGGGGTTCCCCGGAAGCCTAACGTTCTGCAAATGATCACCAAGGCTTCCGCGAAAACAGGTGAGACAAGCTAATGCACTTTTACTTTTTGTTTAATTTCATATACGTAATATTATTGTTTGCATTTGGTTTACAAATATATATTAGCTATATAACATTGGTTAATTATGTTTATTTTTTACGTTTGAGGTTTTTGTGTGTGTGTGTCTGTGTGAATGAAAACTCCCGAACAGTATAAATTTTATTTAGCATTACCGAAAATTTTTACAGAGAAGTATTATTTTTTTCTTAAACCAGTTATTCATAAATATATACTTTGATAATTAAATACGAGAACTCCCCCAAAAATTAAAATCGAAAACATATATATGGGATATATATATATATATATATATATATATATATATATATATATATATATATATATATATATATATATATATATATATATATATATATATATATAGTTCTTCAGGTGTTCCTTTGGAAAGGCAACTTATTTTAAGTGTTACGCAAGGGTAAAAATGTTGCGAAACGCTGGCATAGTTTGATCGCCCAATTATCTAGAAAAAAAAACTCAAGAAATTCGTCCAATAAGCTTTTAATTAAAACATGCAGGTCACATTTAAAAAGAAAATTTAAAAAAACAGTTAATTATATCAAACATCAAATCAAGAAAATTGTAAATAATAATAGTAATAATAATAATAATAAAGCAAATGTTTTGCCATAATTAATCTTGGTTCATAATGAATATATTGAGTATTATGTATTTGTAAACATGCATCGCATTACTGGTGAGTGTCTCTCTCACTAAGCATTACTATTACTACAGCTAGTGCTACTACTATTGCTAATACTAATAATAAAAAACAGTCAATTGATAAATATTAAACGAGAAATTAAATAAATTAATGTTAGAACTTGTCAATAATTTTGAGATGAGCTATTTTAACTATTTACATTGTTCGGACTGTTGCCCATATCTTTATTGTTATATTTACGATGTTTTCGTCCATTGTAGACTCTGGCATTCTTCAGGGGATATCTGAAGAAGGTCGGAGAGTAAAATGATTGAAACATTGTGAATGGGACAATAATGATGAGTATAAACAGTCCGAAGAATTTATTGCAAATTAATATCAAATACCAAAACGTATAGCATTAAGATATTGGGTGATCAAGATTGATATTAATTCCCTTTTAAAATCATATTTTTAATTAATTCCACCACAAGAAAGGTGATAACAACACTATACTATGACGCAATGACTTACCGAAGGCGACAGAAACTGGGAAAACTTTGGAAAGACATTAGCAATTATATGACCAGTATTCAAGGAGATAAATGATTACATATAAATTTTAAAAGATCGCAGTTGAGAAGAAAGCAAGATGCAGCAAGAGAGGCATACAAGCGCGAGCGAATACGACATTAGCATAGAAATAACGCTTACATCTAGCAATTTAAAAAGTAAAATGATAAGAACTAAATTCTAATCTAGTACTGATTTTAAGTTCGTAAACTTGAGGTACCAAATGGAATAAGTCACTAGAAAAGATAATATGAAATTATTTATAAAAAAAATGAACGTGGAAGCTACGTTATTCTGATGAGAAAGTGGCCGATGATATTGCAATTTCTTATTTAGATCTTTTTCAGGAATCTTTTGATACATAGCAGAACTAGAACAGATGTGGCAGCAATATTCTTGAGTATCTACTGTAATACGAATAAACATATTCTTCAAAGTAAACACGCCAAAGCATATTATTTCAGATTTTGACCTAAAACGAGTAACAGCGGAAAAAAGACTTATTAGTCTCGAGAAATATCGGTTTGAGCAATCTATGTT
>CAHIKZ030002197.1:200000-277500 GCA_903632075.3 Acanthosepion pharaonis
ATAATAAAAATTGGAAACTGAGGTCAGCCCCCTTTTTGGATAGTCTGCTCCATTCGTGAACGCAATCTTCAAGCCCTGTCTCTTTTTTTTCTCAACTATTGTCATATACTAGTCAATGGTTCATTATGGCTAGCAGTATCTATTGCATTATCTTCGCTGTTGTTGGGTAGGCGGTAACGGTTATGTTTCAAATTATTTTAGAGGCTATTTAGTAAGAATTGTTATGGATCCGAAAACGGTTACTTGTAGCTATTTATGGTGTTCTTTTTTAATCTGTTTCTCATTATTTATTATTTAGTATTTAATTATTTGTCGTTGTTTTTTTTTTATTACATTCACTTGTGTTTTTATGTGTTGCTGTTTATTATATTTTTATTTATTTAGATTTCATGTTTCTTTTATTTTTCTAGGTCTGGACATCTTACATTTTAGTTAAATTATTGGGTTTGTCAAGTTACATTTATTGCCTTGTATATAGTGCATATATTTTCTTTTTCCAAAGGGGTATTTTACAAGGTATTCCTTTTTTAATTTTGATATTTAGGTAACGTAGTAAAAATTTTATTTCGAGTATGCAAATTGAAATATGTTTTGATTAGTTTGAGATATTGATTATAGCTCTTTACTTCTCCACTCAGTGTCTGCAGTTTTTAGATTTATTATTGTAGGCTTATGTTGTTTTCCTAATTTTCCATTATAAAGTGGGTGTAATTTTTTGTTTTTAAATTTCCCGTGTTGGTGCATTTCCTATATTTCATGGAGAATTAATGTGTCTTTGGAAGTTTCTCCTACAAAGGAGAAAGAACATTGGTTTAATC
Organism: Acanthosepion pharaonis; assembly: GCA_903632075.3. Lineage (NCBI taxonomy): Eukaryota > Metazoa > Mollusca > Cephalopoda > Sepiida > Sepiidae > Acanthosepion > Acanthosepion pharaonis. Next base: position 200,819 of record CAHIKZ030002197.1, read on the forward strand.
CTTAATAGAAATTTTTTTTTATTTATTTAAATATCTCGAATGAGTTGGCTTATAGAAAAAATACACACAATTAGAAAATAATATAAAAATGGGGCGTCTATTTCAATTATGCGTATACGAATAGTTCTTGTGTGCTTGTGAGAAACTCAATAACATGGGTGTGATAAGTGAATGACGTTGCAAAAAGCGTATAAAACTGACGGCAATGTCTTAAAATAAAGAAAAACAAAACAAAATGCAAAACTTAATAAGATGTACTGGCCGTTAGTGGAAATGGGGAATATGTCTATTTTAACAATTTCACCATTATATTGTGGTCAGGATTATAATTGATGTTATATATGTTAGCTTCTTTTATGCCAGGAAATAAATCATAAAGTATAAACACTGTTACTCCGTCTCACTTTAAATCTAAAATCATAATAAGAGCTTCCAGCATTCGATAGTCGATGTTATTTGTGTGTTGCGACTGGAAATTAATAAAAGGCACATGTCTGTTCTTTTTAAACATTTTTATAGTTATATAACAAAAGATAATACTTTTAATTAGCTAATGGTAAAACCGGAACAGTTACTATCAAGAAAATGTGAGAGAATTCATTAAATCCACAAGGAAAATAATTGCCTGCACACAAGAAAAACATTTAAAAAACAAAAATAAACAAAACAAAAAACAAGTTTAACTTGTCAGTCTTGTTCCACGAAACATGTAGTAAAGAGAGATTTCTATCCAAATTCACAACTACTAAATTATAACTAACAATGACTAAAATATAAAACTCATAATGAAATATGTAAGGGTTGCTTGGACAACATATGTGCTAGAAGCGTACCTTCAGCATTCTTCTCATTGCGAGATAAACTACATGAGCAAAGTCAAATTTAAGCACACACACAGCTATATATATATAGGGTGCGAAGGGTAAATTTTATATTTGATTTTTTTTTTTACTACAGAGTAGAGTTGGGTCAGTTAGAAAAGATCTGTGAAATTTGGAAACGGCGTGATGTACTGCTCGGCATTCGCGCCGGAAGCTCCAGTACGAATATTTCAGTGTGTTCGTGTGTTAATCCGAGGAGAGTGCATACGAAAAGAGTTGGATGAATCCCATGGTGATTAGGAGTGTACGGTAGCTCGACAATCTCACTCTCATCCTTCTGAAAAGAAAAAAAAAGTTCCGAATTTGTTTGTGAGTATCTTATGCTCAACACATAGGCCTACGTCAAGTCATTGGAGAAGATAGTGCTGATCTGAGTCAAGGGGGTGATTGCAGGAAAACCCTTTGTCTAGCAAATGACTATCCTCATGCTGGAGAACCCAGTCACACTTGCATCGAGCACTTTTGGAGTGTTTTCGCATTTCTAGGCGGTCCCCTTTTTTATTTTTTATTTTTTGAAGAACTGTAAAAACGTTTTTGTGACGCATTTCCTCCGATAGGATTTCATCGGACTGTGGTTTGTTGATGTTACCACATCTGCACATGCGCACGAAAAGAGGGACTCTGCTATTTTCAAAATTTGTCAAAGTATATATATATATATATATATATATATATATATATATATATATATATATATATATATATGTATATATATATATATACCTGTTGAAACTTGATTAATGCATGGAATAATAATGCAACACAAAATGTACTTAGAACAAAATTTATTGAAACAAGAAAGTGTACACAATATTTACATATAGTCTTTTGTATATTCCTGGGAAGACCGTTCCTGGAGAATGTGTTGACTTAGTCGCAGTCGGGCAGAGTCTCTGTATTGAATCTCTTGATTCCTTCTAATCTCTTCCCGGTACCAACCATATTTATATGGTCGGTACTCCACTATGCAAATTAGGTGGACCCTACCGCAACAATACCCATGTATATGATTGGTGTATACGGAATGAATTCCATTTATTTTACATTCAACATCATCACTTGATAAGACACCGGGGGTGTTGAAAAAAATAGCTATTTTAGTGATTTTATAACATATTTATGTTACAAACTTTTTTTTAAATAAATATATATATATATATATATATATATATATATATATATATATATATATATATATAATCTTAAACACTATTTTTCAATCTGACGAAATTCATGTGTATTATTTTTTTTTTCTCTCCATCACCTTTGTGCTAGATTATCCCACATTCAGACAATTATTGGATTAGTTTCTGTTTTAATCAAAGCAACAATTCCTATATCAAAATTGTGGTCATTTACTTTACGGTGAGCAACCAATGCGTTTTGTGTGTTCTTTTTAAAAATGTCTCTTTTGTTTTCATATAGTCTTTTGTTTATACTTCTTGACGTTTCTCCAATGTATTAATTCTGGTAATTTCTGCATTTCAGAAGATAAATTCATCTTTCTAGATTTGTTTTTTTTTTTGTTTAAATTTTTATTAATTAAGTCTTTGCTTGTTTTAAATGTAGTTGTGACAAAATATATTTTGTGTTTACATTCCATCTTTTCGGTTTTAATTGTGATATATTTAGTGGGGAGAATAATATTTCTTTTTGATTCGTTGGGTTTGTCATGAAGGACAGCTCTTATATTTTGAAATAATTTATGAGTTTTTTGTCGCACTGAATATGAAATAGGTTATGGAAGTTATTTTCAATATATTTCGCCTCTTTTTGTAAATATTGAGGGCTACAAATTCTGAGTGAATCCAATGATAATTCTGGAGTTTGTTTTATTGTTATGATGAGAGATTATTAAGTCGTTCTTATTGGTTGATATTCTGTGGACAGTAAGTTTTAGGCGCCTGTCATCTCGGTGTAACGTGATGTATAAGAAATGTAAATTGTTGTTTTATTCTATTTATTTATGTAAATTATATTGTGCGTTCTACTTTATTTAGTTTAACAATAAGATCCTTTAATTTAATATCATGGGGATATATTATTAGAGCGTCATAAATATAAGGGAAGTAAGTTGATTGTTTAAGTAAAATGGTTTGGAAAGAATCAGACTCAAGAAATTCCAAGAAAATACATTCTATCATTCCAGTGAGAGGCGATACCATTTGTAATCTAAAATGTGTTATCCTCAGTATTTACATAGAAAGTAGAAGTTTATTGAAAATACTTTCAAAACCCTTCAATATCCTAACTATTTCATATTTACTTTAACGATTTACCCTATGAAGTGCAGGAATTGAAAAAATGAATAGAGTGGAGAAACCCCAAGATGTTTAGACAAAAAACTACATGAAGAAAAAAGGAACATATAAAAAAGAAAAATCACTGGTTGTTCACCATAACGAAACTGGTGACAATTTTGATATACGGAATGCTATTTTGATTAAAAGAGAAAATAATTCATTCTACACTCCGGCCTTCTTCCGGCGGTTGTAATGTCGAACTGAACCCTTTATTTCGCTCACTGGGGTAGACTGTTGTAGTTTCACGTGCCATGTCTAATGGATGTCAGTTAATTCCCGTTAATTTCCGTTAATTCCCCTCTCAAGGACACATGGCACAGTGGATAAAGGCTGTTAGTTAGATCCAGTGACAGGACCTAAAAGGTGTGATTTCAATACCTGTTCAAACCTTTGGAGAGCATTAAGATATAAGATCACATTAAAAACAATTTCATTCCTTATATATATGTAAGGAATGAAATTGTTTTTAATGTAATCTATATCTTAATATATATTTTATATATATATATATATATATATATATATATATATATATATATTATATATTAAACTATTTTAGGAATATATATATATATATATATATATATATATATATATATATATATATAAGGAATGAAATTGTTTTTAATGTGACCTTATATCGTAATACTTGAAAAAATAGTTTTACTCTGTAGACGTCCGTATGTCCTCGAAATCCATATGATTTAAAAGTACATCTCAACATATTGTGTTCACAGCTAGGATCTGCAATGTAATTGATTCTGACCAGGTATCTCGACTTAATTTACATCTTCAAGATACGAAATGGCTCCCCTCTTTCTTTTCTACCAATATTGTTATGGCTACTCTTCTGACGAGCATTTTTCCTTGTTCGCCGACTACATGAATGTAAGCATGCTACTAGATTAGCATATACGTCTCAGCCGCTTCCTGGTGAAATAGCAGAATTCAACCGCAATTTGTTTTACTCCAAGAGTTTCTTTCCTCGCAACACCCACCTGTGGGACTCCAATTGTTTACTGATGATAAACAATCTTCAAAAATTTAAATGCAACGTCAACCGCCATCTTCTATCTTCTTGGATCCTGTTAATCTTTTGTCCTTTCTTCAATCCTCCCTATAGTAAATCTTTTCTCTCACATTCACTGTCAGTAAACCCCTGCATACTAGTGGCATTCCCAGATTGCCTTGCATGAAATAATACAAAAAATGAATAAAAAGAATCAATTAGCCATATTAAAGAAGTTTTTTAAGAAATTAATTTCAACCTAAAAATATCAAAACACGTATCTACTGAGACATGTTTACCGAATTAAGTAACTTTTATATTAATAATGAATAACTATATATGCATATACATATGTGTCGGTGTATGTATGTGTGTCTGAGTGTGTGCGTGCGTGTGTCTGAGTGTGGGCGTGTGTTTGTGTATGTGTGTGCGAGTGAGATACAAAGAGAGAAACCAAGAAACAAACAAATAGTCGATGAAAATTGCTGAGCTGAACCACTGCCCAAAAATCAGACCAAATATCAAAACAAAAATCATAATTTTATTTGGCTGTTAGTCGTTGCGAGCATTTTTCAGCATATTTTCTCTCTCTTTCACTCTCACACACATACACACATTATCACGCACACACACATATACACAAACACATATGTGTGCGTGTGCGCGCGTGTGTATATGTGTGTTTTCTTGCCTATGCATCTGAGTGTGTGGCTGATGCGTGCAATAACCCTTAACATTACAAAACAAAATTTGTCCAAATATTCACCAGGTTCCAGAAGACTGGCGTAACATGGCTTCAAGCAAGAGAAAGCGTGAACCCATGGCCTGACAAACTCATATCGTTAGAGCTAATAAGGAAAGAACCACTACTAATAATAATGCATAATAAAACAAGGAGATATGCTAAACAAACAGGAAATACAAACGAAAACCAATATCCTGTTTCTTCGGGCAAAATACAAACATAACTTTAGACATCTAATGAGGAATCATTTCGTTCAATTTTCTCTAATCTCCTGTCAGGAATGCGAAGAAAAGACTCCACCTACGTAGAGTTAAAATAAAAAAAAAAAGAAGCAGGAACAACTTCTAAGACAGAACACTGACTTTTCAACAAGCTGTTATCTTGTCTCACACTATTGTTGATACGGATATAACAAACGTTAAATACAATAGGGTAGGGATTTCAAATAGTACATAAAGTATGCCTAGACACCATCATAATCCTCCTAATAATCAGTCCAATGAACAGTTATGACCGCTGCGTTTCTGCTCAACTGAATCCTTGAAAAGTTCCCTGAACATATCTGGGGTGAAATGTTGAATGCGAATCATTGCTTTGGGCAAATTGACTTGGTGTAGTCCATTCCTTTCCGGATCAATCTAGAGCATATGTCCTACAATTCATTTTGGTCAAGAACACCCGGTCATTTATTCTAATCGTGGAAACCTCTAACCCGTCCAGTTTCTTCAGTCTAGGAAGCCCTTTGCCCAGCGATGTAGTAATATCTCCACTGTAGTAACACACGTAGCTATGTAGCTGAGTCTACAACATTGTATTAGATAGCTGTTGGCCTTATAATGAGGTCCAAGGTTTGTTTTTAATCTAGGTTTCTGTCTAGCTACATTTCTCACTGGAAAATCCTATCGCAGGAAGAGATTTAATGACCAGATAATGTTATATGTTAACTGATACCAGTAATAAACTTAGAACAAACTTACATAAGAGATCTCATTCTTCATATCCTAAGATAATAACTTGTGATATAAACAGTCGGATTATAAATGAATTACATTTCTGAAGTTAAATGACTACTTGTCAAAAGCCAAAGTGAAAATTTAGAATTAAACGTGGTGTGACTTTTAACGAGAAAATTAAAATGAATTGTTTGAACAAACTTCCGTCGCCTTCATAAATTTCGATGCTTTTGTTTTACAGATAATACACGCAATTTCTTTTTCCAGATAATGACATTCAAGCAGTGACAGTTTAAGCGATTGTCTTGATTGATGTTGGATCATAAGCAATAATAAAATATCAAATCAAAGAACGCTTTTCTTTACACCAAAATCATTTCGGCGCTGAATTAAAATGCGTAGAATCATTTTACACGGAAACATAGTAAATTACATTGATTTAGAAAATGGTATTCCCGTACATACCATGTCATGAGATAAATATATCTCAGATTATGTATTCGAATAAAATTTTATAAAACATGACGCGTCTGAATCAATAAAGAAAACGGAGAAGGTAGCGTGTAATTAAAATGAAAATAAAGAACGAATCAGCTGTCTCCATCCAGCTGGGAGAATGCTGACATACCTGAAAGTTATACACTGTAAAAATTATACGAAAACTCGCAACAATAATCAGTGGAGCATTAAACACAATCTCAGCATAAGACAAAAAAATGATTAGACACAAGAGAGATCGGATGTAAAATGAAATCGATTCGGACACTAGTATTGGTAAAATTGGTAGAACATTTTGGATACGGCTGTTAATTTGACAACGCTTGCCCTCACTTGATATTTAATGACGCCCAGCAGATAAGCACAGAGCATTTACGAAGGAGTATTCTGGGAAATTGAGGAGGCATATTAGCACTTGAATCTCAACGATAATTGTCAGAGACCACTGGCGTGAAGATAGATTTAATCATAATAACAACGTACCACTCATACTCCTCCAGCAATAATTATTTTAAGCACCAGAGTGACCGCAGAGCTTGTTGGATATTAGCAAACATATCAGAATGCTAAATAAGTATTCAAAACATATCTATATAAATGGTATCATGTTAGATGTAGATCGAACGCAGAAAGTTGTGCATAATGCTAAATTGGCAACTAGTTCTTAAAGTTTTACAGTTTAAATAGTTAGGGACAACTGGGCGTTATATCCAAATAGATTTTTTCGCATTTATTGCTTGTAGAACTTTCTACTTGTTTCTTATTTCCAAGCTATATACGATCGTCAAGAATTCTCTGCTCTCTTTGCATTATTCGAACTATTGTCCTCGTCTTTGTCGCCATATTTATTAAAACGTTTCGGTTGTTGTACGCTACGGCCTACTTAAGTTTGTAGGAATGTCGAACTGAACCCTTTATTTCGCATACTGGGGAAGACTGTTCTAGTTCCACGTGCCATGTCTAATGGATATTAGTTATCAGTTATCTCCTGTTAATTGCCCTCTCCAAGTTCTCCACCCCCTTAACCAGGTATTGAACTGACACACTTTGGGTCCTGTAGCTGGATCTAACTAACGTCTTTATCTATTGTGTCATGTGTCCTTGAGGGTATCTGTGTATGAAGAAGGCCGGAACGTACAACGGCCGAAACGTCGTAATAAATACGGCGGGAAAGATGTGGACAATAGTCCGAATGATGTAAATAGTGTACATAATACCTCATCTCAGATATATAGAAATATACTGAATATCTACTTTCTTTCTGAATCATTTTTTTTTCTTTACTAATGTCTGCTCATTCCTGTTCACTGTCAGTAACTCCTGTTGTCTTAATATCATTAGTGCCTTGCTTTTGGTGGAATGGTTGATAAAAGGGGATTTTTCGTACGATTTATATTTAAAATTCATGTTGAGAGACAATATTTTCTTTAACAATTGCAAATACAAAGAATATTGAGAATGAAATGCTTCAGAGCGAATTCTATGATTCAAAGCACAAAACACAATTAAATAGCGAAATTCAAGAAGGAATAAAAGAATGAAAGAAATACCTATATACCGGAGCAAGATGGTCAGGGAAAGACATAATTTGTTATACCAATCTATCTGCAGCCTAAAGAAAAAAAAAGTATTTATTTTACAAAATAGACATTGACTTTTCCTCAAAAATCTTCGTCCTGATTATATTATCACAGCGGTTTCTATTACCTCCATGTACCGAACAGTATACAATGTAAATATAAGATATAAATTTAGCTATTACATACATCAGAAAACATATTTATAAATGTTCCTTCTTACATAAAAACATCCCGGTTAAGACGATAAACTACGTCAAGCAGCACGGCCTCTGATCAGGAAGTTTCGAGGAGTTTGAAACCACCTCTTAATTTCTGGTGTTCCCAGGTCCACCCTGACCCGCGGTGGTATCACCCGTTAGGGTCCCAGCTATGAGCAAATAGTTAACTATTACCAGCAATACAATTTTGAAGGAAAAATATTACCAAAAACAGATTTTTGACAAAACAAAATATTACCAGCAATAAAAAAATATTCTTGGCATTAAATAACCCATTGAGGTTGATATGCCATAAAACAAAATAAACCAAACCAATCTAAACCAAAAAATACTTATTCTATTCATCCGAATCTAACCTAAAAAAACGTTGTTGGCATTAAATAACCCATTGAGGTTGATATGCAGTAAAACAAAATAAACCAAACCAATCTAATCCAAAGAATACATATTCTATTCATACGAATCTGTCCTAAAAATATTGTCGGCATTAAATAACCCATTGAGGTTGATATGCCGTAAAACAAAATAAACCAAACCAATCTAATCCAAATAATAAATATTCTATTCATACGAATCTGGCCTAAAAATGTTGTCTGCATTAAATAACCCATTGAGGTTGATATGCATTAAAACAAAATAAACCAAACCAATCTAATCCAAAGAATAAATATTCTATTCATACGAATCTGGCCTAAAAATGTTGTCGGCATTAAATAACCCATTGAGGTTGATATGCAGTAAAACAAAATAAACCAAACCAATCTAATCCAAAGAATAAATATTCTATTCATACGAATCTGGCCTAAAAATGTTGTCGGCATTAAATAACCCATTGAGGTTGATATGCAGTAAAACAAAATAAACCAAACCAATCTAATCCAAAGAATAAATATTCTATTCTTACGAATCTGGCCTAAAAATGTTGTCGGCATTAAATAACCCATTGAGGTTGTTATGCCGTAAAACAAAATTAACCAAACCAAACTTACATGAAAAACACGCAAATACAAAAAGTAATTAGATACTCCTCGACAAGTTCCAGAGACGGATATGCAATGTGTTTGACCTTGATCTGGCATCTCGTTTACAGCCGCTCTCTCATATACGTGCCGTCACCTCCCTCTGTCTTTTCTACAAATATTTTCACGCTAACTGATCCGACGAGCTAATTTCACTAGTTCCAAGTCTGCATGAATTTAAGCGTTCTACTAGGCTGGCATCTCACTCTCACCCTTTCACTGTCGAAACTGTTAAATGTAGCTATCTCTTCTACTCCAATAGCTTCATGTCACTTACCTCTCGTCTGTGGAATTTCCTTCTTATTACTTGTTTCCCTAATAGCTATAATCCCAAACTATTCAAATGTACTGTCAATCGACATCTCCAGATGCCCTGACCTATTCGCTGTTCTTCTCTTCATCCTTTCCTCCATCTCGCCTCTTTAATCTCATTCCCACACTGTAACCCCTTACCTACTAGTGGCATCTCCAATTGCTTGAGATGAAATGCTTAAAAAAATACTTATTAATGTGTAAACGGTTCGGGATTGACTATGAATATACATACATATATATATATATATATATATATATATATATATATATATATATATATATATATATAATAACGCAAATATCTTGAAAGAAGAAATTTATTTATACTTTAGAAACCATAGAAATTTTTCCTATCTGTTTCAGAGACACCAGTATGGTTATCGTGAACGCTGATAAAGTAAACGTTCAGAGTGAAACTGAAAAAAAATATATTAAAAAATGGTAGATACATAGCCCATGATACATACCTCATGATTTAAATATGCTCTAGAAAATCATATATAACGATTTTTCTATGTGGTCAGTGATCTATTCAAAGCCCTTAAACCATATATACAGATAGGCTAATAAATATACCGTCATTTCAGGAAGAATTAACATTGTCCAGAAGAATAGAGTCATAGAAGATAATTATGCGTTTAATAGATATTTCATTTCTCTGTACGTAATTATCACGCCAGACGCAAGGATTTTACTTTGTAACAAGTATTTATTTACGAGAGCAAAATTTTATTATTTTTTAAATTGATTTAAGGAACGTTTATGAATATTCATCAGATTAGCTGAAACGTCAAGCAAGCTATGGAGGATACGATGTTATTTAATGTTTAATAAATGAAAGTGAGAAAGAAATATTTTAGATTTTCTTTTGCAAATTAGTATTTAAATTAATTTAATTCGTGATTACATTAAGTGTTATATGTTTTGAATAACATGAGTTCATCGGTCTAAACCTTTCGCTTTAATTTTTTATCGTATTATGAGTCATGTATATTGGTTTGGGGAAGTATTAATTCTTTCAAGAATGGAGATATTGGAAAATCCGGAGCGGATATCTATATTTGATAAAATTTGATACAGGCACTCTCGCGATGTTTTCCTTCTAAATAAGTTACATTCTTTTTTGATAAGTGTGGCATTCTTTAGATCAATGCTGTGCATTAATTTATTTTTATGCATAACTAATGCATTAGAAAAATGTTTGTATGCCATATCACATTTGTGTTCATAGAGACTATTATTTTTTTAAAATTTATTTTTTTAATTTCTGCAAGTTTCTTCAATGTATTGTGGAGATCATATCTTGCAAATTATTTTATATATACCTATTTCAGAATAATAATATTAATAATAATAATAATAATAATAATAATAATAATAATAATAATAATAATAATTATTATTATTATTATTATTGTTTGTGTTTTTGGTTTTCATCACATCTATAATAATTTCAGATGTGGTTGTAATTATTTTGATATTGCTTAAATCGGATAGGTTGTTTTGTATAGCGGATGTTGTAGGTTATTAGCTAGTATTATGTAAATATTTTTATGCAGTATATTGTGGTTATTAATGTACTTATTTTTTCGCGATCGTATATTTAGTATGCCCTTCTCTTGGCATTGTGGGTGCAATAACAAGGTATGTTTCACACAGGTAACTATCTTTTCTCATACAATAAATATTCACGAATCGCTTTTAATATTTGTTTTAATTACTAGCTATAATCGCGTGAGCTATTTTCTGCCTGTTTGTAAGAATCGACTTAAGCCGTATGATCTGACCCATGGGTGGTCTGGAACGGCTAATAACATCATTGCTTTATTCCTTTCGTTCAACTCACAATGATATTCTGTAAACACAAATTTGCCTCTTTGTATGAGGAGGAAGAAAGATCGCTGGTTACGCTGTGTGATTAATCATGTATTTTTCAGATCTCAAGGAACTGCAAAAAGTTAGAAATGCTTAATCAAATCATACGCGTCTTTATATAAAATGATGCTTATAAATTACATTTTTTGCACAGGCATTGTAAAAAAATCTAAAATATATATATCTAAATCTTTTAAATATATATAAAACTCCTTCGAAAATAGATGAATGCCATTTTAACTGAATATATTAACAGAATATATAATATTTTTAATATAAAATCAATTTTCATATTTGGTGTTGAAAAGAGTGTTTTCTTATGAATGAGAACATGAGAAGGAAGTAGAATTAGCTATCTATGCATGAAGAAATTGCATGCATATATATATATATATATATATATATATATAAAAATATATATATATATATATATATATATATATATATATATATATATATATATATATATATATATATATATATATATATATATATATATATATATATATATATATATATATATATATATATATATATATATATATATATATATATATATATATATATATATATATATATTTGTATATATTCTGTCAATAAGTATTGAGGCTGGAGATACTAAGTTGTCTTAAATAGAATCTTAGAATTATTCCCGATTTGATGATTTTGGTGGGAATAAAAATTAACCAGATCATTCTTCTTTGTAGCTTTTCTATCAACCTCAAACTGAAGTTCGTTATTATTTAGTTGCAGTATGATATCTAGCAAGTATAAAGTGTTGCTAGACTCAGATTTAGCGGCAAAGATATATTGTGGGTTCGAAGTCATTTACTTGTTGAAAAATCGTGTAAAATTATGTTTTGTGGATATATTACTCAATACTTATCTATGTATCTTAACTAAGAAAATTTTGTGGTAAAATATCTTTAAATCAACTACTTTCCATAAACTCCCAAAATAGACAAGCTAAAAATCCCTATGAGAGGAAACCCATGGGTAAACCCAATGTCTGTCTATAAAAATGTGTTTTCTTAGGGGAAAAATATATTTACGTTTATTGATATACTTTATCCAAGAGTTTTATATCGCCCCATATATATATATATATATATATATATATATATATATATATATGAGTGTAGTAATACAAAGTTTAGTAAAAGGTAAGCGAGTGATATATGATTTTTTTTAAAATGAATATTGTTTAAATAGCGATTATTTTGTTATGATATGATTTGGGTGTATGTGCTGTAAATCTTCTAAAACATGAGGTGAATGAGTTCACGGTTTTCTTTTATTTTTTTCATCATACTTGTGGTCGGGCATGTGGGCTTGTTCAGGTGAGATGAGATTGGGAAAAACCGGGGCGTAGATTTACTTTCTAAAATGATTCGATAGCATCGATCTCGAGAAATCTCCTTCTGAGTTAATTAGTTTCTCTTTTGATGAGTGTGGCATTTTTTAGATCAGAATTTTAGTTGATTTTTTAGTGTTTCTGCTAATGCATTTGATTTTTTTTATCTATAACTTCGCTTTTGAGTTCATAGATACGTTTTTTTAAATATTCCTGCATGTATTGCCAGTGTATTGGGATTAAAAAACCCACACACACACACACATACGAATATACAATACATACGAAATATATATATATATATATATATATATATATATATATATATATATATATATATATATATAATAAAAGGCTTAAACACTAATATTCCATGGTCTAAACACTAATGTAATAAAATATAATAAAAAAAATACCTTTTTATTATATCCTTACTTTGTCCTGGACATTGAGTTCTACCTGGATTCTATCCTCTTGGAATTTTTATTAAAAAAATAGACATGTATGTGTATGAACGTATGTATATATATTTATATATTTTGCATATGTATGTGCATATTTACTACTAATATTATAGACGTGTATATATATATATATATATATATATATATATATATATATATATATATATATACACACACGTTTATTTTGACAGGAATCACTCTTTGATATATGTTTCCTTAATAAGTCTGACATGATGTATTTGTTTAGTTTCATATTGTGCGTTTATTGTATGACCGCCAGTTATCTTTTCTGGATTTCACAAATCTAAAACTTTAAAGGGTTTCTTTATTCCTGTCACTTTTGTTAAACCATAAGCGATTTTCAAGTGTTTTTTTTTATAATAAATGGTGCGTAAGAGCTTCTGTAGAAAGTATAAATGTTGCTGAAAATAGACATATTCATTTAAAGCCTTTTGAAGTTCTTATATAAAAACAAGAAGCCATAACATCGAGAATGAACACGGTCGCAATGTAATAATGCCCGTATTCGGAAAGTAAGAATATGTCACACTTTTATATTGTCTATGATAACACTGGCCGACCAACTGTTGCATTCTGGCTCATTTGCATGACGTTTAGTCTACAAACTTTGCACTTATATTTATATCTTTGTCAGTCTATGAATTTTTCAGCCAACATTCGTATACTAATACGGTTAGACGGTTGAATCATACCAGTTTAATGATCGGGTCTAGTTGCTGTGACTAATGAAAGGAAAGTTCCCCCTTCTTCATTGTAGTTGTTTAAGAACTCAAGCACTGTATATTACTTTCTTCGATACTTGTCTGTCTTCTATGAACTTTGACGTTGTTCTTCCCTCATCACACGAATATCCTGTCTTAGCTGAACCATATATCCTGTAGTCGGTCTGCCTTCCTTCAGTTTCTCAACTACAGATTATGAAAAATTCACTTTGATTAAGGGCTCTTCTTTCCTCCTCGAAATACGTTCAATGAATTGCTGTTTTCTGATCCGTACTGATTCCATCATGTTCTGAGTATGTTTATCTTCTTTCCATGATACTCCAAGAACAGCCTTATCACGTATTTGTTCCATCACTCCTCTTCTTTGTTTCAGTCAACACTTCAGTAACATTGGACAGCAGCTTTCCAGTGTCACTCGAAAGAAACTTATTTCCGGGTGGTTATAAATATTCGACTCACATACGCTTTCAATTTTTTGTATTACACTGGTCCAATTCTTTCGCCATGTCCTTTTCACTTGGAACGAATCTAATCACCAAGGAATGGACATAGTCCATTTGCTTAAATATATTTAAATTACCTGTAACACGTGAATAATAAGACGAAGAGAAAAAATATATCACACGAAGAATATTACATGTTCTTAGAGCTAAGTGAATTATTCACGCATACATTTTTTTTTATTTGGCTGCGGGAGTTTTTTTTAAGTTTTACCAACTAACCTTAAATCTGGCTTTTATTACCTATCTAACCGAAACCATTTAGATTAATTTCCCCCCTCATTCAACGTGATCAAAATGGAATTGTCCAGTATTTATAAGGTATTAGCAGGTGTAACGTCCGTGCGAAATAATGAAGGATTAGACAAGCAGACTTATAATTGGATACCGCCTATATTGAAACAGTTAATGCAAAATTACTAATAATTTTTAAATAGTCATCTAATAAATTTACGATTATATTTTACATTAATATTTATCACTGAAGTTTCTATCGGTTTCGTCTACTGGCTAAAATTCCATTCGTAGATTTGCCTTGTGCTACCCGGGTATGAATTAATGCTCTTTACTAAAAATAAGAGTCAGTAACTAATATATAACTTTGTTGAACAAAGTATGACATATTAATGCTGTCAGTAATTCGAGAATATGCATCATAAATCTAACTTTTATACGGCAGATACGCTATTTAAAATATCACAGTAATGCGGCAGTGAAACTGCATTTAAGAAACGAATGTTCTACATGATTAATTCCATGTAGAATTAGCTTGTCGATCATCGTTCTTTGGCATGTGAACCTTAATGTTTAAATTAAGGGATGCTAAACATTCTCGAATTACACATCCCACCCCACCGCTCATGCTGCTAACAGCAGCCCACTGTTCTTTCTTTTGACTGGATTCAACGAGAAGGATCATTTTCAAAGAGAAAGTGCTAGTAGCTGTAAGGAGTCCCTAATTAGGACAGGTGCTTTTCTTTTCAAACTGACCTCATCTCCATCAAATTTCTAACGAAGGCTCGTGCACCGTGTTCCTTTTAAGCTTTCAAAATGAACTGCATAGGAATTTAATTAACCAATATTGAGAACGGTGTTTGCAAAATGCAGTAACCTTGGGCAATATCGATTTTGATATCGAGGAATGAATCGAAGGTTTTATGAAATCAACAAATTGAATGCCGGAAAATCAGTGTCTAAAACAAAACCAAAATAGATCCATGCGATTGCTTTCAAAACAAACGAATTATTACTCCGTGAAAGAATCTTATTGTCTGTAAGTTTGAAAAGAATCATTAACATGCAGCCTTTTCGATGAATATCTGAAATCTTTCTTTGGGGTTTTGATATGGTTAATACGATATTTCGAATAAAATATTCTACAGCTTATGCAAGTGTACAATAAGCAAGAATAGAGAATACCTATTTTTTTACATTCTGTACAGATTATAAACTTTATAGACTGTTCGACAGAATCAATATTGTAAAATTGAGACATTATTGTAATGTTGAGACATTCATAAATAATTTCTGTTTTGGAGAACGAATTGTAATGAAAATATATCATACTGTCGATTCAATAACTATATTGTAACAGATTACTAATTATGTTCAAAGCAAACGTCTGGGAACTCAAGGATAGATCACCCCAGACTAAACAAAAGCTGATCTCCCCGGAGAAAAAGTTATTTTGTGTGTGTGATCGTCTGGGCATTATCCATTTTAGAGTTCTTCATATACAATGAAACACTAATTTCACATTTATAAGTACAACTGATTCCCGTAAAGTTTTAGTCCAAAATAGCTCCGCACTTGTCAATAGAAAAATATTTTTATTCCTATATAACAATTCAAGGATGAATAGGACATGAATGATACAGGAAATTAATTTGGAATCTGCAAAAGTCACACTAACAAATTGTTACAATTTTGATCACTGAAGTACTGCAAAGAATTCTGGAAATAAGAGCCAAATACATGAAGCTGTGAAAGAAAATTGAGTGAAAACCTGAGGGACTTTACTCAAGACGTATTGAGAGATGGCAAAGCGTCATTGCAAGGGAAACGGTAATAATAACCGTTTCAGTATAAGGAAATATTTAGCGTTCACTGAACCAGAAGCTAATATTGGTTTCAACTAAAATTCATAAAATGTTTCTGTTAAAATAGTTTTTGAGGAAAATAGGTTTTTCAAATTCAGTAGCCCTTACTGCTCTTTTAATTATTGGTTTCATTCCTAACCTTTTATTGAAATAGTGTGGAGTGTCGGTCTATTGGTTATGTTATGCATCTCTCTTCGGGTTACGTTTTAGTTGTTGCTGTTTTTGTGGTGATGTGGCGTCTCTTATTTAATACAGTTCTTTCTTTGTGATTCTGTAGCGCCAGTCCATAATGTTCAAAGAAGGATGACGGAAGACACTCAGGATTCACTCGCTCAAACCGGTTTTAACTAAAGATCTTAGAAAGCGGTTGCATATAGATGACAGTTTAGATATTTGTGGACCGATTTTGCGACATGCATGATATCCATATGAAAACTCCAGTTTCCGAAGCTAGTTAAGGACATGACTTGAATTTTTAAGTTGATGCTTTGGTTTTGTAGCAATTTGTGTTGTTGGACACAGCTTATTCGATATTTAATTTATTTACCTCCTATACTAAATTTCCCATAGCTGATCTATACGCCGAGGTATATGAAATCTTTTAGTTTTATTCGGTCGAGGTAGCATGAGTCTTTCACGCCAAACATCACTGTCCGGTATCAAGGTAGGAAGTTCATTAGCGTGGCATTCTGTGTCATAACATAGCTGGTCAAGGTAGGTGATTGCTTAGCAACAAACCTGTCTTGTTTCCTGCCTAGGTATCCAGTGTAGGAGTTCACTCGAGGGTTCTCGTTTCGCTGGCCAACATTATCCCGCAAATCGCATTCTGCGTTCGCGTATGATTGAATAAATATCAGGGATGGGACCATAGAAATGTGATTTACTCGGATGTTTTTTCGAACGTATGTTAAGTCTACTTCTCAGCATCCTATTGCAAGTGCCATCAAGCATAAGTTGTCCGGGTTTAATTAAAGCCCAAGCAGTGACACCATACATTAAACCGTGTAAAGAGGGACACGATAGTATCTCCGCTTAAGGTTGTCTAGTAGATCAGATTTCCAGATTTAATCCATTTTATTCAGTGCGCTTCAGGATTTAGCTATGCGAATTTTCACCTCCTTTTCAGTAGAATTTATTTCGACTTCTAGATTCATAATAAATTCGATAGATTTTATTGATTCACAAAAGGCAGTCTGTAATGAGCCTTTTTGGTTGGAGCCATTGAATTCACTTTTAGTGGCATTGACATAGAATTCAACATCATTGGCAGCGTTTTGTAGATGATGTAGGAGAATTGTGACATTAGTAATGGTGTCAGCAGTGAGAGCTAGGTAATCTGCATAGGACATCAATCTGTCAACTGTTTTTCGAGATATCGACTAGAGAATCTTGGTGATAAATTAAAACCTAGATGAGGATGTTGGTTGAGGGAAGTGCTCAATACATAGGGATGTGTATGAAACAAAGGGGAAAGTTGCAAGGGTGAATCCCTGAAGGAACCCTGATTTGATGTCAAAGAAGCTAGTGTCTCCGTCTGGGGATCTAACCAAAAATTACTGTCTTAGTTACTGTCTTATGAGGATAACATTTTCTCCGTTTTCCCCCTGTGTACGAAACCGAAGACTTTAGATGAATATACAAAAAGTAAGAGAGCCTATCAATTCTTTTCCTTGACGCTCTGAATAATCCGCCGAACACTCAGGGTTTTTTTTCTAACGGTTGATCTTTTTTTCGAAAGCCATTTTGATTTTTTCGGAGCACTTTCACTTCCTCTGGCTGTGTTCCGTTGAGAAGCATTGGGTTGAAAATAATTGCTGCAATGGAGGTGTGCTTGACCCTCATTAATTTCTTTGCCGATCCTAGATATTCCGTGATTGGAAAAGGAGATATGCAGCCTTCTGATCATTCTTCTATGACATCATTATATGTGGAGTTACAGATTCGGAGTATAATATCATTGAGACCCTGAGTTTTTCAAACCTCCGGAAGAATATTATAAAGTCAAGCTTGTTTTCTAAAGCCTATTCAAGTTCTGCATCTGTACAATTTCAAGGTTTAATATTCAAGAGGATGTTAACTGATTTGTTCGACCTAAAAATGTAAAATGACAAGTATATTTCCATATAGATCTTTTAAATGGTCTTGCTATTTATTCAGCCTGACTATTGCACTTTATCTTTGTGTTATTTCTTGATATTCTGCCACTGACCTCGTTGAACGTTTTCCAAACATAAGTAGATTATATGTTGGCAGCCGCAGAGTTGATTAGCCGATTTTTTCTGGATGTATTCCGTTTCTTGATCTTCATAAGAGCTGAGCAAGTTGCTGAATTAAAAGTCCTAGATAGATTTAAGGGATGTATTATAATTTCTCATGTCGGCTTTTTCTTTCATATTAAACTGTTGTGATTCAATTCTATCTGATTCGTAAGAATGTGTTGCCGATGGTTAGGTTCTAAATGTTTGAAATCTTGCTGCAGCCTTTTCATGAGAAGTAACAAAATTATTGTAGGTTGACTTATGGATCCTTGGGATATGCTTGTAGTGTTTCAATCTTTCTCATGACAGCAGTTGTTACTGTTCTTTGAGATGACTAACGTTAGAAGGGAACATTCATAAAGTGTTTTGTAGTATTTACTAATTCCAGACCCTGATTTTTGATGATGTATATCATGGGGTAGAAATAATTGAATCAAACGCAATTGTACTTTTTAAAAAAATACAGTTGATAAACAAAAGCATAATGCATTTATGACGAAAGCGAGTAATAACCACAGAACTGGGTTCGACATTCTGAAAAATATAGAAAACTGAAATATTTATTTAGAGTCTAACATTAATATTACCTTTAGTCATTAGGATAAAATGGTTTGTTTATCAATATATTTTTAAATCATCATTCATTAGCCGTAAACCTATTTAGCAAAATATAAAAAAAAATACATTACATTAAAATCCATTACGTTAAATCCATTTTGAATAACGTATATTCACCTCTCTTGAAATAGTTTCGTATATAAGCATACGATGGATTATATATGTCAAGTTATGTCTCCTCATGTCGAATATTCTGGAGTCATTACTGACCCTTGACTTCGAAAAAAGACCATGTTTTTGACTATATCATTCAATATTTAACATGCAATTATTTTATCATCAATCAGAAAATATAAGATTTAAATATAGCCATTGATTTCATCTAATGTATATTGCCTAGGGTATATTGATTAATTCAGAAATACCTGGATGTACCATCATTATGCCTGTTTTAAACGAAATATATAGAACGCTAATATATGTGTAGACATGGTAATAATATACTGTTGTAATTGTCCTGGGTCTTTTGAGTGCGCTCTCGAACTTGTTATCAAAATATTATTAGTATTATTGAAGGAGTGATATCTTTGCATTGTCATGCAGAAAACGTTCCTGATTGTACATATATTCGTGTATTACTTTAAAGCCTATAATATATCCGAAACGATGATTCAGGGAATGGCTTTCATCATTACGCTTTGACTGGACGAAAACAGATTTTTTCTTTTTATCTCAAATTATATTTGAAGCTTTGCTAGCAGTTTTCAAAAGCTGAATTTTCACTTGCTTATGGAAATTGGTCAGTGTGTATTTAATGTAAATATTGAATAAATATGCGAGTCATGATCGCAACGAAGTGTCATGCATCAAAATCATTAACACGATAGCAGGAATTGCTCTCCTATCATTACTCTTGTAGAGTCGTCTATAATACGGTTACTTATGAATTTCATTTCAGTCAGGAACAAAGCCTCTAGCGAAATAGTTAGTGCGACTAGCAAGCGAAGAATTGAGTTATAATAGACGCCCAACTTCCATTATTAAAACGTGTTCTATTTTGTTATTTCTGATAATGTCTGACACAGAAGTTATCGGAACTGTTGCTATGGTAACGGATCTGAAATATGCAGAGTAATGTCGCTTGGCACAGATTGACGTTGAACTCTGTCACGCATACACACACCAAGTTATAATATTTTCGCTCACGTCTGTTGTTCATACCATTGCTTAAATTTAAATTGTGTATAGTGTGGGCCTCTTACCGAAAAACGGACGTTACATTAGTGGACATGGTTTGTGAAGGAGTTTTTGGCCAATCACAACATTCGCCAGGTTCGACAACGACCATATTCCCCATATCTCGCACCTTGCGATATTTTTCCTCTTTAAAATCAATTTCCATTTGAGAGGAACCGGGTTCTATAGTCTTGGCAACTGGTCTAACGCAGAAAAAAAAATGACAACTTACAGCGTGACATTTTCAGTCGTGTATCGAAAGATACTTGATAGCCTAAACGTGTATCACGAAAGACACATAACTGACTGATTTGTACTAAAGCAACCAAACGTAAATTTGTTGAAGATTAATTTAATTCTTTGCTTATGCACACATATTCAGCTACACACACACACACACACACACACACACACACACATATATATATATATATATATATATATATATATATATATATATATATATATTTATTAAATTATATGTGGAAATAACCATTCGTCGAATGATGACGATCACAACACCTGAAAAACGTAAAAGCAAAAGATATGGAAAATAAAGCATAATATATATTTAAAAAAAACTAATTAAATAAATAAAATGTCCACGATATAATCCAAAACATTGGCGGCTTCCCTTTTCTTTTTAAAATATACACGTTTCTCACGTTGGAACAACTTTAATATATATATATATATATATATATATATATATATATATACTTCTATTATTTTTCTTTTTTTATTCATTTTGTAAACATTTTTTGCACTAAAAAAAATTTTCTTCAAATAGCCGTAAAAGTATAGAGCATGCATATCTATATACACTATATTTCATTATTCCATTCCTGCCCAAGCTTCAATAGTCATTGACTCACCACTTCGCATTTTTAATTTCCTCAATGAATTTTAATTTTCAATATCACTGCTTATATTTCAAATATTCAATTAATCAAGTTGACTCACTAAATTGAAAGAAGTGTACATGAATTTTCCCTTTTTTTTATCCCAACATCGCTGAACCAATTTGGTTTTCTGCATTAAGCTAATTATTAAAATACGACATCAAAAAGATTGCCATCCGGCTTGTTCCAATAAATTACGCTCAAACCGGACAACACTGCCAGAATTCATTACTTCCCTTTCATGATTAATAAATGATTAATTAGGGATACAACTAATTTGCTAATTAGATTTATATTATTTAGGTGAATAGCTCAGGGTGTTTGAGTTTATTTAAATTTTATTTTTAAGATTTAAGGAAATTTTAATGTTATTTGCGGCATTTCATGACAGGCTTAGAAAGAAAAAAAAAAACGTTTTTACTAGTTATAAGAAGTTAAATTTCTGTCTACACTTCGGAAAAATCAATTATCTTTATTTACATCCTATACATGCATACTGATCTCATTATTCATCTGTTTTGCTGTTCGTCCAATTCAAGGTGTCCGTTGATACGTGTAACCTTCAGAGAAATTCGAACTGAACACTTTATTAAATAGACAAGGGAGATATTTCACGTTCTGCTATTCATGTCCAGCGATACCTGTGATTTTTTTTCTTTTCTTAATGCTCAGTTCTTACTCGTCATGGATCTGCCGAGTCGAAATCTTTACTATTCGGTCCACTATTTGCATCATTACATAAATTCTATCCCCGAAATTCAAAAAAGGAATTACAGGGTGATATGTGTAATTTGTCACGCGTTGTTTGTTTTGATTTTGTCGACTGGGGAGTATAGTTGGATCAGTTTGCTACCGTCCATGAGAAAAAGAGCACCATGATACATTTCATTCTGCCACATATTTGGAAACGACATGCTGTACTGCTTGATATTTGCGCCGGAAGATTCAATACGAAAATTTCAGAGTGTTTGAGTGAAGATAGTTTCAGATTATTTGGAAAGACTTGGATGGCATATCCATTCAGCATCTTGTTTTTTGGAGTGAACACTTCATTCATCTTCCCACAGGTCCTCAGAGTCAACACGGAGGCCTACATCAAGTGACTTGGGGTAGTAATACTATCCAGAGTGAAGACGCTGGCTGCTGGAAAACCCTATGTCTGCAAACAGGTCTCTACACCATGCCACAAAAGCAGCAAATTCCAATTATGGCTGTCAGACAATTCTTGCTACCACGTCATCCCTTATATCTGGCAAACTAAATCTCAAAATTGCAACCCCTTGATTATTACGTGTGGGGTGCATTTGAGCGAGAGTCCAACAAACTTTATTATATTAATATATAAACCGCTTTATATACAAAATAATGTAACATTTCACTCTGATCTTTGGAACGAGGTTATTGTTTTGTCACTTGATTTTTGTTTAGGATTGCGTTTACGTTTCCTTTTAAACTCTTGGTCAACTCTATATCTCTGTAATCTGAAATTTCATTTTATTATTTTTCTTGTATTTTGCTTTCAATAGGAAAAGTTATGAGTAAATAGGTCTGCCTAACATTCGGCCCAAACTCATTCCGTGTCTTTTCAATATTAGATGTTTATCCATTGCTTGTTATTTAGATTAGGGTGCATTTAAAGTCTTCACATTCATTTTCACTCCAAGTAGTCCCTTGCGTCTTAGTGGCACATTTGCCTAGTTTGAATGAATTGATTAAAAATGAAGAAAACATATGGAATTATTTAGGATATGTATGTGTAGCAGTCAGCATGTTTCATACAGATATCTATCATGTCTTATACAATAAATATTCACGAATCGCTTTTAATATTTATTTTAATTACTAGCCATAATCGCGTTCACTATTTTTCTGCAAGGTTGTAAGTATAGACTTAACTCGTATGACCTCACAAATGGGTGATGTGGGACGGTTAATAACATCATTGCTTTATTCCTTTCGTTCTACTCACAATGATATTCTGTAAACACAAATTTGCCTCTTCGTATGACGAGGAAGAAAGATCGCTGGTTAGGCAGTGTAATTAATCATGTATTTTTTTCAGATCCCAAACAACTGCAAAAAGTTAGAAATGCTTAATCAAATCATACGCGTCTTTATATAAAATGATGCTTATAAATTACATTTTTGCACAGACAATGTAAGGAATCTAAAAATATCTTCACTTAATATGAAACTCCTTCGAAAATAGATGAATGCCATTTTAACTGTAACTTGAATGTTTTTCAGAATATATAATATTTTTAATATAAAATCAATTTTCATATTTGATGATGAAAAAGTTTCCTTATGAAATAGAACATGAGAAGAAAGTAGAAGATTTATCTATCAATAGATCAAGATATTGTTGGCACACAAAAAATATATATATATATATATATATATATATATATATATATATAGCTGCGTACGAGATTATCAGGGTGAAACACTGGTTCTCGTAGGATCACCAAAGATAAGTAACACTGAAAGAAACACGAACTACATGAAATAAAATGTGTAGCAGTCAGCATGTTTCATACAGATATCTATCATATCTTATACAATAAATATTCACGAATCGCTTTTATGTAAAATAATACTTTGCAAGTTTGGATGTGCATTTGGATAATGTCGACAAGTATTGAGGCTGGAGATACTAAGTGATCTTAAAAAGAATCTTAGAATTATTCCGGATTTGATGTTTTTTGGGGACATATATATATATATATATATATATATATATATATATATATATATATATATATATAAATATATAATATTTTTAATCAATTTTCATATTTGGTGTTGAAAAAGAGAGTTTTCTTATGAAAGAGAACATGAGAATAAAATAGAAGATTAATCCATCTATAGATCAAGATATTGCACAAACACTCACTCTCTCTCTCTCTCTCTCTCTCACACACACACACAGATAGATAGATAGATAGATAGATAGATAGATAGATAGATAGATAGATGCCTACGTGCTTATCAGGATGAAACACCGGTTCTCGTAGGATCACCAAAAAAAAGTAATACTGAAAGAAACACGAACTACATGAAATAAAATTAGGGAATGATAGTTTGCAAGTTTGAATGTGCTTTTGGATAATGTCTTGATAATTGGAGATCCGAGTTCCATTACCAATTGTGTTCGTTGTATACACTTACGCGCAATTATCCCTGAGAAAACATAAACTAGAACCTCTTCTCGCCTTCTCTGTGGGTAAATTAGGAAAAAATTGTATCATTAAGTCATTAACATCCTCCATCTAAAAAAAATCATTAAAATATATGAATTTATTCTGGCTTTCAATTAATTGCAAAGATTTGATAAGCGGTAGAAAACACATCCATAAATTGATCGATCTAACAATCAGTCAATATATATATATACATATATATATATATATATATATATATATATATATATATATATATATATATATGTACGTATGTATATAAACCTGATTAATATCTATCTATATGACATTAATTTCGAGATAACATTATGTATATATATATATATATATATATATATATAATATTTCAAAAACACAATCACATATATAATCAATTCATAGATCAATATCTTGGGTATGTCGATCTGTTTATACTTATGTATATAAACTGTGTGCTAAATTATTATCGAGATAACTGTTTTCTAATATTTCAAAAACCGTCGAATCAGTTCATACTGGCCTGCGCAATCACTGAAATTTTCGTACTGATCTGCGCAATGTAAACAAACTGACGCCATATTTGTTATAAGGGTGGTGGTTTGACCGTGCCAAATTATTAGAAAGTTTAGTAAAATTCCCAGGATTGAGCAAACAAAACGTTCATTAATGTTGCACGTAAATGTTTATGATCAAAAGAAGCTAATAAATAAGATAATCAAACAAATAATAACAGATACAAACAAAGGCACAGTTTTAAACAAATTAATAGAGAATGGGATTTCCCTGTTTTGAAATTACTTGAAGAAGTCGACGATCCATAAAATTTGTTAATTGTAGGATGTCATCTGCTGTAATGCCGCGAGATATGTCAAGAATTGCTTCCCACAACTCAGCGTTGCTCCTGAATTGTCGTCCGTTGGCGTACAGTCTTCGCTTCATGATGCTCCAAAGGTTTTCGATTGGGTTCAAATCCGGAGAATTTGCTGGCCACTTCATTTTTCGAGGTCCATCGAAGCCTAACTGTTTCAAATATTCAGTAGTCTTGTGAGCAGCATGTGAGGGAGCATTATCTTGCATAAAAACAATGGCCCTTCTGAAGGCAACTCTTTGCCTTTTCATCCACGGTTCAAGATGCTCCTTCATAAACGCTATGTATGCATCAGCAGTCATTTTGACGCCATCTGGTACTCTCCATGGGCCCACTAATGTTTTTCCAATAATACCACCCCAGATCATTATGCCTCCACCGCCTTGTTGGCGTCTCAAACGCTGATGGCGATTCTGTCCGTTCATTACCCAGACTTTGCACCATCTATCTGGCCCATCAAGTGTTGCTCGAGTTTTGTCTGTGAACAAAACTTTAGAGAAGTCAATCTTCATATTGTCCTCGGCCCATTTCAATCGATTTTGAATGTGATTTTTCGTCAACGGAGGCTTCGATACAGGTTGGACTGTTGTTGCTATTTCCCTCAGATACCGACACCGAGTACTTTTAGACATAGTAGGATCCCCAATGCGACTGAAAAGCTCTTGACTGGTAAGTCCAGGTTTCTTCGTGGCCTCCCGTTTAAGTCGTGACGTGAGAAGACGTGAAATAACCCTCGGCTTGCCTTTATCTGCCCTTTTGCCTTGTGTAGGGTCGGCGGTGAACTTTTTTTCACTGTTTGATGACACCTCCCTATCATTTTAGAAATTTCTAGGGTAGATTTACTTTTTTTGAGAGTTCTGAGGTGATAGTTTTCTTTTCAGCATCACTTAAACTGCTTTTTTACGGCCCATCTTTTCACTAAATTCTTACACTTTTCTAATAATTTGCCACGCTCAAATCACTGTGCTGATAACAAATATGGCGCTAGTTTGTTTACATTGCGCAGATCAGTAAGAAAAATTTCAGTGATTGCGCAGGTCAGTGTTGCCAACGTTGTGTGAAAACTTTGTGTGAATTGATTGGACGGTTTTTGAAATATTAGAAAAAAAGTTATCTCGATAATAATTTGGCACGCAGTGTATGTATATATTATATATATATATATATATATAATAATATATGGACTATTCCATATATATATAAATATATATATATATAGACGCAGCAGGGGAATACAATTGAGTCCAGAAAAAATAAAGTCTGTTTTGAAGTCCGTCAGAGCGAATGTTTCAGAGGCAGTCCGACGAAACAGAGTCGCGTATATACATATATACTAAACCTGGTTGTTTAAATTAACACTTTCTACTTTTCTGTATATATCCCTGTTTGTAATATATCTACATTTATTCCATTTTGTTTGTTCGAGTTCATCTTTATTGGTTCTACCTTATTTTATTTGTTTTTACAATGATGAACCGGAAATAACACACACAAACAACACACACACAAACACACACACACACACATACATATACACGTATTATATATATATATATATATATATATATATATATATATATATATATATATATTTCTAGTTTAAAATATATTTACATCCATCACTAACACATAGATCTATTTATATATATATCTATACCATTTTATATATATATAGATGTATATGGGTGTATATATTATTAACACACACACTCACATGACACACACATGTTTTCTTCATAATTCTATTTATTTCTGAGATATATAAAAAAGAAATATTTTTGATTACAGAAACATACTTTTACACAAAATTACATATATATATATATATATATATATATGTATATATATATATATGTATAAATGTATAGAAAATTTATATGATATATATATACATATATGTATATATGTATATACATGTATTTATATATATATACATATATATATATATGTACACATGCATATAAACACTAAATACATATGAGGTTCCATACATAACACACACACACACACACACACAAATATATATATATATATATATATATATATATATATAAATATATGTGTATATATATTTGGGTTTTATATGAATCTTCAAAATAATATAATTCCTTTTTAAAAATATACATAAACAATCATATCTCATAAATAAAAGTATAAAAGATAAAGTCGATATAATATATGCAATATCCATCGTTATGGAAAATAGAAATTTTTATATATGTTTCTTCGTTAATGAAAAGTGAGAAAATTTATTTTATGTAGGGGTGTAAAATGTTCATTTCTATGGTTTATTATACAGTAAAGACAGACCAGATTGATTGAGAAAATAATTTATCGGGATCTCCACTGAAATATATAGTTTTGTGTGAATTAATATATTTGGATAGTTTTCCATTTCCGACATAGATTTTCTCTCATATACTGTCCGTAATCTTTCCGATTTATATTATCGACTTGATATTTGTTTTTTTTTTAAAATTCTGCTGGAAGATATAACCAAATCTTTCTCCTTTGCTTTCGGATTTATTTTTCTGTTGTAGGTAGAAAACTTTGGTTTATTTCTTAGGATATTTTCAATATTTTCTTCTCGTTATTTTTTATCAGCGATTTTTTGTTTTGTCTATAAATAAATTTTTTTTAAATTTTCTAAATAATAAAATCTACTAGTTTTAAGTATCATTTTTTTTTATTTCTTGAAATTGATTTTTTTTTCCCCAATATTGACTTGGCGCAGTTTTTCAATTTTATTTTATTTCATTGATATTGATAATCGTTTAAATGATCGGGGTCATTCGGTTATACTATAAGTCCATTAGTTTCTATTTTTTTTAAATTTCATATATCTTACGTTCTTTGTTTGAAATGAAAAGCCCGATTTTCCTCCGTTCTATAGATTGTTTTGCAATTTTAATTCAATATCAACTCGCCTTCATCATAAAAAAAAAACATATATCTTTTCCTAATTTTCAAATATATATCGATACCTACATGGGATAAATATAGTCGACTTTTATTCTTTACAAATTCTTTAGTTTTAAAAATTATTACTATAGATTATTTTCCTGCATTGTCCAAATCCATTTTTTGTGTTCATACGTCTTCATTTCGAACCGATAAAAGCACAAAAAAAATTCAAATGATTTTAAATTTACTTTCGATCCCCGCGATGGCGTTGAAAACGGAATCAATGACAGAACATTGAAATAGTGGAATGTCATCTCAGTGATGTCATTTGAAGCAGAAAAAAGTATTCGTCACATAATATCTCAACTACCAAGAATGAAGACAAAAGGCAACGCTTGTTGAATGCCTTAACTCAATCAATCATCAAAAAATAAGTAATTTAGGACATAAAATTATCCAGTCTTCAATTTTAGAAAATTAGATAGATTATGTACATTAACAAAATTGATCATATGAATGCATATATATAAATATATATATATATATATATATATATATATATATATATTTGAATGATTCGGAAATATGTTTGGTTTATAAGTATTATGAAGAGATTGGAACTTTTTAACACATGCTGTTTGGGGATTTATATCAGATGAAGAACTTAATTATAAATACAGTTAATTAACAAAAAACAAACATATATAAATATATATATATATATATATATATATATATATATATATATATATATATATATTTTATATATATATATATATTATATATATATATATATATATATATATATATATATATATATATATATATATATATATATATATATATATATATATATATATATATATATATATATATATATATATATATATACTTATATATATATATCAACGTTTCAATTAAAATATATGATATATATATTCATATATATATATTTATATATATATATGTATATATATATATATATATATATATATATATATATATATTTATATTTGATATTAAAATTTACCAATAAAAAATTCGTTCATCACCATATTTTATAAACGCACAACGTTTAAATAAAATTAAAAATCAAAATCAGGCATTGCTACTCGAACTCAAATAAAACAAAACTCATTCATTTCAATAGCATTTTCGGATACAATTTTACATATATTTTCGTTGTCCTTTATTCCTAAGAACTAAGAAAAACAAGAACAACATCTATTCTATACCTGAAGATGTCTGTAGGAACAGACGAACCGATTTGTAGTAAAAATAAGAACTAATACGGCAGAAATTTATATAAACAAGGATCATTTTCATTCATAACGGATTCGGAGGTTTTTGTATATTATTTGAATTGTTTGCGATGATGGATTTCTCGCCAATTAAATCATTAACCTTTCTTTTTTTTTTTGAATAATGAATGATTCATGAATATATATATATATATATATATATATATATATATATATATATATGATTAGAATCATATATAAGTTTGTTCCTTAGCTGATTGATGTTACCTTCACCATTCCAACTCGAGGGTTTCATAGATGGACGTGTCCACCCAATCTTCCGATTGTGCGCGTGCCGCCCTGAACCCGCCAGTTCGCGACAAGTCTTCGTATTTTTGTCCAATTTACAATCTCTCTTTAGAATTTTCTCTTTTTTTCTTTCTAATTTCTTCTTTTGTTTTCGACAGTTGCGGTTTCAAAATTATTTTTTCCAATTGTTTTAGACATGGCACCGAAAAACTGTTCCTGGGCATTTCAATTTTTTTTTTTTTTGTCAGATGAAAATTGTATTTTTTTTTTACATAAATAATTGATATTAATGCTTACATCATATATATATATATATATATATATATATATATATATATATGTTGATGCATGTTGCATTAAATAATATACACAAGTTTCGTCCATTTATTTTAAGTAAGTACCGTTCACATTATCCTTGAAAGACGGAAGGAAATCTCCATATTGATACATGTTTAAATCCAATCTAAACTTTCGGCTTACATAAGCCATTATGAAAGCTGAAAATTACGTTTCAATATATCAAGACAATACACGAAACAATAATGATAGTCTGTTTTTGTTGCATGAAAAATTTCAAAGCAACGCCACCTCGTGTATACGAGACGCGGAAGCGAAAATTGAGTCACAGCTCGTGACGTCACACATGTCATCGCGAGAGTGAAAGCGAGAAGTATTGAGTATGGGAAACAGTTTGTCTAATATAATTGATAACAAAAGCCATTTGGTTTATACCTACGGCTTCCCATACACATATCTGTAATTATACGCTTATGTATACGCCGTCATACAGATCTATGCGCTTGCGTTTATAAGTATACATATGCGCTCATATGTACATATAAATTTGCGTACGTAGGTAAATGTATACTTATGTCTCCATTTTGTTATAATAAACTTGTGCTAAATGTTGAAGTTAAATTTCTATATTATCGGGGGTTATTAAAAATAAACAAACTTTGTTTGTATATATATACCATATATATATATATATATATATAAATTAATTTGATCAAAAAATATTTTTTTTTTTTAAACATGTTCTGTGTGTAGCGAAAAAAACCATATTTTTAAATCAATTAATTTATATTGTATGCATTAAATTCACTATATTTGTAAAAAATAAAAATATCTATAAGATCCCTTTTTTTTTTTTTATATCTTACTGTTTTTTTTTATTTTATATATATATATATATATATATATATATATATATATATATATAATGTACATGTGTGTGTGTTAAGTGAGTGTAAACAGTGACTATAATGGCTAATAGTGCAAGACTCTTCGGTAAATCGAATCGAGTTCTCTCAATCACTGTGTTTTTTATCTAAAAATAAATTCACTTTCATCCCTGTTGGCTTAGTGGTAGAATCCCCGACTGACACCAATCGGACGTCTAGCCGCTGATGAGCTGTGAAACAGTATTTCTATAGGTGACAATATATATATATATATATATATATATATATATATATATATATATATTCCCACACGTCCACACTATTTAACCATTATATATATAAATACACACACACACACACACACACACACACACACATATATATATATATATATATATATATATATATATATATATATATATATATATATATATATAAGTAAGTGTTTGCTTATATCATATATTATCGTTTATTTAAACATACTTTTTATTTTATTTTTTTGGGGGGGATTAATATTTTATTCCGCGTGTTTATTTCTTTGTGTGTATGTATATATCTATATGTATATGTCCACACGCGTATAGGCGTGCATGTTTAATATTTCCTTCATAAGTTTTACTAATAAATTAAGTTTATATTATATTAATTTAACTCATTTATCTGTTTAAAATTTATATGATGTTTATTTTTAAATTTGTTTGTTTAAACGTTATTTATTTGTATTTGTTTATTTTAACTTAGATGGGAAAGTAAACATTTATATTTATGACTACATTTTACCAATTATTTCACTGTTCTTGTTTAAGAATTTATTTTGGTTTTTAAATCTAATTTTTGCTCATTTTTCCCGTAAGCATACTTTACAATTTTAACTGTTAATACTCTATAGGGCTACACATTTTGTAAATTCTCATTTGATTTCGCTGGGGATATTGTTTTCTTTTTGGTTCTATATTTATTTTGATATGGCTGTATAGTTAATTTTTCTTTCGAATGAAATATTCTGGTTGTAATATATTCTTTAAAAGTATTTTTTCTGTTACGCCCATGTAAATGTTTTCGTATATGTTAATATCATTAGTTTCGTTAGATTTGTATACTATGTTATTGGTTAAACATTTATTCTTAAGTGGTCAATTTTCTTTATTTATGCAGTTAAATTTATTGGGGTGTTTTGCTGCATGTTATTCTTATGGTGATTGTAATTGTTATTAGATTTTTTGAGTAATATTTTATTGGACTTAATTGTTATATTCTCCATGTTATCCATGCATCTGTAAGTAATTGTGTCTGTATTTCTGTTGATACTTTTTGATAATTTGCTGTTTCAAGGATGTGTCATCAATTATTTTGGAGAATACATTCCGTACTTTTCTTTCATATTGTTTGTTATAGGGCGTTGAACTAAAGTATATGTCTTTTTCTGTTGCTTTTGTTTGAATAATTTTCATTGTTGTACTCTAGTTCAATTGAATATCCGATGTATCTTAGGGCTGATACTTAGGTTTTGCTTTATTTTCATTGAATATTTTTAGTCTACAAGAATTTGTTGAAATTCTTTTACTCATAGATATGGGTATTTTTTGAATACGTCAGGGGGAGGTTAGATATTTTGTTAATATATATATATATATATATATATATATATATATATATATATATATATATATATATATATATATATGTATGTATATAAACAAATGTTTGGAAGTACAAAATTTATATACAGTTTTAAAAACAAGGAATTTATTGATTTTAATTATTCTTAAAATCTAAGGCCTTTTCAACCAACGTCTTGGAGACAATCGTTGGATCATTAATTAACGAAAAGAACAGTAACGAAAATAAAGAGCAAGAAAAAGGGGGGAAACACGCTAAAATAACAAACAAGTGTATATACTTGTAACGAGGGGAGGGGAAATAATTGTGTAAATAAAGTAGCGAGGGACAGTTAAAATAAAATATCACCCAACAGATTAAGGGACTTTAAAAATTATTTCTCTCGGCAGAGAGAAGGTTTCCTTAATCCTATACAGACTGATTCCAAAATCTTCAAATTATTGTTGGAACCAGCCGTATGAATGATTTTAAACCATTCGTTTGTATACGACTTGACACAGGCTATATTCTCAACTAAGTGTTGAGGAATAGCCGATTCCATATTTATGGGGGGAAGATAACACATTTTATCTAACTTACCAAGTCGTATTTTGGAAGGTACATGTTGGTTGATTCTAGTTTCCAAATGCAAGGTTGTACGCTCCACATAACAAGCAGCACACTGGCAATTAAACTCATATACTAAATTACTCAATTTGATGTAAGGCAATTCACCCTTGCGAAACGAAATAAACACAGACCTAGGCATAGACCAATCGTTGTGTATATATTTGGGGTCACTTGATGAAAACTCTTAAGTGTCGCTTTATAACAACAGGTCTAGTAATGTATTTGAGGACATCTTGCATGTTATCTAAGTACTGATTTAGAAATGTACTCGTCACATATGTGTATAAGGTTTTAGAAATAGATAAATAGATGAGTATGGGTGCATATTTATGTGCATATATATGTATGGGTGGAAACATATACGTTAAAACATATATATGTGTAGATGGATGCGAATGTGTGTATGGATGTAGACACATATGTTTAAGTGTAATTATATGTGTATATAGAAAAATGGGTATGTACGTAGGTATGGGGATTTGTGTAATATCTCGGGATTCTCCCTTCTTCACTTCTGTTCCCTGCCTCTCCTTATTTCTTTATTCTTTTCTCTTGTCCGGTGAACGAGAGTTTAAAGCCACGACCATCTTATCTCCTAGAGACATATACCTCACTCCTCCACTTCCTATTCTATGTAACCACATTAAAACACAACTTCCACTAATATTGTTTTTCAATTTGTTTTTCGTTTGATTCCTGAAAGAATTTCTGAATCCACTCATTTGAAGCCACAAGATCTGAGGAAGCGAAACCGAATTTTTCGGTTTAGCAAAATATAAAATATTACCATGTCTTTCTGAAGTCTCCGATTTGTTAATTAATTAAATTATTAAATACATACATACTTACATATATATATATATATATATATATATATATATATATATATATATATATATATATATTCACTAGTTTAAAACCCGAACTATTAAAAAGGCATGAGATTATATTTATTTCGTTATGGTCGGAAAATCGACCTCAACTCTTCAGATCTCCTAATATTTGTATAGGGCCAATTGACGTGTTTTCAAAACTGTATCATTTCCCTCATGTTCTAGAATGTTTTCGTGGTCAGCCTTGCGTCCATTACGATTCACGCGGCCATATGTATAAATCATAATTGTCTGGTCACGATTGGAATATCCTGTCATTGTCAAACGAAACACATATCAGTTAACTCATTACAACAAACGTTAAACATTGAAGATAGATTAGCCACAAATTTACACGAATTACAAATATTATTTACACTCCAGGCCAACACAGCGCCATCTATTGTAATCTTTCTTTAAAATTAATAATTCAAAAAACAAAGGGTTTGTAGACATATGTTTATATGGATGATTTTTCTTGATTTGGTGTGAGGAACCGACCCCTAAAATTTGGAAATGTATTCTTGATACACACATATATGCATACAGAATCCGCAAAAATATTTATATAAACACTTCAATAAGGAAAAATAAACAACACCACACGTTCTTTCTTAATTTTATGAAATTGCGGTAACACTGTTTATTGTAGTACGTTATTTTTTTACGACAGCTTTTTGTGGTTAGAGGAACGTTACATTATTTTAAATTAGTATTTCCAATTTGAGAATGTTGTTCAAGTCTAAGAAAACTGGACCTGTCAGTTTGTAATACAACTATCAACAGATATGACAATTTCATGGAATCTTGATAAGTTCTAAAAACATGTTACAACTTACTCTTACACCAATAAGTGTTGCTTCCTTTGTTATGTTGTTGAAACAGCTAAAATGTTGCCCAAGTAGAACGCCACTGTACTAATAAACGTATGGAATGAAATGGCTATGATTTAGAGAATCTCTTGTGATTGTCGAATCCAAAGGTAACTTGTATTAATATCGTGATGTGTGAAGAAATTTAATATTACATTATCTATACAATTGTTTCCTATCCTGAACTTTGTTTAAATTTTTGGGGCGGGCGGACACCACACACACACACACACACACACACACAAAAGACACACACACACAAAAGACACACGTACACACAAAGGCACACACACACACACATATATATATATATATATATATATATATATATATATGAGGATTAGTAAGGATAATTCCAAGGAGGAAATAAATGCAAGGTCAATGTAAGAACAGAGCAATATAATAATGACTACAGTATCCTGATATATATATATATATATATATATAACCACCAAACACCGAACTTGAAGAAAAGTTTATCCTCAATTCGCTCATATATATATATATATATATATATATATATATATATATATATATATATATATATATATATATAATCTGCTGAACGCGATAATTGATTTGTCAGTGAGGTAGCTTTTGAGATTAGAGGACTGTGGCGGCGATCCCAGCTTTCGGCACCAATGGAAAATAGTCGATAAGTAGTTGAATTGTTGGGAAGATTTTGTAGATTTAATAGAAACCAGAGTTATGACGATAGACTATGCGCTCCCTTCCATACTGTAAGTTAAGACCGCCATGCCGTATGTACCGTATGTAGGTGCTGAATAAAGCTGAGTTCGGACTGACAGGGCGCTAGATCAAATACATGTGGTTGGGGATGATTTCCCAGTCATTATATTACTCTCCTAAGCTTAGTTTAATTGTGGCTCAGTGTCGAAAGTATTTGGCACCCAGTCATGATCGAACTCGCTATACAGTCGTAATTTCTCCAGTGAGAAAAACTTGTCAAGCCATTACACTACGCCGAAGTTACCATAAACAAGACTGTGCACCATGTCACACAAACAGGTGAACGCAGTCATGGGTGTCAGACAATTTCTGCAACCACATCACCCCTTACATCTGACCACCTAACTCCCCAGACTGCACTTTCTTTGATTATCATGTGAAGGGCGCAGTTGTGCGAGAAACATACAGAACTATTTTAACAACAAAGATGAACTGAAGGCAAGGATTATGACAGCATTCAATAACTTAAACAAAGCCGTCTGGCGATTTTATTGCATAAGTTTACTCTTTAGTATTACAAGATATTTTTTGTGTATTTTGTAAATATATCTGTTATAATGAGATGTAAGTTGTTTCCTCTTTTATTTATGCGTAATTTAGACGCCAATTAATCCATCACACCCTGTATATTTATTATAAGGGCTCAGGATATTTTAGTAGGTTACCTGTTAATTTTACGACGTATCAAAAGCTTTATGCATTTTACTTGATTTTAAATACCAAAAATTATTATAATATTTAATTTGAAATTCCAGATCTCATGCAAATTGCATAGAGGCAAATATTTTGACCAAAAATAGAAAATAGTTTCATTGTAATGATGACAAAGTTACAAAGAAACGTATTATCATAAACTGTCCATGCCATGTTCTGAAATCTGATATGAATTGTTATTTTTAGCTCTTGTCTTTCTTCGGTGAAACGGCATCGACAATTTACACTTCAAATTTAATTTACGAGGGCAAGATGATTTGTCAGCAATCCTCTTCAAAATGATTCACCTTTTTACCCGGACTGAATAGCGAAAGAATTATTTATGTCAGGTTCCCAACAATCATTGCAGTTATCATATGAGAGTTTTTCCTGTCGCATATTCGTGAAATTATTCTCCCTACCAGATGTCTTTCCTGGGGTGTAGAACGGCGATACATGCAGGATTACGGAAAAAAAGCCTATCACTGAGCAGGGTATTTATATGTAGCACTATGTGGTAGATTGGAAACCATATCTATGCATAATTCCCGTGTTCTGATGATACGACATCGCTGAGCGGAGGGATTCTTCGACTGGAATCAACGGCGAGGGCGAAGGGTTCCACTGATATACTCGATATTCCACGTGTCTGTGTCTAAGCTAATCTTTCAAGCTCTAGCTCTGTTGTGCAACGAAGTTACGACCGCACTCCTTAGATTGATGACGACGACGATGATGACGACGACGATGATGACGACGACGATGATGACGACGACGACGATGACGATGCCAATGACGACGATGATGATGACGACGATGATGACGACGATGATGATGACGATGTCGACGTTGATGACGACGATGATGATGACGACGACGATAATGATGATGACGACGATGACGACGATGATGACGACGACGATGACGATGACGACGATGATGATGATGTTGATGATGATGATTACGATGACGACGATGATGATGACGATGACGACGATGATGATGACGATGATAATGACGACGATGACGACGATGATGACGACGATGACGATGACGACGACAACCATGACGACGATGACGACGACGACGATGTTGAATAACCGGACGACCTCACAATTTCTTCTTTGAAATCTATTTTATTCTGATATTCCGTGTTTGCTTATGTCGAATATTGTAGGGAATTTTATGACATCGAGACCATCGTCTTGCTTTTTAGATTCTTTTTTTTCTAGAAAAATGATTCCACATACAACTTCAAAATGCCAACATATGCCTGAGATGTCAACTCAGGTTAACGGCTAAATTTACCTATATTCCTAAAGCAAATCACTTTACAATGAGTTCTCAAACCAGTCCGAGAAAAACCCTGAGGTACGCGATTAATTTTACCTCCGTCTCTGTCTCTCTGTCTCTCCCTGTCGTAGAGTTTTTTTCTATTTCTCTTCACACTTTAAATGAATATAACTTAGGGAAATTTCTATCCATTTTCCCGACAAAATGCGACAATTTGCATTTTCAGTTTCCTTTCAATTCACCCAACCCTTGTCATGCCGTTAATGAAACCCTATTTTAAGCTGATTACCATAACACTATTATAGGGAAATCTCCAAAAACAGCGACGTGTTTTTTTTTTTTTTTAAGAGAATAAAGAAATTAATGATTATTCCTTTATCGGTTTAATCATTTTTTACTATATATTTATTATTTATTAAAATGTATAGTTTATTTAACTTATTTTTATAACCACTATTTCTATACTCATTAGGTTAAATGAGACAAATCAATCATTTTTAATGATTATTTTATCAGAATATTTAATATATTATTATTACGATTTAATATCTTACTAAATGATTTTATCATTTATATCAATACATTATAGTGACATTTAGGAAAATAGGTTAAGTAGTCATGCATTACACGTACCCAACATTAATGACATCTCATCTTGTTGCAAACTGTAGACAACCAGACTCTGCGCCATCTATATCGATTATAAGATCAGGGAAAAAGAACATTAACATGATCACTTTAATGCGTACCGGAATCGACATTTCATTCAATTCTATCCATTCATGTCATTTTTGAAGGCGAGCTGGTGATTGTTCTCTTTTGACCCTTGATTTGAGAATTCAGAAATTTGTGGTTTTTGATTGAAACTCACTGTCAACTACCCAGCTTTATAGATCGTCATTTTTTTTTATTTCTTTACATTTTGTCATTATTGAGATGGAATACTTGACTGGCGAGAAAAAAAAATCTGAAATATGCATCAAAGTAGTAAAACTGTTTCAAAATTCTTCACATATCTTTGATAGTTACCGAACATTTGCAGCTTTGTTTTGGCTAGCTTTTATAAGCTCTAAGTTATAAAAGATTTCTCTTTATACATCAATTCATTTACAACGATTGAATTTAAAAGCTCAAGCCAGTCACGTGGCGAAAAGAAGGGAGGGGGGCTCCTTTCAAACAGCCACATTAAATGTTGACATTACTCACTAAATGTACTTGAAAATTCCACGCAGCGTTAATTGTATATATCTGTTGTATAAAACAATGATTAACGAACACACACACGCACGAACACACACACACACACACACACATATATATATATATATATATATATTAGGCAGCATATATTTATATACAAAGAAATAATCACGAATAGAATCAAGCAGCAATATCAATGCTATTATAGGCGATATCACATCGCTATTAGAATATAATGTATGCACTACTGTTAATCCATAGACTGATGTGATCCTAATTTATAAGACTGTTGTCGGTTGTTTCTAGTTTATGTTTTTTTTTTAAATGCGAGGGCTTTCGAATAATCCTTTATTCATCCACAGGCTTTTGATCATGAACATTCACGGGCAACATTAATAAACGTTTTGTTTGCTCAATTCTGGGAATTTTACTAAACTTTTCT
Organism: Acanthosepion pharaonis; assembly: GCA_903632075.3. NCBI lineage: Eukaryota > Metazoa > Mollusca > Cephalopoda > Sepiida > Sepiidae > Acanthosepion > Acanthosepion pharaonis. The sequence continues at coordinate 240,368 of CAHIKZ030002197.1, forward strand.
AATAATTTGGCACGCTCAAATCACCGTGCTGATAACAAATATGGCGCCAGTTTGTTTACATTGCGCAGATCAATACGAAAATTTCAGTGATTGCGCAGATCAGTATTGCCAACATTGTGTAAAAATTTCGTGTAAATTGATTGGACGGTTTTCGAAATATTAGAAAAAAAGTTATCTCAATATAAATATGGTGATGAACAAATTTTTTTACTGGTAAATTTTTCTGTCAAAGTGGCATGAACTATATTGTTCAATAATTACAGTAATGTCACACTTATTATCCAAAAGTCGCACTTGGATCAGTTACTTAAATTACGATAAACGTGCAATCAATTTACAAATACATGAATTATTCACACAAAACTAATGCAAAGGTTAATGCATTAAATGGCGAGACATCCATCATCGCAAACACTTTAAAAATTTAAAATCAGCGTTGCTTTGGCGCGTTCCAAAACCAATAACTCATTTTCAATAGCATTTTCGGATACAACAACACATATATTTTCGTTGTCCTATTATTACTAAGAGAAAAAACCAAGAACAACATCTATTCTATACCTGAAGATGTCTGTAGGAACAGACGAAAGCTTGTAGTAAAAATAACAACTAATACGGCAGAAATTTATATAAACAAGGATCAATTCATTCATAACGGATCTGGAGGTTTTTGTATACTATTTGAATTGTTTGCGATGATGGATGTCTCGCCATTTAAATCATTAACCTTTGCATTAGTTTTGTGTGAATAATTCATGTATTTGTAAATTGATTGCACGTTTATCGTAATATATATATATATATATATATATATATATATATATATATATATATATATATATATATGTGCTCAGTTTCAATTTTCAGAATATTTCGCTTTCCTGTGCATGTTTTTTTTCACAACGTAAACATTATTTTACTTGAAAAGTCTAAAATATAATGGAAAATGTGTGTGTTTTGTTTTTGTCTTTAATTTTTTTTTCTCTCTATCTCTGACGAAGCTTTTAATAAAAAGTGGAAACATGTTTGATTGCTGTACCTTACCTACTTCATCTTTATTTTATAATCCTGTTGGACTCTGTCCATATCTAATCTATAACTTTATTTTTTTTAATATATATATATATATATATATATATATATATATATATATATATATATATATATATATATATATATATATGAGCTAAAGATAAAGTGCAAATCAAATATTATATATGCTCCTGTAACTTTTATTTCGGTTGATTTCTCTGGGAAGGAAGTGTAATTTTGTAAACAGTGACTATTACGGGTAATAATGCAAGACTCTTCGAAAAAAATTGAAGCGAGTTTCAGGGTTTTGATTGGCTCCAATTCAGGCGGGTTTCAATCCTAGCTAGAGGCAACCTGACGTCTATCCACAATGAGGAGCCGTGATACAGCGAAACAGTCTGTCTGTGGATGACAATACATACATACATATATATATATATACCATCACACGCGCATACTACCTTACATATGTATGTGTGTGTGTGCACACTTATGTACAAAGATGTGTATATCGGCATACATTTTAGAATTCTATATTTTATGTAAATAAATACAAATTAGTTATCCTTATGTCAGACACACTAGAAGAAGTTCTAAATAAATGAGATTAGTAATGGTTGGCTACCTGTATCATAAAATGCATGTATCATAAGGTGGCTAGTCATTTCGTGTTGTAGAGACCTGCTCAGGTATATCTTGTGATTGTTAAGAGAGCCTACATATGCGTCATGCTGCAAATATGCTGAGTGAGCCTTGGTTACATTTTCTAGTAGTGAGCTCATTAACTGGCGTAATCAACCGTTTGAACATCGGCTGTACACTTAAAGCCTCGGTCGTGATGTCATGGGATTTCGTACTAGTTTAGTTGGAGATTCGTCTCCAGCTAAGTTACTCGAACTCTCTGCCTTCGGGCAGAGAGGAACCAAGAGTAACCCAACCATAGCCTCGTCTGGCGTTGTAGATAGATACATGACGTCATTTTTCTGGGGTCTACGGGGAATTTTTGCCCGAGTCCAGGGGTTCGGTTTTAAACCCGCATTAAAAACGACTTTGTGCAACATCCTGCCTCTCGGGTGTTAAAGTAAATAACCGTGCTAGCTCAAACATCGATGGTGAAAATAGTCCCTTCTTCTTCTTCAAATTTCACTCACAAGACTTGGAGCAGTACCCTGCTATCGCCTCCCCAGGATGATAACATCAATGAGTCACCTTCTTGACAAATCAAGTATGGTGAAACTAGGACCCGGATTGGAAAGCTAGCGATATCACCACTCGGCCACACGTGTGGCTGTTAACATAAGAAAGAACTGTCTACAATTAGATAAATGTCAATCAGGATTAATGAAATAGCAAACAAGATATGTTTTTCATTCTAGACAATATAAAACGTGGGAAATGTCTATGTAGTATTAATAGCTAATTTTTAGCAAGAAAACTATAAATAATGAATATTCGTTTATCTGTTTAATTATTTGTTATTATATATTTCTTATTTTGTTCATTAAAATTCATATTTTATTTAATTAATTCTTAAGCTCTATTTGTGTATTCTGTAAGTTAAATGAGAATTATCAATCATCTTTTAAAAGATTATTAGAATATTTAATATTTTATTGTTATAAATTATTATCTAAATAAACCATTTTATCTGTTATACTAATATATTATAGTAACATTGTTTATATTTGCTAACTTATTTATTCATCAGAACAAGAGACACATTTTATTTAAACGTGGCATCATTTACAATCTGTAATCTAAAACAATAACGGAAGTGTACACGTTAGGAAAAAAGGTTAATTATTCATGCATTACACGTACCAAACATTAATGGCGTCTCACCTTGTGTCAAACTATAGACATCAAGTTTCTGGGAAAATGTCTATTTGGTATTAAAGTATTAATAGCTAATTTTGGCAAGAAAAGTATAAATTAGTCTATATTTCTGAGATGAGGAATTATGCACACTATTTACATTATTCTGACTATTCTCCTAATCTTTGTCGTCATATTTATTACTAGGAAACATGGCACAATGAAAAAAGGCGTTAGTTAGATCCAGTGACAGAACCCAAAGAGTGTGAGTTCAATACCTGGTTAAGGCGGTGGAGAAATTGGAGAAGGGGAATTAATAAACAGGAGATAACTGATAAGTGAGATCCATAAGACATGGCACGTAAAACTAGAACAGTCTACCCCAGTGAAATAAAGGATTTAGTTCGACATTCCAAACACCTGAAGAAGGCCGGAGCGTACGACGACCGTAACGTTCTAATAGATATGGTGACAAAGATGAGGACAATAGTCCGAATAATGTAAATAGGAAACTATAAATTATTTTCACTTCTATCGATCCCTAAATGGCCTCGGTGAAGGAAATGTTTATATTCACACTGATCTGCAATTTATTCTAAAAAATTAGGTTTCAAGATGTTTTCATGGAATAAATCATTTGAGATTTGGATTCAAATTATAAATAAAATAATTTGAATCTTCATAAACATTTTGCAGTTGTCTTTTTTTTTTTAATTCTATGGATAGTTTTATCATGCACAGGAAAACAATGATTCGCTTAACTTTACCCAATTATACCTCTCTTTCGTAAAGTCCAGTAATGGTAATAAATTATAATTGATTATAAAATACATATCTAGAATTAACTAATTTAAGAAATCTACGAGGAATTTCAGTAAAATTAGATTTTTCAATATAAGGAAGCATTCTGAATTTATTTTTCTCATAGCGTTACTCTCGGTGGAATTTGATAACATCTTTCATGTGAAAAAGATTTTTTTAAGCATTTCACCCCCAAGCAAGGCGGAAGTGCCCCTAGCATGCAAGGGATTACTTAGAGTGGAAGCAAGACAAAGAAAAGGATAAAGAGAAGGACGGGAAATTAGATGAAGGCATCTGAAAATGTCGATGGACATTGTATTTGAATAATTGAAGATTATAACTATCAGGGAAGCGAGGGAGTTCCACAGACTGGAAGTGCGAGACATGAAGGTATTGGAGTGGAAAAGACGGCTATATTTAACAGTTTCAACATTGAAAGGCTGGGACTGACATGGCAACTCAGTAGCACGCTTATATTCATGCTGTTTTGGTACCATCGAAAGTAGCTAGTCGGGGAAGTTACTGTGAAATTATTTGTAGAAAAGACAGAGAAAAGCGGGAATATTGTCTAAAGTCCGCTGTTAAAGCTCTTTGTAGGATTATTGTGAATTTCCTTCCAAACCTTTTGCTTATTGCAATGTGGAAATTCAACATCTTGATTATATTATTTTCCAATCTAGTTAGATGTGCTTTCAATTCAACATGTTGCTGGAGTTTTAAGTCTTCAAAATGATGAAAATTTTATTTCATTCTTTTAATACATTTTTTAAATGTGTCGGACTATTATGTGATGAAAGATTTTCTGCTTTATGACTTAGTGGAACCATCAATTGATTCCATTTGTAGTCATTGATCTGAGAGACTGGTTGTATATAACTGATAGCTTAAACATTTCTGAACAAGTTGGATGTCATTCGTGATATCCACCTAAGAGCCTATATATGCTGAATTAATTTAAAAACATGACCATTTTGCAGGTCAGTAGTTTGTTTTTGTAATTTGTTTCTCAATATTGGACAAAGCTAATCTATGTCCATTTTCTTTTATTATCCTCTACTAAATTTATTATAACTGGTCCATGAACAGAAGTATTTGTAGTGTTTAGTATTCATAAATACTACATTCGGAATTTTCAGATGGATATAGACTGTGACAACACTGCGTTCATTCCAAAGCTACCTTTTTTTGTAGTACATCGTAAATCGTAATTATTAGGAGACTTGGAAAAGCATGTTGAATATTTGTTCAAGATTATACATATCCCAACTATGAATACCTATGTCAGCAGCGCCCTCTAGAGGGGAAAATGAACGTGTTACCCTATGAACAGATTCATAGAATATGTTTAACTGACGAGAAACTTTACCTTCATATACTTTTATATACATGCAGAGTCTATGAAGGAAATGAATAGATTGGGTGTTATAATTTTATAGAATATATATATATATATATATATATATATATATATATATATATAGAGAGAGAGAGAGAGAGAGAGAGATAGAGAGAGAGAGAGAAAGAGAGATTATCTTTCTTTTTTTTTTTCCAACACATTTGTGGTACGTATGAATTCGGCTAGATAAAAAAGAAATTCTACAATTTCTAAAATTCGCAGCAGCCCTCGTTCTTGCGTAAATGTAATCGTAACAACATAACAAATTAGGTCCGATGTCGTCTTGAAGGACGAAACGCGTCACATGTTCTTTTTATACTTTGTCATACACTTTCATATATATATATATATATATATATATATATATATATATATATATATATATATATATAATTCTGTCACTGTGTGTGTATGTGCGTACGTGTATATATCTGCGGTAGTCATTCAACGATTTATTCCCACAATAATTATTATTTTTGTTCTTTTGACTATTTTACTTTGGTCGATATGTCCTTTAGTCTTCTACAGATTTAAGTTGCGAATTATTCAGGATAATATTTTATCTATTTCCATGAAACTTTATATTTTTTCTTATCTTTTAAGGTAAGGCGAAACATAAAATATTGACGACGAGATTCGAGGTATGATACAAAGTTTACCATATATATCCGCTTGAAGTAAAGCAGGAAATATCTAGGGGATAAAAAAATAAATAAAATGAAACAAGAAAATTTAAGATAACAGGTGCGAATATTTCATGCAATAAAATTTCAATGCGATCTATATCCCGCTGCTTAATTTAATTGTCTTTTCCCTTCCTATTTTATTGAATTGCTGTGATGTATTTTATCCATTTCTTTTCTCAGCCATATATTAATTTGGGCGTATCTCGTTCTGTTATTTTACTCCACATTTCCTGCAAATATCTTTTTCGGGGGCTTTATTTTTACATTCACGTTTCGTTCTATCACGAGTTCAACTTTTGTATCAATTCCTGATTTTATATTATAATTACCATTTCTTTTTTCAATCGATTTTATTTATTGCGCTGTATTTATTTTGCGTTTCGCTCGCATCTGTCATTGTTTGGCTTATTGAATCCATAGTTCTTTCTTGCCTGTTTCACTAGTTGTTTCTTGTGCCTAATATGTTGTGCTACACAGAAGTAATCATGTACACACAAACAGACCCACACTAACATACATGCATACTTATACATATAGAGAGAGTTTCCATAGAGTCAGTGTGGGTCCTAACATATATTTAGCTTTGTAACTGTGCCTTATATATACAATCTGGAAAAAGGATCAGAAAGACTGATATGTCCACTTTTTTCTTTTATTTGTTTTTACAATTTCTTGAAACTTCAATTTACATTTTTTTTGTTGTAAAGTTGCTGTTGATCAATGGTTTCACTAGAAGAGAAAGTAAACTGCATTATTTGATTGGCTGCGCTAAAATCTACAGTCGCTGTTCAAAGAAGATTTAGAACGTATCGAAATAAGCAACCACAATAGCATATTTAATTGGATGAACAACTTTAACGAAACAAGTATTCTCAAAAATAAGCAACGCTCTAGTAGCATATATGTCAGTGAAAAAAATTTAACATCCGTAGAACAATCCTTTGTAGGAAAAATTAAGAATCCCAATAATATATTGAAATAGTTTTCTTTCATATCTGTTTTATGGATTGTTTCTGTTATGTATAGTAACAAAACTAGGATTATTTAAAATTGCATAACGACTTTATGGAAACCCTGTGAGTTACTCACACGCCTAAAGTTATAATTTTTCTTCATGTTCGTAAAAGAAATGAAAATGAAAGATGTGGATTTTCTTTTTTTCATGCAGGATTTTTGTACTGAGCATTTTTTAAAGATCCTGGAAGACATAGTAAAAACTAGTTAAGTTGATACATGAATAGACTGGTAGTTACTTTAACATTTCCAGCATGCTTACGTTTTATAAAGCAGTTTTATTTTATTATCTTGTTTGTTTGTTTCTTTGTTTGTCTTTCTTTCTTTCACTTCTTGTATCCAGTTCAATGCACTGTTATGCTTTCTTTGTTTTACTTTTCCTTCTCTTCGTCCATTATTTGAACAGTCTGCCTTTCGTTCTTTTTTTTTCTTTTACTTCTCTTGTTCTATCCGTTGTCTGTTTTTTGTTTTTGTTTTTTTTTATTTACTTTCTTTAACCATCTTTTTTATTTCTACTCTTGTCCTTTGTCTTATCATTCTTTGTACTCCTCTTCTTTCTTTCATACTTTCTTTATTACTCTGAGAAACTGGTTGTATATAACTGATAGCTTAAACATTTCTGAACAAGTTGAATGTCCTTCGTGATATCCACATAAGAGCCTACATATGCTGAATTAATTTAAAAACATGATCATTTTGCAGGTCAGCAGTTTCTTTTTGTAGCTTCTCTCAGTATTGGACAAAGCTAATCTATGTCCAAGTCTTTTATCTCCTCTACTAAATTTATTATAACTGGTCCATGAACAGAAGTATTTGTAGTGTTTAGCATTTATTAATACTACATTCGGAATTTTCAGATGGATATAGACTATGTGACAACACTGCGTTCATTCCAAAGCTACCTTTTTTGTGGTATATCGTAAATCGTAATTATTAATAGACTTGGAAACGTATGTTGAATATTTGTTCAAGATTATACATATCCCAACTATGAATACCTATGTCAGCAGCGCCCTCTAGAGGGGAAAATGAACGTGTTACCCTATGAACAGATTCATAGGAAATGTTTAACTGACGAGAAACTATACCTTCATATACTTTTTATACATGCAGAGTCTATGAATGAAAATGAATAGATTGGGTGTTATAATTTTTTATAGAATATATATATATATATATATATATATATATATATATATATATATATATATATATATATATATATATAAGCAAGTGTAAATGGATATAAATCCGACAGAATGAAGAAATTTTGAAAAAACAAACAAAAATCCTCGTATTTGTCATATTGAACTGAATTGTATTTTGATGAATATTGTCTTGAAAAAGGTTTATTAAACCGAAAACGTCAGACGTCGACATTTCTTTCATTTTAACTACATTTAAGGATTTTTGTTTGTTTTTTCAAAATTTCTTCATATATATATATATATATATATATATATATATATATATATATATATATATATATATAGAGAGAGAGAGAGAGAGAGAGAGATTATCTTTTTTTTTCAGTTCAATGCACTGTTATGCTTTCTTTATTTTACTTTTTCTTCTCTTCGTCCATTATTTGAACATTCTACCTTTCTTTCTGTTCTTTTTTTCTTTTACTTCTATTGTTCTATGCGTTGTCTGTTTTGTTTTTTTTTTGCTTTCTTTAACCATCTTTTTTATTTCTACTTTTGTTCCTTGTCCGATCATTCTTTGTACTCCTCTTCTTTCTTTTTTACATTCTTTATTGCACTTTTCTGTGTCATTTTCTGTCTTTGTTTTTCATCTGCCATTCTTTCTTTTTCTTTCTGTATTTATTTTACTTCTCGTATTTCGTTTTTTGTTTAAATTTGCTGCATTATTTGCTTATCTTTCTCGTTTTTTGCTTTATTGTTCCTTTCTTTGTATGCTTCTTTTTTATTCATATGTCCTTATATGTGTATGCTTCTTTTATATTTTTATGTTCTTATATTTGCATTCTTTTTTTTTCTGTTTATGTCCCTATCTTTGTAAGCCTCTTTTTCTTTCGTTTTACTTTCTTTGTATGCTTCTTTTTTGCTTGCTATATGCCTACCTTTGTATGCTCCTTTTCGCTTTCTCTGTTCCTAATTTTATATGCTTCTTTTTTTTTTCTTTCAAGGTCCCTGCCTTTGTATGCTTCATTTTTTCCTTCTGTGTCCTTTCTTTTCACTTACCCTGATTACTTCTTTCTGCCTTCTTTTTATTTTAGTTGTTTTATATTGTTCTTTATTTCTTTCTTTGCGTCTACTTCTCTTACGTCCAACAATTCAATTCCGTTCTTTCTTTTTTCTTATTGTTATTTATATTAGCTTTATGCTTCACTTTTTATAATGTTAATCTTATTATTTCCAATATTTTTCCTTTCGTAAATCGGAATTCATTTTTATTACAGTCTTCATATTTCAAAATCTTTCTTTCCTCCCTAAAACTAGTATTTCTTTTTTGTTAACTAGTAGACACGCATTTCTTAGCATATTAATATCAACTGATATTTATATTCATATATGAATCGATATCTATGTGTATAGGTTTGACATAGTTTATTTGTGTTATTTTCCATATGATTTTCATATTCTTAATATATACATATTTACATTGTCCATACATAAAAACTATAAGACATTCTGTAAAAAATTATTATTGCATTCGGGACCAAAATAATTTTAAACAGGATTTATTTACATAGTTATGTCTATGAATTCTTAAATGAGAAAATTATATATGTATATATATATTATATAAAATTGCATGGCCACATACATGCATATTGAATATTCAGGATCGTCTTCATAAAAGATGACGACTGTTTTGAAAAACAATTTTTGAATTTGTGCCAGAGAGAATCGCTAAATATATTTATCTACCTTTATTTTATATGCGCCTCTTAAAAAAATGAAGGTATACACTGTGTATATTCCAATCTTCTCCGTTTGTGAAACTTGTCTCTTCTTGATTTGGGCAAGCACTGGCTCTGCATAATTTACAATCTTTTTTATACAAAATGTAACTTCAGTATTTTTAGCATATATCACTATTGCCTATTCAGCCATCCTGTTACACCATCTTGTTAAATAATTGTCGTTTTCCCGATTTCCAATCCTCTTCCTCAGTATGTCTTGTCAGGGTTATATTCTTTATGTCTTCTCTTCTTATTAGGTGTAAACGGCCATTTTGTAATCGTAAGTTTTTTTGTAGGCTATCTTACAGCTTCCTATTTTCTCACATATTTCATCCATTATATACTCAGAATTCGTTTGGAAATATATATCGCTGTCAGTTCAATTTTTCACCTGGAAGTAGATGTATCACAATCGTATATGAGATCATCTATTACGCAAACGATCATCTCTGTCCGCACTTAACGTACAAAGCAAAGAACAGACCATTGGAACACCTCGTAACCACCTCCAAGATGAAGTTGAAATGGTACGTAGAGCGAAACATATTTCCACTGTTAGCCTACATTACATCACGTTAGACAAAAGAATATGCAGTGTATAACGTAAATGAATGAACTTCAGGATCCTCCTCAGAAACTCAGATATTGACACGCAACCTAGATATATGGAGAGAGCTATTCAGCTCGACAGATTCACGACATCATTAAAACCAACGTTATGATGGGATTCATGAGGATCACTATTTCGGTTGATTTTAACTGGATTTTGTTATCTCTTCATACGTTGCTTATTTTCTATGAGACAAAATCCGTAATCCACAATCCAGATAGTTATATTTTTCTATCATCTTTTTTTCACGTTCACAATAATACAAAAATTAAATTGACCTAAGGAAAAACTAAACATAAGAACACGGCTAATGATAGATTATATCCGTAACAATTATGCAATCTATCATTAAATTTGGGCTTACGACAACATCAAGTTGAAAAAACGATTCTTAACGATCACCGAAGTTAAGACACATCGAGCTTGGTTTTTATCGGATGGGTTACCGCTTGGGAACACAGTAATGCAGGGTGGTATGGTGGGAAATAGCTCGTCATTGTTAATCGAAGAGCCGAGTTCGAAATCAGGATAAGCTCGTTATAGTCACTTACCGGCAAATAACGTTGGGAAAGGTACTAATCCACCTTTTCTTCCCTAGCTATGGATTTATTCGTTAGACTAGTATCAGAAAATCATTATTATCTAAAAAGATATTCTTACAATCTAAAAAAAAAAAAATCTGGTTTTAACTCGCCGACAAAGGGTTGATACACCGCAGAAAACGAAACAAGCATTCAAACTCATTACGTTTCGTCTGAATCTGGATGAACAGGTAATTTAATAGTGTAAGATGTCGTAATCAGAACTCAGAGATCCAAGTTCAATTTCCCTACGGATTCCGTACATTTATTTAAGCCGACATACCAATGCGAAGAGCGGTAAACTCATTTTTCCCGCAGGCTATGTGTTAAATAGTAGGATAATTATTTCTCCGGACATTATGAATGTAATAAACACTCGCTAAAACTAATTATAGTTACAATCCAAAATATGTTTCGAATAACACAGAAATGGTTTAGCAACCGTAGGAAGTCAAAAAAAAAAAATCGAACCAATAATTGTTCTGAAAGCGATGTAAATAAGTTTATGTAAAATAATGGTAATATTAATAGTTTCCGTATATGAGAAAAAATCGGAATTCACTGGTTGAACTCTCAATAACACTCTCAGTGTACTTTTATAAAATATTTCAATTTAAACAAATTTTCATGCAATTAGTTTTTCATGTTCAATGATTTAATGATTTGTTCTGTTTTTAAGTAATATCATATGTCTTAGTCCTTCTTTCATGTTCAATGATTTAATGATTTGTTCTGTTTTTGAGTAATATCATATATCGTAATCCTTCTTTCATGATCAATGATTTAATGCTTTGTTCTGTTTTTAAGTAATATCATATGTCTTAATCCTTCTTTCATGTTCAATGATTTAATGATTTGTTCTGTTTTTAAGTAATATCATGTCTTAATCCTTCTTTCATGTCCAATGATTTAATGATTTGTTCTGTTTTTAAGTAATATCATATGTCTTAATCCTTCTTTCCTGTTCAATGATTTGATGATTTGTTCTGTTTTTAAGTAATATCATATGTCTTAATCCTTCTTTCATGTTCAATGATTTAATGATTTGTTCTGTTTTTAAGTAATATCATGTCTTAATCTTTCTTTCATGTCCAATGATTTAATGATTTGTTCTGTTTTTAAGTAATATCATATGTCTTAATCCTTCTTTCCTGTTCAATGATTTAATGATTTGTTCTGTTCTTAAGTAATATCATGTCTTAATCCTTCTTTCATGTCCAATGATTTAATGATTAGTTCTGTCTAATATCATATGCCTTAATCCTTCTAGATAACAAACATTTGTTAGCATCGGAGGCAATTTTTTTTTCAATGTACCTGTTGAAGTAGAGTAAGTAGAGTAATCTTATCAGATTAGCAGATGGAAAATCGACTGGCATATAGCAGTAGATCATTTACATACCATAATACACCTCTCTTAAGCGAAATTGCCTCATAACTTTCGTTGATTTTTGACTTCTTCTAATTAATTCTGGGACCCTTAACTGTTTTCTTTGCAGGTATTGTGATTTCTTCTTATAGGTGCCTATGTCTGAGTTCATTTTCCTCTTCCGAATTCTCGTCAGATTTCTTGTCATTAACATCTATAGATTGTTCAGGTTAATTATTAATTTCCTTAGTCCCGCATCCCTTTCATGTTCTTCAGCTACAGTTCTTTCGTCCATTTCAATATTCTCGGCTTCCACTCTGCTTCTGAACTGATCAGTATGGGCCAGAACATTTTCTCTATTTTTCGTTAGAGTTGCTGTGTTGTGTCCATTTAGTACAAAGTTCGCCATCTCTGGATTAGATTCTTTGTCTATTTTATACCGTGCACTTTCAATTATTGAAAATTTCATTGTTATGGGAGCTCTAATCTCTCTACCAATTAATTTAGTCTGCCGGCATGTGGAGATGTCCTATAGATTCACAATAATCTTGGTAATTAACTCTATTTGTTATCATTAGATGTCAAAATACATTCTAGTACAATTTTTTAAAAAAATTGTCCCAACAAAAATTTTCAAACTCTTTCTGTGCTGCATAGTATTGCTAAGTATTCTTTCTCAATAACAGAGTAGTTAGCTTAAGCTGACGTTAATTTTCTCGACATTTACATTATGGGATGAGCTTCTTGAGATAAAATTGCAGTTACAGCATGTTCATTTGCATCGTTAGTCAATATCAAATCCTTTTTTGGATCAAAGATTTTGCAATCGGTTTTCTTATTAGTGACTTTTGCAAGCTTTCAAAAGCTTTTTTTACCTTTGATTTCATTTAAATTTGTTATTCTTTTTCTGTAATTCTGCAAATGGTTTTATTAGATCAGTGTATCTAGGTAGGTATTTGCCATAAAAATTAGTCAATCCCTAAAAGAATTTTATTTTTTTATTTATTTTTTGTGCAGATTCTTCCTATATATGAACAGTTAGTGAAATTCCTTCTTTAGATATTTGATATCCCAAATATGATATTCTTTCACAATTTAACATACAGTTATTGCTATTTATCGTCATACAAGCATTTTAAAAATTTGTTTAAAACTTGTTCAGTTGCTTTTTATTCGTTTTTACTGTAAGCACCTATGCCTCTTTCCTCTTTATATGATTATTTTTTTTTACTCTCTTCGATAGAAATTTTTCAATTGCTTTTTGGAAAGTTTTGCTTGAAGTCTTAACTCCAAATGGAAGATGAATAAATTTTGGTTAGCCTACGGGGTATTAATTTTAGTGACTTCTTTAAATTTTTCTACTTCTGTTTGGTTATACAGTGTAACCCGGATATAACAGAAACCCGGATATAAGAGAGATTTTCTCTGGCCCCAAATTAGAGCCCATACTTACCTAAACAAAATAGACCAAACGCGGATATAAGAGAAACCCGGATATAAGAGATATTTTCTCTGGTCCCAAATTAGAGCCTGTGTTAATGTATATAAAATAGACCAAACCCGGATATAAGAGAAAACCGGATATAAGAGACTTCTTCTCCGGTCCCGACAACTCTCTTATATCCGGGTTGCACTATATGCCGATTTCAGGTCAATCCTGGCAAAGTATTTAATTCCAGCACATTCATGACATGCCGTTTCTATGTTAGGTAAATGAAATGAGTCAGAGCGCATCTGATGATTCACACCTACTTTGTTCTCCCCGCATATTCTCAAATCGATATTGGATTTCGTATTGCAAGAACTGGTGATGCTCAGCTACTACCACCGTGGGTAACTTTCTCCAATATGCTTTGTCCTATCATTTTCTTTAGTTTTGCAACTACCATGGGTAGAATATGAATACGGATTTTTTGCTATTCAAAATAGATTGGGTGACTATTTTCTTTTGGACGAATGCTCGCTTTATATACTTTCAGTAGTCCTACGTCAGGTTCTTTTGACTTTATAGGGTTTATTCGTTTCCTCGTACCCACTTTTAAAACGTATATTCTCAGGAGTCCATGATTTTTTGTGCATTCTACAACAGTGATGACAATAATATCAGAAGGTTTTTTTTATCTCGAAAGTTCCTTCAAAGGCGCCTAGAATTTTGATGACAAATCCATCAAATTATTTTAAATTAAGATTAATTTTCTTAATTTGAGTTTATCTATTTTCCCAGAAATACTTTGGAATCAACGTGACATCGATCTCCGTGTCAAACTGTTCTGTACTTATACTTACTGTTCTTATCGAATATACCTCTGTATTTTAAGTAGGAGGGGATATATTTTCTAATATTTCTATTCTCCTTTTTTGTATCACCACACAGATTGGCCTTTTCTTTTGCAGTTTAAGCATAATTTCCCTAGGGCTAGACATTTGTTTTGTTTCCCTTCGTGTTTTTGTCGCAGTAGTCGTTCACGTTTCGTATGTTTGTCTGAAACATAATATATACCTTCGATTAATCTTAGAAGAATCAATTCGTCTTCTATATATATTTATCTCGAACCCTGTTATTTTTTTTAAATTCGTAATATATTGATGCTTCATTCAATCTGTATAAATAATGCATTACGGCTTCATTTGGGTTCCGTCTATTTTCCAGAAATTTTGCAATAAGCAGCGTTTTAATTTTATAATGGTTGAAATTTCCTCATATGTTAAGTCTTTCAGTAATTTGGGACATACCTTAATGGATATTCTCTTTATGTACATTATTTACATTAGTCGGACTATTGTCCTCATCTTTGTCGCCATATTTATCACAACGTTACTGCGTTTGTACGCTCCGGCATTCTTCATGTCGAACTGAATCCTTTATTTCGCTCACTTGGGTAGACTGTTCTAATTCCACATGCCATGTTTAATGGATGTCAGTTATCGGTTATCTCCTGTTAATTCCCCTCTGCAAGTTATCCACTGCCTTAACCGGGTATTGAATTCACACTGTTTGAGTCCTGTCACTTGAACTAACCAACGACTTTGTCCACTGTGCCATGTGTCCTTGAGGACAAATGGCACAGTGGGTACCCGGGTAAGGCAGTGGAGAACATGGAGAGGGGAATTAACTGGAGATAACTGTTAACTGACATCAATTACATATGGCACGTGGAACTAGAACAGTCTACCCCAGTGAGGGTTTAGTTCGACATTCCAACCGCCTGAAGAATGCCGGAGCATATAACCGCTAAAACGTTGTGATAAATATGGCGACAAAGATAAGGACAATAGTCCGAATAATGTAAATAATGTACACAATACCACATCTCAGAAATATAGACAGATTCTCTTTATGGTTTCACATTCTGGCCAAACCGAATGTAAATCAGAATTTCTTCTCCCCTCCGACAGCTTTTAGATTATTTTACCCGAACCAACATGTAATCCACGTGTCTAGGTGCTCTGGTTCAACCATCTTGTTCAGCAATCCTATAAGCGACACCATATAGTTATGAAGTAGAGTACGTTTTGGAATAGACATTGTCAGGTCAATAGATTATTACTTCAATGGCATTCGCTGTGGCCTACTGCTTTTATAGCAGTGCCTCATTTACATAGAATACCTTAGTGCCATTAAAATCCAAATATATGTCGTTCGTATGAGTGATATTATTTGTAAAATGCTTTCACAGCAATGGGTTATCGAAATTACTCAAAAAGAAAAACAAAACTAACAAAACAGAAGCTAACTATAAACACGACCATTGGAGATTTTAACCATAATTCTAATCTTAATGTGAAACATTTATGGGAGAATTTAAAAATACATTGGTTATTAGACATCCAGACTTTGTAAACTGAAATTAACAAACCTTGCCTGCAAGAAATAACATACCCAAACACTCATTAGCTACTTAATTAAACACATGGGAACAAATGCTCGTCTAGGCAAATTTCTAATTAGCCGATAACGTAGGAGTATTTAATTGCTATAGGCATTAAAACATAATCATGGTTAAGTAATATTTTTTGAAGGTATCTTTGAACGTAGCATGCTCTGTGCTACCAGGCAGGCAAGTTCGATCTCAGAAACCGGCTAATTCATGCATATATTCGGATAGTAAGATGCTAATTATACATAAATGACATGAAAATATAGATCCTTTCTGCATTGCATCAACTTTTCAGTTTGGTGGGTCTTTAATGATAAGGGTGTATTTATTTGACGTATATCTGGACCCTTGATCCGGAGAAAGCATCTTTTAAATAATGCAAGTTAAGATATTGGGCTTGATCACGTTTTGAAATTTATGGCTAGGTTGGACAACGTCTGACAGATTTTAACGGGTTAGACACTGCGTCCGAATCAGATATAGTTGCAGATTTACACATCGAATACAATAATGAGTTTTGTTGTGTTACAATCGACTTCACTGTCACACGGTCAAAGATATATAGAGTAAATGCTGGATGTTGTAGAAAAGGAAATTCGGATTCTGGATACGAAGTTAACAAATTTAGGCGAAATGTAGGGAAGTCATGACAAGATCATAGACCCAAATTTTGAAAGATTGCTTGAGAGCGTCTTAGAATTGCTAGCATTGCACAGTAATATATATATATATATATATATATATATATATATATATATATATATATATATATATAATATATATATATATATATATATATATAATATATATATATATATATATAATATATATATATATATATATATATATATATATATATATATATATATATATATATATATATATATATATATATATATATATATATATATATATATATATATATATATATATATAATATATAATAAATATAATATATATATATATATATATATATATATATATATATATATATATATATATATATACTGAAATTCATTTTTTCATCCTTGGAAGTGACGTTTGAAGATACAGGTACAAAAAAGAAACACCTGGGGAAATAAATTATAACCATAAGGGCCCTTAAAGTTGTCGCTTTTCATTTCATTAAATTAAATATATATATATATATATATATATATATATATATATATATATATATATATATATATATATATATATATACTGAAATGCCTTGATAAAAGGCATGCAGGTCTACTAAATATGATAAAAGAATGAAAACACTTTACATAACTGCAAACAATCGACCGTCAGGTATCTATCTATCTATCTATTATCTATCTATCTATCTATATCTATCTATCTATCCTCTCCCATCTATCCCTTTCCCTATCTATCCCATATATATATATATATATATATATATATATATATATATATATATAGTTGTTATGAAGAATTTGGTAAACCGAATTGGTAATTCCAAGGTAAAGTGTCTATTTTTCATTAAATTTATATATATATATATATATATATATATATATATATATATATATATATATATATATATATATATATATGAAGAGGGGAGAAAGATATACAGAAAATGCAGTACTTGAAATGTCTTTATATATACGATTTATATATTTATGCCGTTGATTTAACAGTTTTCAATTTAATTTTGTTTTCAAGAAAATCTAATTGTAATATGCAAGATTAACCACTGACATGATATTCAATCATTTGTTATCTATTAACTGGTAGGAAATACGTTATGTTACAATAATAAGTGATATTAATTCCCAACATTTACACTAAAAATTCGTAATCAAAAGTTAAGTGAGAACTTAGGTTTTATCGGATAGAAAACCCAACTTCATGTACACCCTGAACAGTCAGTGAGACATGTACAAATACTTAATTATACGTATTCATAACTTAGTTTAGTATAATCCAAAACGTATATCCGGTGGAGTCACGAAAACAACAAAAATGCAGTTTGTAAACCTAAGATCTAGTCTTCTCACACTTAGGAATTTATTATCGTCGTAACAGCTACACATTTCGGAAGAATTGATAACAGAGAAACGGTTCCAAGTGTGTGTGGAAGCCTCCCGTCATTATATGTGAAATGAGAATTATCTTCTTTCTGGCCGTCGGATTTCAGTCTTTATTTCTTTCTACATTTGTTTTAAAATTTAATTTGTTGCACGAAAACGCAAATAATAATGAAATCTCCGAATCTGATTGAAACCCCTAAAAAGTCGACTAACTATGCCAAATTGAGAAACCGAGAAAAGAAAAGGAAAAATACTCTATTATATTTTTCTTACGTTTATAATCAAAGGAACTGCGACTATGTATTTATATATTAATATGTGTTGCTGAAAATCTTATCAAATGACCGATTTTCACAGATTATTTAAAAGGAATTTAGTTCGTCTGTGAATTTATTTTTCTTTAATTAGATTGGGCATATATTTTTCCGCGGCGAACAAGAGTTCATCTATTTTATTTTATGTTTTTGTATGAAATAATTGAAATTGGATTGAATTGAATGACTCTATTTTTTAAATAATTTTATCTGAAATGTGAGAGAGGAATATTTCTTAAGAGCAATGAATTCTAAGTACACTGATAATTGGTGGATATTGTTTCTGAAGAAGATGAGCCTTATCTCATAAGAATCGTTGGCCCGATGAGGTATTGAAAACTG
This sequence comes from Acanthosepion pharaonis, assembly GCA_903632075.3. Taxonomy (NCBI): domain Eukaryota; kingdom Metazoa; phylum Mollusca; class Cephalopoda; order Sepiida; family Sepiidae; genus Acanthosepion; species Acanthosepion pharaonis. Next base: position 259,174 of record CAHIKZ030002197.1, read on the forward strand.
AACAATATGCATATCTATGTTGTAGACAGTTGATGAGTGGCAAAGTGCAATAGTAAATTTTTAATTCAGAGATTATGCATTGTTTGGTAAGAGGCTTATATACATGAGTCAATAAAAAATACCTGAGCCTAATATATTTTGGATGATGGCATATCTAAGTTTATGACTTATAAAAGATGGAAAATCATTGTGCTAAATAACTGATTAAACAACTAGAAAAAGGATCAATATAAAAACAAGTACAGTCAATAGATATATATTATTTAGTTAAACATCTTTGAATGAAGATACACTGCCTATATATATATATATATATATATATATATATATATATATATATATATATATATATATATATATATAACATTTTTTTCTAACGTGGACAACTACGATGTCATAGAATCGCATCCCGCGACAGTTATCGTCGCATAGCAATATTCTTTGTAAACGTAACAGAATGCTATTGTTGATGATGACCATCTCTTTTCTAATGTCCATATAACCACTCTGATGATGGCTCATGTAAGCCTTAATCTTAGATCGAGGAACTGCATAATCAAATAAATATCCAAATATTGGACAGTATTGTCTTTATTTTCTCCCGAACCTAAAGCTTAGAATGACCCATGATTTAACATAATAGACATTCGCTGTTTCTTATATTTAACAATATATATATATATATATATATATATATATATATACATATGTGTATATATATATATATATATATATATATATATATATATATATATATATATATATATATATATATATATATATATATACACGTATGTATGTATACATGTAGTGTAATATGAAGCGGCTACAAATGAGAAATAGGAGAGTCGTGTTCGAATTCCAGTCCAGTTCTTTTCATTGGTTCTTTATCCTTGGTTTGCAAGCCCTCTAGAAAAAGGACAACTCACTCAGGCCGGTCGTTTTGAGACCTTGTGGCACACTGTGTGCACCTGTTCGTTGCATTAATTTTTTTTCCGGTACGCTTAGTTAATTCTGCACAATCTGCCTATACATCAAAGCGCCATGAAATGCGATCATATTTCTTATGATTTAATTAGATATTTGAGCTTTCACAACCAACGCTTCGGAAACGGCTGGCAATATATCTCTTGAGTAGCATCCCATGTTGCTAACACTACCTTGGCGTATGGTATATATCAATTTATTAGTTTGCGAAAGTGTATAACTTTACTGCAATTAGTTGCCGATTCTTCTACAACGGGAAATAACATGACAAACATATGCATGTATTTCTATTTTTAGATGTAAATATGGAGATTTAGAATTAACATAAATAATTGAAAGTCCGCTTTTGATCATATGTGATTTGTTTTGATTGCATTTTCCAATTGTCGATGTGCCATTAATGTATCAAAAGTTACGCTTATTAATCCTAATTAATCTTTCCCTTTAAAATCTCATTTTATAGTCCTGGGTACGACGATAAACTACATACCACAGCAACACCTCTAATCGGGAAACTTAGGTTTTCAGGAGCGAGGAATCATCTTATAATTAGTCATGTTCCTAGCTATGCCCTTACCTTTACAGGTAGCACTTGTTAGGGACACTCATATCGGGAAATGAAATTCAAAATACTTGGGATGTAGAAAAATACATTTTACAGTAAAATATCATTGATATCCATGTAAAAAATTACAACTATATATCTAAAATAATATACTCTGAAAAGTATTATATTATATAAAAATATATATGTTTAAGATATATATTGGGTAAAATTTTTATATAGAATTTGGCATTAAATACACCATAGATTTTGATATGCCGCTAAACTGAAACGATGAAAATGTATTTGAATTTTAAATGAATTCATTAAATCTATAGTCCGCGTGCCACATGTGGCACACCAAGCAATTTCCAATGGCACGCAGCTACAAATGACATTACGAAGTGCGAACCAATAACTACTACAATGCAAAGAAGATATTTAGCTATATCAAAGTCGGCACATCGCAGACTGTTGACGACTTCTGCCTTAAACCACCGGAAAACAACTAGAAAATTCTGAGATATAAGCTAAATGTCTATTTTCAAATATTCGGTAAAGAAATTGCGTTTAGGCGGTATCCAATGTAGTAAATAACGCATATCTAAAGGGCAGCAAAATGAGCAATGTGTTTGTTTAAAACTACACTTCTTATTTATTTTAATAAATGTAAAAAAAGTATTTTATTTTCCCATCTATTAACCTAATAGAAGTCGACACACGAATGAAGATAAAGAGTTATAGTATATGGATGTTTGTAAAGGCTCATATTGTGAAGAACTGTAGGGGAGATAATGGTTGACTCCCGAACTGAAGAGGTTAAGATTATAGTGATGAAGGAAGTATTCCATTGGGAGTACATTACACCTTGCAATAGTTCTAAAAAAAATATACCTCAGTGACACTTACTGCAGATTGAGCTGTTAATAGCTTGACTAGTGGATCAAAGGAATATAGGAACCAAGGTGTAGCGATAGAATAGTGAGAGGATATCAACATTTCGGTTGCGAAATGGTTGAAAGGTAGAAAAAATCTCATCAACTACGAGGCAGTGTAAACACCTTTGAAACTGGTGAAGGCTGGAAAACTCAAATGTGGCAACGACACATCATTTTTCGTCTGCTCTTGTAAACCTAGAGCATGGAAGGAGAAGCCAGGTACTTTCTGGAGCAGTAGGGGGGACCGGACATCTTTCCAACTTCTTTATCGATTCATCACATATACAATGTGCAACTGAATCCTGGAATGATCTTGAATAACAATAGAGGTTCCAGGTATATCTCATTGACAGTGTAATCGTTCACCATGAATGAAAAAAAAAAACCTTGGGTTGTGCGCAATGATGATAAAACGTTTACTACCATGGGTTTGAAGTCGTTGAATCTTACAAGCCTCATATACGTTGTGCAACTGAAACCTGGAATGATCTTGAATGCAAATAGAGGTTCCAGGCATAATATCTCATTGACAGAAAAACAAAAAAAAATTGGGTTTTGCTCAATGATGATAAAACGTTTACTACCATCGCTTTGGGGGCATTGAATCTTACAATCAACATATACGATGTGCGACTGAAACCTGGAATGATCTTAAATGGCAATAGAGCTTCCAGGCATAATATCTCATTGACAGTTTAATCGTTCATCATGAATGAAAAAAAACCAAAACCTTGGGTATTGCTCAATGATTATAAAATGTTTACTACCATGGCTTTGGCGGCGTTGAATCTTACATAACTGAAACCTGAAATAATATTGAACAGCAGTAGAAGTTCCAGACAATGATATCTCGTTGAGAGTGTAATCGTTCACCATGAATGAAAAAAAAAACTTGATTTGAGCTCACTGATGATAAAACGTTTACTACCATGGCTTTGGAGGCGATAAATCTTACAAGCCACCTTCTCAACCATTTAGCTGCGCGAATTAGTTCAGAGTATAGACCAGCTTCCATGTTTTGGTCATCCACATTTTCGGTGTTTCTTCTGCTATACGTGGTTTCGTCTGCATATATATTTAATAATGACCTGAGAATGATATTTTGCAGATCTTTAAGATATCGCATAAAAAATGTTAGGGACAAAGAATAGACCTTGTGTGACGCTTGCGTTGATCTCATAGACATAAGACCACCTGTCATTAACAACGACATTCATGGATCTACCTGGAAAGATTTGATAAACGAGAAGACTCTCCCCTAAACTTATTCACACACTCACTATGGAACAGCTTCTTTTGCACTTCAGGAAAAAGGTAATATGAACGATAGAGCGTGTTAATTTCATGTTCAAGATTTCTCCCTGAAAAGCGTTTCATGATCAGATTGAATACTTGAGATTGATATCGATCCAGTGTAGAAAAAAATATGACGCAGGTGATATCCAAAAATAGTCGAACTATCTAAATTAAGAAATTAGAAATCTATTTTTCCAATCTTGATCATGTTAAGCGTTTTGATAGGAGAATTCCAAACAAGATAAGCCATACGAATTCTACTTTATCGTTCTTCCATATATTATTCACTATTTGACGTTTAGGAATTTTTTTTTTAAACGCTGGCGATGAAAATTAAACATTTAAAACAACGAACAACGCAGATAAATCGCGGAATAGACGGAGTGAAAAATATTTATCAATAACAAAAATTCATTTTCAACCGTAGGAAGTGGACACGCCAATAACATCTACTCATGTGATATATTTCCAGTGAAGCAGACGACTGGTTTGAATACGTACATCTCTCAAAGACAACACATCAACAAGCCAATGAAATGCCGTAATTGATGTAATTCACCAGGAATTGACGATCCAAATAATTAATATTATTTTCAGAGAGAACGTTAGGCATTATTTATATGCTGGGCAATTTTCCTCATATTTTTGTCATCACAACGTTTCGGCAGTTGAGCCATCTGGTGTTCATCAGGTGTATGTCGGTCAGATTGCACCTGAGGAAGGAAGGCCGGCACACAGCGGCCAAAAACTTATGAAAGCAACAGCAAAGACGAGACAAATAATCCGCTTGCCAAAAATATATATATACTTTAGGCCGAATCGATGGACACGTTTCTTTGGTGAAATAATCCTGACGTTTGTAAAGTGACTCTTATTCCCCGTACTCACTTAATTAGTTTAAATTTTATAACATACTTTATTACAACATATTAAATAGAAATCCGTATGAAGTATAGTTTTCTACACAATTCTATACATATTATAAATATATAAAATATACGGAGTTAATTATAGATTTCTTAAGATCTAGTATAAATTATAGATTTCTAAGAAACCATAATGGCCACCATTCAAAAACGGGTTTGTAGGCATTAATATTTTATGCATTTTAAAAAACAATGAATCATATTTAATAATATATGTACATGCAAAAGCTCACAACCATATTTCCTTCTCAGATATGTAAAGTAATATCCGAAGCTTTAATCATGAAATTGCGTATAAGATGACAGAATGTGGACTTAAGAAACGGCAAATGTGTTGGTTGATTAAGTTAAAACTTCAAATATATTTATTTGCTTTATATATTTACTTTGTATAAAGAACTACTTTTCTGTTAAACGAATAACGAAAAAAAATGCTTCATCCCAACATCGAAGCTGTTCGACCTAATATTTATGCGGATATTATTATTATTGAGCTGAATCCAAATGAACAATTGACCCCAGAGAAAATGTCTCTCATAATAGAGGGTTAGGGTTAATCCCTGCCACTTAAATCGTCCCCAAAGTGGAAATACTGTGATAACTGGACTATTTTGGTCTATGGTCTACGTATTCTTGGAACACCCACTTTAATATCGACCTTGTGTTTTCCAAGAATTAGTACACCAAATATATATTTCAAAATCAGAATCTATGATCTGGAATGGAAATGGAAGCAGTGATGGCACAGACACTTAATCCATCATAAAAGATTCAGGATAGAACGAATAAATACGATATTGTTGAAATAACTCGGCGTATGTATTGTAGATCCCGAATTTAATATATGAAATAAAGAATTTGAAGAAAGATTAAACTGTGTTTTCGGTAGTTTTGCCCAACACATATATTTGCTACAAAAAAGGTAACCTCAGAACTCTTATCAGGTTCTTAAATACCATCTTCACATTGAGAATTTTCATACGATTGTCGGGGATTTCCTAAAACTCATTAAGTCATATAAACACCGCCAGCTGAAGATAACTATTTTCATGATTGATAATAGTTTCCTTCGAATGTACGTCTTATCGAAGATTATGTTTTTTCTAAAATCGTTCACTGATGGTGTATTTTGAAACCAAAAAAAATAAAAAGATTAAAAACAATGGAAGCTCTAATAACAAAAAAGAATATATCAACACTCAATAAAATTAATATCTATCTATATGAATGTGTATATGCGGGCGTGTGTGTGTGAGTGTAAGTGAGTGCGTGAGTGCATGTGTGTTTTTCATTAAAGACGACTGACAAGGTTCTGCGATTACGCATTTTAGAACTGTGTTAAAGTGTTTGAACTAAATGTATGCATTGTGTTATGTTTGTATCTAGAGTTATAGGAATGTTATATTTTGCGAACACGGTCAGTACAATGTGTTCATAATTAATGCTATTGAGTGTTGGCCTTTCCTTTTCATTTTTACGGCTTTCATTGTCATTAATCACTTTTTACATGAGGATCAAGTTATTATGCGTGTGTATGCTACTTCTATGTTTTATACGGTGGCTGGTACGTTTTTTGTGTGTTTCATGCTAGTAGAAAACATGGAAACCCTAATAATTAATGTAAAAAATAGGATTGTTGTCTAAATATATATATATATATATATATATATATATATATATATATATATATGAAAGTAAACATTGAAGACAACACTCAGATGCGACAGGATGTTTCATGCCGCGAATGCTGGATATTTAGTCATTATACATACATACATATATATATATATATATATATATATATATATATATATATATATATATATATATATATATATATGTGTGTGTGTGTGTGTGTGTCAATGGTGCATTCTGGGTAATCTATTCTGGCATGTATTTTTTGCGTGAATGGCTTTTTTTTTTTATTTTTTTATTTGTTTGGGTTAATTTATTTTACTTTAAAGTTAAATTAACACAAACAAATAAATAAATAATAAATAAATAAACAAGCCACACCCGCAAATCAACCACCTGAATAGATTACCCACAATTCACCATTGACCCATATATATATATATATATATATATATATATATATATATATATATATATCCGACGAGATATCCAGCATTCGTGGCCTGGCGATTTCGTCCAGCATAAAACAGCCTGTCTCCTCTGAGTGTTCACTTCCAATATTCAATTTATATTTACCCGTTAAAACTATATTTCTTTATATATATATATATATATATATATATATATATATATATATATATATGAAAAATGTAGAGCAAATCGTATACGTATATAACATATCATGTTTCGCTTTTTATTAAAGCTTCGTTAGAGATTAAGACACAGACAAAAATGCACAGTATGGCAGGGTCAGTTGGCCACCGTCTGTGAGAAAAAGATCCCCATGATGCAATTCACTCTGCTTGAAATTCTTGAACTGGTTACTGTAATAATTGGAATTCACGCGGGAAGCTCCAATACGAACATTTCAGAGTGTCTGTGTGTCAATATGGGGAGAGTGCAGTACAGTGCAAAGTACTCGGAAAGGGTTGCATGACATATCCAGTCAGCATAATGCTGTTTGGAGTGATAACTAGTGAAGGTGAAGCTGTGCCTTCCCACAGCGCCTCAGACTCTGCAAGAATGCCTACATCAAGTGACTTGAGGATGTAGTGCTCTTGTGGATCAAGAGTATAGCTGCTGGAAAACTCTATATCAGAGAACAGGACTTGAAGACAAGAAAATAAATGCATTGCTTTCAGACAAATGCTGTGACCACATGACACTTTACAGATAAATAAAGGCATTGTTTCATTTTGAAAATATCTGCAAGGGAATAGCGGATGTCGATTTATCCATGATGATTTTTCAAAGAATATTTCGACATTGTTCAAAAAACTCTTCAGGTTAAATATACATTTTATTCTCATAAGCTAAGTCTGCAGTTAAACCTGACCTTAATCCATATGAACATTTATAGGGTGTATTGAAATGACTTGCAACTCGTCAATATTTATGAATATGGACAGTGTCAAAATATCCCAGTGCTAATTAACTAAAAGCTGAGCGATAAAAGTTCAAAGGGGATGTAGCTAAAAAGAAGAATGTACAATTGATTTTTAATGAAGTTGCTCCATTAATGTTGTGACTTTAGCATTAAATATTAAATATATTTGTTTATAAGTCTTATAAGTTAATGCCTCAAGCAACCGATTATTTTCAGAAAAATATTTACTACTAAAATAAATCAGATATTGCGAATGTTGTTTCTCAGCAAATTATATTCTTTTTTAAATTCTTGTTTAATCTTATATATTATTGTGAAAACAAAGTGAAAAATAAAATCTTCAGATTAGTTTCCTAGAAATTCATGATGATCTGAGTAAAAACATTTCAATTTCGAAATAGAATATCTTTAAAAATACTCATGCACAATCAATGTAATTAACAATATTGAAAATTAACTATTTATTGTGTAAAATAAGACGTTTTATATCAATTATCTCTCTCACTCTCTCTCTCTCTCTCTATCTATCTATCTATATATATATATATATATATATGTATGTATGTATGTATGTATGTATATATAAAATCAATGCCAGATTGCTGCTTGAAATTTGAAATGTTTACCCATTTGAACTAACTTCCGGGTCGAGAATTTTATCTACGTAAATATTCTTAAGGCAAGCTTGCAAAATATTTGTTGACTCTAAGTATTATGTAGTCATAATGACAAGAATCAATTTTTATAAATGGAGACTCAATGCGATTCTGACAGTCTGGTGGTAAGACATGGGAAAGGATAATTAAGGTACATAGCATATAACGAAGGTAAGATTGAACGTTCTCACGCGGACCTGCAATTAGGTAACTTGCACTCTCGATCCTGTTTAAAGTATAAGATCCCAATGAAAACCATCATCAGATGTACATACAACCCCTCTCTCTCTCTCTCTCTCTCACACACACACACACACACACACACACATATATATATATATATAGTTCTGTATTTAAGCAGCAATCACTCTTTTATATTTTTTTCGTTAAAGATGACTGACAGGTTACTGTGATTAAGCATTTTATTTAATTTTTCATCTGTTCATATAAGTATTTTATTTTCTGGACGCAACAAGTTTCGAATCTGTCCAAAAGACGTGTATATCCGAGCGCTTTCGTCTATTCTCTTAGTTTAGCGGCTCGGATTTAAGAATTTGTGAATAGAGTTTGAATTACCGTCGTGTTCACGTACTACCTAATATCCTTTGGAAAGGTATGAATCAACCACTTCTCCCCACAGCTATGGTTAAATAGTAGGAGACACTGGAGAAGGAAAACCCTGAATTTAAATAGGCCTGTAGTGATGTGGGCTCTGTCATGCTTGACTCTTAGCATTATGTAACACTACATATACTAAACAAAAATTATGAAGGTATTGGCCTACAGACAATATGCCGGAAAAAAAAATTAGCCTAAAAAACATACCGAGCAAGTAAAGAAAGAAAAAAGAACAAAAGGGAAACAACTCCCTACTCTATAAAGGGTTCAACGCTCAGATTATCTAGACAGAGCAAAACAACGATTCATGACGTGATCTCTTAACAGAAGGACAGATCGAATCATTAATCGAGATCCATGCTCACGCGGTCCACAGACAAATAGAACTCTCTCTCTCTTTCTTTCCTTATATCTCTCTCTCTCTTTCATTCTCTCTCTATTTATATATATATATATATATATATATATATATATATATATTAAGAAGGGAGTATACTTTGTCGAACTGACATTGGTACACACACATATATATATATATATATATATATATATATATATATATATATATATATATATATATATATATATATATATATATATATATATATATATGGCTAAAATTAATTACTCCCCTACCTTCAAAGTAAATACTGTATTAACTCCACAAATGAATTTATACAAATTCTTCATACTATAAGGCCAAACAACCAAGTAATCGCGTCTTTAGATGTACAGAATTTCATGACTAATGGCCCCGTCCATGAAATGATTGACATCATTATCCGTGATATATACAATCACACTTCACTTCCACCCACCAATATTAAACCCACTTTTTAAAAATAAAATCATTATTGTTATGCATCACGCACGTATTTCTTCATGACCACCTAGATAATATTTACAATTAACTAGATGGTATGGCGATGGGATCTTCTTTAGGCCTTTTATTTTCTAATTATTTATTGCACATTTAGAAAGTAATGTCTCTAATAAACCACTTATATATCTAAGATACATTGATGACGTTTTCGTTTTAGCTAAAAGTTTTGTTCCAATCACACAAATTAAAAGCAAATTTGAAAGTCACTCCGTCCGCAAATTTACACTGGAACTTAATATTAATAATAAAATTCCATTCCTTGATGTACTTATTGATTCCAGTACACATAAACTTAATAATTCTCTATACAGAAAACCCACTAGCATTGACTCGTGTCTTCTTAATTATAATAGTGAATGCCCCCAACGATATAATTTAGTCATTATAAAAAACTTAACACAATGCACCTAAATGATATCTTCTTCCAAAATGATATTCTATAAAAAATTACATAATATTAAACAGACTCTTGCTAATAATAGATTCTCTAATTCCGTCATTGCTAAACATATCCAAACGTATCTCAATTATCTTCATCATCTTGCGACCTCAGCCGAGATTGAACTCACCAATACTTTGATTGGTGTAGTTCATAATCTTGTCAAAATAGCTGAATTCTTGGCTATCAAGGGTGTTTTTTATCGTGACACCATCACTAAATGGATTGCCAAACAAGGCTCAGGGAGACCCCATTCACCCTTCTCTAAGAGCAGGTTTGAATTCAGGCCAGTTGCCATCCAAGGCTATACCTTTACCATAGCTGGAGGGAGAAGAAAGAGGATTCACACCTTTACCAAGGGTGTTAGCACGTAAGTGAATGTGATGGATTCGACTGGAATTCGAACTCGGCTGTCCGATTCCGCAATCCAAGCCGCTATCCATTACTCCACCGTGCCTACTTATTATACTTATCTTAAGAATACCTCTAACAAAATTGATAAGATTAATAATATTTCTCTCCATAATAGTGTACGTCAGAATAAACATAATACTATTAACTTATACTGTTGTCTTCAAATGCTTAATAATTACAAAGTTGATAAAACAACACTCAAAAAACATAACTGGTAGAAATGATAAACCCATTAATAATAATAATAAACGAGTTAAGCTTATTTTATATTATAAAAAAATGAAACAATTGAACTCATAGTCTGTAATAACCCTACAACCACACAACTAAATCCTCTGCTACTAAAACCAATGTAGTTTATCAGTTTACATGACTGTTAAGAGTTTGTATCTCTGATACTAATAAAACACCTAATACATATTGTGTGTTTTTTTTTTTACTACAGCCACGCTCTCCCATAAACATATCTGTCATTTTTCTGAACTTTGTTCTATTAAATAATACTTCTTCGAAAAACATAGCCATGTATATAATATTTGACAGATATCAGTTGATAAAACACATACACACATTAAAAAGTACCTTCAGATATTAGAGTCCATTTACAATAAACAGGCCAACGCACACTCAGCAAAATTACATTTCAATCTTGTCACAACACATTAAATTGCATCTATACATATGGTTCTGTTGTTAATATTTCATTCTCTCACATGGTACGACATCATAGAACCGTACCACGAATTTACGAACTGCACCTTCTGTTCTTCGACCGTTATCGTATATCAATCATCTGTATACAAAACAGAATCTCATCTTTGATGGTGAATATCATTTTTTAAATTTCCATATAACCACGATGAAGATCGCTTATATGAGTCGAAAGCTTACATCAAAGATCAGCATAATAAAAATTGTCCAAATATTGGACATTTTTTGTTTTAATTTCTCTTGACATTAAAAAACTATAAGAAACATAGACATAGTAGGCATTCGTTTCTGTTATATTTAACAATATACGTTTGAATAATGATCTGCTGCCCATAATGCACTGAAATATATATATATATATATATATATATATATATATATATATATATACATACAACATATATATATATATGTGTGTGTGTTTAGAGATGTGTTTGTGTGTGTGTGTGCGTGAGAGAGAGATGTGTATGGCGTTTGTGTGTTTGAGAGAGATGTGTTTGAGAGAGAGAGTGCATGCGTGTGTCTGTGTATGTGTGTGTGTGCCAATGTCCGTCTGTCAAAATATAATGCGTGTTCAATATAAATGTAAAAATATAATTTTTAGCTATACACTATATAGTGTCTTCAGTTCCTACTGATATTTTAAATAAATTCCCAGAAACGTTATGAATTACCTACTAAAATCTCTGTGTTATCACAATAATTAAAAATTGGCTTATTTTGACTGTCTCTATTTAATCTTAGGCGAATACCAACCTATTTGACAAAAATCTCAGTTAAATCTGCAAATATATCTGGTTGATTGGAAACTTAAGGAAAAGAGCAGAAACGACGGAATCTGTACCTCTACTACGCTAAAAAAAAAAATGCTGTCCACCGACGAACATCAGGCAATTGGAATAAACCTAGTTCTTGAAAATTGGAAATATTCTCATAAATATGGTGTCAGTTTTCTTAATCTTCATGCCACCAGACATCAGATCACTTCGACATAGCGTAATGGTTAGCAAGCTTGTCTTGTTCGATCAGTTCCGACTGCGAGTTCGATCCCTACTTGATGGTCCACACTTTCAGTGATATGCCACATCTAGGCTACGCTTAGAAAAGGAATTAGTGAAATAAATTACAACTGAGAAGTTTATTCAGTCTTCACTGAGTGTTTCACACTTTCGGCCTTGTGCTAGATGGCGGTTAGAAAGCCCCCCCCCCCTTTCCAAATCATTTACAATGGAAAAAATCTTTCAGTCCTTATTGAATGACCAATAATTTGACTCATCTACGCATAGATAATCACTATACGACCGGCCTTCAAAATGTAGATTCCATGGTTTGGTCTCTAATGTTGTTCTCACCATTATTTTCACGTTAATGGCATCGTTTTATATTTGTGGTACTTTGGGATACCACCAACCATTTACAATGTTTTTTTTTTGTTGTTTTTTTTGTCAGATAGTGTCATGCTGCACCCTTCTATTTCAGTTGAATTTTTCAGTAAGTGTTAAATACTACAAAGAGCAAAAGTGTCCACTAAGTGTTAAATTATACAATATCAAAAGGGTCCAATATATTTTAAATCCTTCAGTACCAAATAGTGCCCAGTAAATAGTAAATACTTCACAAGCATAAAATGTCCAGTTAGTAGTAACTACTCAGTCAGCTATGTGCCATATATGATACACGCTTAAGAGAGTATGTATCTTTCGATACATGATTGAAGAGGCAGATTTTTTTTCCCTCAGTAGGTTGCCATTTCTTTCTGCGGTAGAGCATTTGCCATCCAAGTCTATAGAACCCGGCTCGTCCTGCTGCTTTCCTATAGCTGGTGGTGGTGGTGGTGGGGGGAGAACAGGATTCATATCTTTCTCAAGGGTATTAGCACATAAATGAATTTAACAGTCGTTCTTTATCTGCCATCCAAGGCAATAGAATCCGATCTGTCCTGCTGGGGGAGAAGTAGAGGATTCATACTTTTCCCAAGCATATTAGCACGTAAATGAATGTAATGAATTCGACTGGAATTCGAACTCGGCTCTCCGATTCTTTAATCCTACTACAAATCCAAAAGCGTCCAGTGAGTCTTAAATACCAGACCAAAAAATGTTCAGTAAATGGTAGATACAAGGCCAATCACCAACATTTCAGCTGAAGCCTTGAATAGATGTAGAAAAATATTAGCAAGTCATTGTGCTTTGTGGTTCATGTACAGTATTTAATAAGTTACACACTGTTACTTACTGGAAATTTTGAAGTACAACGATAGTAATGGCGTTTGTTTTTTAAATAATTTAATCCAAAAGATGGCATTAAAACCACTAAGATATAAGAGATTAAAGAGTGTGAGAGAATATCACATTAGAAAAGAAGAGAAGAACAATAAAATAACTGGAATAAAAACGACAGATGTTTTCGATTGAAAATGCATTTATATTTTTTGAAAATCAAAGTTGGATGGAATACAAAAAGCCGAAAGCGAGTCTAACAAGCGTGTAATGCAAGCGAAGAAACTGTTAGCATAGAAAATACGGTTGCTTCTAGCTATTTAAACTCTAAATAAGACCTTAATGCCAATCTAGTGCTGATCTTAAATTCATAAAATCTAAGTATCATGGCGGAATGTTTATCAGAACATTTACCATGAAAATATGTATAGAAAAAGCAGAGGAATCGATATTCTTCTCTCTCTTTCGTCTCTAAATACAGAGCAGATGCGACAAGCCAGATGTAAACGCAATGTTCAAAGCATGGACGATTAGTGGACTTATAAATGTGTAAAATACAAGAGTCGGCTAAAGAGTTCATTGGCTGAACAAGATAATCTCATGGAATTTGACCATTGAGGTTTACTTTTCAACGTTGTTCCCCTTGAAGTCCACACTCCTCTTCCATTGTTGTTACTATGTTTGGATACCATTGCTGAAGACACTTTCGTTTTCTCTCTCAAAAAGTCATAGTAACTGCGATACTACTTCCTAATCAAAAATCTTTTCATGTTTGGTTAACAGTTGATAGCCAAATATGCAGAAAAGTTAGGGTGATCAAGCAGTTCAAAGCAACAGTCATGTACAGCAACCAGAGAATCGAGGAACCTGTGTGCGGGAGCAGTGTCCTGATGAAATGAAACACTTTCATCAGTTTTGCTAATCTTTTACCCTTGATAGTCTTTCTTAAATATCTTAGCAAGCTGGCATAGTACTAATTCAATGATAGTGTATCCCTTTTGAAGATAATCAATAAACACTGCATTTTGCACCCACAAAGCTTAAGCAAACACCATCTCTGCAGATGTAACTGCCTTGACCTTTTTGGAGCATATAAAGAGAGGTGTTTCCACTTCATGGATTGTCTCTTTGTCTATAGCTCAAAATCATGGACTCTTTTGATTAGGTATCAGATGTAGCCGTCACAAAGCAAAAGCCTTCATCTTTCTAATTTCATTGTCTAGAATATTCTCAGCTACCGGAATATGATAATGGCTATTTTGTTTGTTATCAATCGCAACTAATAACCAACTGGTAAAAAACGACCAGTATTTTATTTAGTGATGATAGTTGCAGGACGTCTAGACATTGTGGCATCTTCAAGGCTCTACCGTCACCTCCGAAATTTAGCAGCCTTCCTTATACACGGTTGATAAATCTGGAGCATCATTCACTAATGTATCTACTATGACGTCATCAATAACTTCGGGGGCTAAATCCTTTTTTCTGCAGGTACCATATTTGTTCATAGGTCGCTATGGATACTTCAGAATCTTCTTTGAACAATGATATATCCGTTTACCCGGAGATAAACAATGCAGTTATTAACAAGAACAGCTAAAATGAATGCATGCAAGCTTTCCATGCTCTAAGATTATTCATTCAAAGTCTGTGAACCATTCACCTCAGTCACGCAAAATTTGCATGCTGTCCAATTTAAAATCTTGAATGACTAACAGGAGATCAAATATCATTTGAATGTGATTAAAGTACACTCGACATAATTCCCATGCAAAATATTTTCGTAAGTTTCCAATTAAATTTGACAATAAAGAGAGAAAATAATAGGATTTCACTAGCCTGATATAGAATGAAATAGATTACGTCCAACAATTATTTAATATATTTTCTGTTTATACGTTATTTTTATAGATGCAATTTATTTAAGTAAACGCTCTCTTTTTATATAAACAGTATTATACATTCACCGGCTTCAATGTTCGAAAAATCTCTTAGAAAATATGCAAGTAAAATCAGAGCATTTACTTAAATAATTTGTATCTATAAAAACATAAACAGAAAATACTAGTCTGATAAATAAAACAAAAAAATATAATTTTTAAAGCCGTAATATCTTCAGATAACTTAAAAATCTATCAATATTATTTTTCTGCATAATCATAAATAAGCAAATTCGAATGTGTTGATGGCAACTTCAAAAACGTGTGCGTGTAAGACATAAAATATTTGGAACACCAATCTGTCTGTTACCGTGGCTTTTAGCTTCTATTTTCATTAAAACTTTCTCTTGGCTCATATATTCTCTCTTTGGTATTCCCAGCAATAACCGTAAAATAATCAACTATAATTCACTTCTATAGTTAGACCGCTGTCCAAACCCGACTGCAGTATTAAAGATTAGATATGCTATATAATTCAGACCCCTCTTATTTATTTTAATTGAAATTTTACTATCTGTCAATATTGTCTCAGTTCCTGAAAGTTACCTCCTGCCATTACGATACACCATCGGATTTTTGCGTCGCACTTTTAGTCATGTCTTGCTGCACGCTCAACGTACTAGGATGCCAAGTCTACATAACATTTAACAACGATGCGTAGCAATTAAGTTTTAGTGCGGACATGGGAAATTAGTGTTAGGAATCAATTTCAGGCTTCCGAGAGGAGTGTCCGTAGATATGTCAAGCTGCTCAATTTAATCCTGAAAATATAATTGAAAGAAATCGATTTTTATGAGGTATATAAAATTTCTCAGGGGAATTTTCACTTGTTTTGCTGCATGATTAACTGGTTATTTAATTAAAAACATCACCCGTTTGATAAGCCGCTGTTTGATCTGAAAAATTACTAAATATTGTTTGTTCCTCTCCAGGGCGCTATAGAAACGGCAAACAGTTCTAGCAATCGCAAAGAGATAAACATTTTTAATGAACAATGTAAGATTGTTTTGCGCGGATGTATGTATGGGATGTGTAACGGCCGGGCAAACGGAATGGGTAAAGCTATGCGAATTCTAGCCGGATATCTTAAGTTCATTTTCGGACCGACAACCTGGGAATGGTATGCATCATTCACTTCTCTCTAACACCATAGTTATAGGCTCAATCATAGGGGTGAATTGTCTTCGGCAGAAATGGGAGAACACAAGAAAAGAGGGAAAACAAAAATCAGATTGAAGAATGTAGGTATATATCAAGTTATCTTGCCCGAGATAAACAACTGGTATTATCTCTAGAGACATAGATATTGTATGTCGAAACGCCGTTGTGTATATTTGGTAGATTTATATATCCAAACAAATTATATCCTATACGAAATTATTAAGTATAAGTTTGTGTGAAGAATAAATGTTTGCAATTCCGGTTCAAAATGATGAAATATGAAATTCTGAATAAAAAAAATAATTATAAAATGAAATAACATTTTAAGAAAAAATAGAGTAATGCTCTGCTTATATATTTCAGAAACTGATTTTATGTTAAGTAGTTTTAATTCGATGTAAGTATTGAATTCACAAACCAGTTTTTGTTTTCAACATATGCGATACGAGCTTAAACTATGCAATGAGAAAATATCAAGCTCCACCGTATTGTTTGTAAACCATCTTTCTGTTTTTAAAACTATGATCAAAATTAACTTTTTCTCAAAGATATGATAAAAATATAATATAATATAAATAATCTTGAGTTTTTTTGTTTTTTTTTTGATAATCTGCGAATGATCTGGAAGGATAATAGAATATGTTAGGTTATCTTGCCCGAGATAAACAATTGGTTTTATAGCCAGAGTCGTAGGGATAGGACAGACACCATTGCCAATTAGTCTCATGAATACTATGAAATTCCTGAGGTGACGTAAAAATCATTTAAAGTTATTAAAATAACAACAAAGACGTAGATATCAATCTCTCTTATCCAACATAGATCAATACCAATTTTCATAGTATTAAAATAGGCAGTTTTAATGTCTATAACATAAAATAGGGATTACCTCTATAATTTAACAGACAGAGGACGTGCATGCAAGAGAACACGAAGAATCAAAGATTTGGAGACTTAGTGGGTCCGTGTGAACAGATATGAGAAAAAGATGGGTAGTAAATCTTCAATGGTTACAACAAAAGGTATAGAGATTCATGATCGTGAAAATCCATTTACATGTTTTATATACTCCATTTATATTCCATATCCTCTTTCTCAATGCATCGACGATAGACATCACTAGATTTTGGCAGAAAAAAACGCGTCAGTTCACATTTTAAGCCGCACATTGTTGTTGAATGGAATACTCGTCAAATTGTTAGAAAACTACCGAAAAACGGTGTCAGTCTGAAGGCGCTTAATCAGGAGAATGTGCCGGCTGAAGCAGACCATATCAGCCGATATCTACCTTTGTATCTCCGATTCTTCAATCCGAACCACTATCCATTACTCAACTGCATCACACCACCGAAGACATTCGAGTGCTAAATCTCTCTAAAACCTCAGTTTTCTACATACTGTATTGTTTAGGAATTTTCAGCAATTAAGAGGTTCAAATCTGCTTTAATTGAATAACTCATTAAACGTTTCACTGAAATAAACAGTATATGAAATTTCATTTACCGTAACAGCTTTCCACGGACAAATTCAGGGTGAGGCTGACTGTCGTCGTCAGAATAGATAGTTCTATTAA